>CM060409.1:130481433-130828933 GCA_030545235.1 Helianthus tuberosus | reverse complement strand
TACAGCGAACAACTTATTCGAAGGTTGTTTTTATCTCGCAAATCTGCTCATTAGGTAGTGATGCAGATGACTGGAAGATTCAGTATGTGTCGTAGGTTGATCAAAGTGCCAAAGGTGTTTCCTGTTGTTTAACAAACAACCACTTTGAAGGTTGTTTTTCACACAAAAAAAGAAAAAAACGGTCATTCGATGATTGCTCAATTTTTTTTTTTGCAAAACCAGTGCTACATCTCATACCATTTTCACTTCTAGTGCCACCTTGAGAAATTTTTAAAACTAAGGCCATCTTTATTGCTAATTGCAATTTGGTGTATCTTGTAGGCCTTGTAAGAGTGAAAATCAGAGAAAGGAAATGTGTTAGTATGGAACTTAGTGAAAAAAAGACAATCACCATTGCAAACGACGATTTCTGCCAAAAGGAACAAATCACCATTGCAACAAGCGATTTCTGCATAAAAAGCCATTGTCAATGGCGATTTATGCAGATTAAGTTGGATGGCATATCGAATTCAAACATAACGTTAGAAAAATTAATATTTTTCATGCTCATGTTTGTCAAAAGATAATACACATATGTAGCCTGATAACTTAAACTACTTAAAACAAAAAGTCAATAATTTGATTCTTTACTGACTTAATGACAACATGTATCTAGCTACATCACATTCAATACAGAAACTCATTAACTTTTTCATAACAAGGTTAAGTTAGATGGAACATTGATTAAAGAAAACAAGTAGAGTATAACTTCTCTCTCTATACACTCATATATATATATATATATATGTGTGTGTGTGTGTGTACACATATAATATATCAATGATTTGTGGAGTTTTATTGTCTCTTCAAACATGGACTGAAAAACCAAATTAAAACTGATACTACCATTAATTTTAACGTGGGTGAAGAAATGAATTTGCTATTAACTTTAGTTGATAACAAATGGCTTTTATGCAGAAATCGCCATTTGCAATGTTGATTGTCCTTTTTTTTTTCACAGAGTCCAATACTAACACATTCTCTTTCTTTGATTACCCGATGAAGAGTTCTAGTTGAATAAGATATGTTGTAAATTCATGTTTTGTTGTTGTTGTGGCATCGCCCCTAATGTATTCAAGGCTAATAGTGTATGCGGCGCTCCGATGGAGATGTATGCTTTTGATCAAGATCTAGTGGAGCTCCGATGTATAATGTTACTGCAACGAACAACTTATTCGAAGGTTGTTTTCATCTCGCAAATTTGCTCATTAGGTAGTGATGCAGATGACTGGAAGATTCAGTATGTGTCGTAGGTTGATCAAAGTGCCAAAGGTGTTTCCTGTTGCTTTAACAAACAACCTCTTTGAAGGTTGTTTTTCACAAAAAAAAAGAAAAAAAAAACGGTCATTCGATGATTGCTCAATTTTTTTTTTCGCAAAACAAGTGCTACATCTCATACCATTTTCACTTCTAGTGCCACCTTGAGAAAATTTCAAAACTAAGGCCATCTTTATTGCTAATTGCGATTTCGTGAAAAAAAAGACAACCACCCTTGCAAACGACGATTTTTGCCAAGAGGAACAAATCACCATTGCAAGCAACGATTTCTGCATAAAAAGCCATTGTCAATGGCGATTTATGCAGATTAAGTTGGATGGCATATCGAATTCAAACATAACGTTAGAAAAATTAATATTTTTCATGCTCATGTTTGTCAAAAGATAATACACATATGTAGCCTGATAATTTAAACTCTTTAAAACAATAAGTCAATAATTTGTTTGTTTACTGACTTAATGACAACATGTATCTAGCTACCTCAAATTCAATACAGAAAGTCATTAACTTTTTCATAACAAGGTTAAGTTAGATGGAACATTGATTAAAGAAAACAAGTAGAGTATAACTTCTCTCTATATACACTCATATATATATACATATATATATATATATATGTGTGTGTGTGTGTGTGCGTGTGTGTGTGTGTGTACACATATAATATATCAATGATTTGTGGATTTTTATTGGCTCTTCAAACATGGACTGAAAAGCCTAATTAAAACCGATGTTACCATTAATTTTAACGTGGGTGAAGAAATGAATTTTCTATTAATTTTAGTTGACAACAAATGGCTTTTTATGCAGAAATCGCCGTTTGCAATGTTGTTTGTTCTTTTTTTCACAGAGTCCAATACTAAAACATTCTCTTTCTCTGATTACCCCATGAAGAGTTCTTGTTGGATAAGAGATGTTGTAAATTCATGTTTTGTTGTTGTTGTGGCATCGTCCCTTATGTATTCAAGGCTAATAGTGTATGCGGCGCTCCGATGGAGATGTAGGCTTTTGATCAAGTACTAGTGGAGCTCCGATGTATCATGTTACTGCAACGAACAACTTATTCGAAGGTTGTTTTTATCTCGCAAATCTGCTCATTAGGTAGTGATGCAGATGACTGGAAGATTCAGTATGTGTCGTAGGTTGATCAAAGTGCCAAAGGTGTTTCCTGTTGTTTAACAAACAACCACCTTGAAGGTTGTTTTTCACAAAAAAAAAGAAAAGAAAAAAAAGGCCATTCGATGATTGCTCAATTTTTTTTTTGCAAAACAAGTGCTACATTGTCACACCCTGACTTTTGCGGAAGCGTGATTATGTGTAACTTGCTTAATATCATTGCATTCAACCATAACAAACATGTATATGATAAAACCATGATGTGCACCCATAATTAAGTTTCAAAATATTACAACCATCATTGTTTTAAAACACAGACTTCAATAATGAAATACATAACTGTTAGGGGTCATTTTCTTAACATACGTATCCTGATCAATATCCTGCCTTTGTTTGTTTATCTGTGACCAGGATGCTGGAAGAGGATATTGCTAACATCTTGGGCGATATCCTGAGGCTTATTGAATTAATCACGTGCAGGTTAAGGGCTGAGACTTGCCAACGGTCAAGAGGACTTCTTCTCCACAAGACTCGGATGAATTTGTTGAGGAAGAGACGTTGAGCCCGAAAGACCAGGTCTACAACGTTCGAAGAAGGAATATTCGGTGGATCCCGCAAGTTTAGGGTAGTTTGTTATTTTATCTTTACTATAAATAGATGGGGGCGGATCAGCTTAGAACACACAATTTTTCACTAACACTCTCGTACACTTTCACTCTCTAGTTCATCGCAAACACTACACTTGTATTCAAGTTTCATTGTAACACTTAGTCGATCCGTACCACATCCTGCACTGTATCCTGATTTGTGAAGCAATAGAAGAACAAGGCAGCTGCGATTGTCAGCTCCCGAGGTTTTATGCCGGCGATCTAGATTGATCAAGGGCTTTCCTCGTACATCTCGTGTCGTTTACTTTACTTTTGCTCATTGTTTGATCATAGATACAGCTCTATATACTGAGCCGTATCCTGAAACTGTTTTTACAATTAACTTGATTAACATATTTTCGATACTCATTTCTAGCACACTACCTCACTTAACTAATTTGATCACTTAATTACTTCGGTAATTTTTGACCAAAACAATTTGGCGCCCACCGTGGGGCAAGTGGTGCTCTCTTTACTAAAATTTTTTGTCAAATCGCTAATCGGTTTCCTATTTTCAAAACTTTTTGCCACATTGTCCATAATGGCCTCGAGATCAAACATGAGTTCCTCTACTGTGTCTGCTATGACTTCTGCTACTACCGGTTCGGTGCTTCCACCACCTCCTCCAAGGATGCCAGCCTCTACACAATCTCAAGATGTTATCCCTACTCGGAGTGTCCAGGGATCTGCTCCCGTTTTAGCTTCTAATGATGAAATTTTAACCTTATTTGAAAGTGTGCAGGAACAAATGAGGCAGCAACAGGAAACAAACCAGATGCTTTTAAGGGAAATACAACTCCTGAAGTCTGGCTCGAGCAGATCTGCTGAGGATAATGTCACTCCCTTACACCCCAGAGCGTTGAACTTCAGTTCAGCTGTGTATACTGAGGATAACAGGGGGAATATTGTGCCCAGTCTTCCCCAGAATCATACTCCTGAAATACCCTCCTCGGTCAGGATGTCAACCATGAGGAGCTTAGGATATGCTTCAGGATATGGGCAAAATCCTCCAACGGGTAACGTGTCGAATAATAATAATACTCATGCTGCTAACAGTGGTGGATCTTTGCAGGATACAGGTGTAACATGAGCATTTACCAGGGAACTTCAGAAGTTGAAGGACATGATATCTAGTGTACCTGGGGTGGTCCAGCCAATCCCGGAAGTATCTCAAGACAGCCACAAGATATCTCGTTTTGCATATCCTATCTGTGATGCTGAGATCCCAAAGAGATTCCAAACCCCCAACATGAAGCTTTATGATGGGACTACGGATCCTGAGGAGCATATTGCTCAGTACAGGGAAAGAATGGAGATTAACCCTATCCCTCCGGAGCTTAAGGAAGCGTGCTTGTGCAAGGGATTTGGTTCTACTCTAACAGGATCAGCCTTAAAATGGCTGTTAAACATTCCTCCTCACTCAATTACTTCATTTGCTCATTTGGTTAATTTATTTAACAGTCAATTTTCTTGTAGTCGGAGTTTTGAGAAACTAACTGTTGTGGGCTAATTTCTGAGCTCATATCCTGAGAAATATCTTGGCTTATATCTTGATTAAATAATATCTGTTCATATCCGGGGTGCAGATTCAGGGTATTGGTAACATCCTGAATGGTATCCTCAGGATCACTAACGGATTATGTGCAGGTACGTGGGCTGGAAGCTAGCAACGTTCACAAAGACTTGTTCTGCGGAAGACTCGGTCCAAACCGTTCAAAGAAAGACGTTGAAGCCTTATTACTCGGTCTACAACGTTCGTGATGGAATATTCGGAGCATCCCATGTTTATAGGGATATTTGTTTGTGTTTCGTTACTATAAATAGGAGGAACACCAGATCGAATAGGACACAACAAATTCACTGCAATCACACTCACTACACACCAACACTTGCTCTCTCGCAAATTGTACTCTCACACGAATTCATTGTAACACTTAGCGATCTGGTTGATATCCTGCACTGTATCCTGAAGTTTAAAGCAATAAGAAGAACAAGGAAGCTGCGATTGTCAGCTCCCGAGGTTTTATGCCGGCGATCTAGATTGATCAAGGGCTTTCCTTGTACATCTCGTGTCGTTTCCTTTATTTTTTGCTTATTATTTACTCACTGTTTGATCGTAGATACAGCTCAATATCCTGAGCCGTATCCTGAATACTGATTTTCTAAATAACTCAACAAGCACATTTTTCATAAACTTTTTAGCACACTACCTCACATTACTAATTTGATCACTAAATTGCTTAGGTAATTTTTGACCAAAACAATTTGGCGCCCACCGTGGGGCAAGTGGTGCTCTCTTTACTAAAAATTTTTGTCAAATCGCTAATCGGTTTTTTATTTTCAAAACTTTTTGCTACATTGTCCACAATGGCCTCACGATCAAACATGAGTTCCTCTACCATGTCTGCTACGACTTCTGCTACTACAGGTTCGGTGCTTCCACCACCTCCTCCAAGAATGCCAGCCTCTACACGACCTCAGGATATTATCCCTACCCGCAGTGTTCAGGAATCTGCCCCTGTTTTAGCATCTAACGACGAAATTTTAACCTTGTTTGGAAGTGTGCAGGAACAAATGAGGCAGCAGCAGGAAACGAACCAAATGCTCTTAAGGGAAATACAACTCCTGAAGTCTGGCTCGAGCAGATCCGCTGAGGATATTGTCACTCCATTACAACCCAGAACTTTGAACTTCAGTTCAGCTGTGTATACTGAGGATAACCGGGGAAATATTGTGCCCAGCCTTCCTCAGAATCATACCCCTGAAATACCCTCCTCGGTCAGGATGTCGACCATAAGGAGCTCAGGATATGCTTCAGGATATGGGCAAAATCCTCCAACGGGTAACGTGTCAAATAATAATAATACTCATAATACTAACAATGGTGGATCCTTGCAGGATACAGGTGTGACATCAGCACTTACTAGGGAACTTCAGAAGTTGAAGGACATGATATCAAGTGTACCCGGGGTGGTCCAGCCGATCCCGGAAGTGTCTCAAGACAGTCATAAGATATCTCGCTTTGCATATCCTATATGTGATGCTGAAATTCCAAAGAGGTTCCAAACCCCCAACATGAAGCTTTACGACGGAACGACGGATCCTGAGGAGCATATTGCTCAGTATAGGGAGAGGATGGAGATCAACCCTATCCCTCCGGATCTCAAAGAAGCATGCTTGTGCAAGGGTTTTGGTTCAACCTTGACAGGATCAGCTTTGAAGTGGCTCTTGAATGTTCCTCCACATTCAATTACATCTTTTGCTCATTTAGTAAATTTATTTAATAGTCAGTTTTCTTGTAGTAGGAGCTTTGAAAAATTAACAAGTGATCTCTACAGGATAACACAAGGGCCTCAGGAATCCCTTAGGGATTATGTGAACAAGTTTAGCCGGGAATCACTAGACATTCCTCATCTTGATGTTGCAACAGCTGTGCAAGCTTTCAAGATGGGGTTGCAAAAGGATTCTCAATTTTACCAAGACCTTGTAATGAACCCATGCAGGAACCTGGATGAAGCTCGGAACAGGGCCCTAAGATACATTCGGTTGGAAGATGACAGAAAGATGCAAGAAAGGATGAACTCATCCAATACTTATGAGTCAACTAGCAGGAAGTCGGAATCCTCATTCAAGTCGTATCGACCTAAGCCATATGGCAGAAATGAGAACAAGAGAGTGAATGCTGTCGAAGATGAGGATCCTGAAGAGTATCCTGAATTATCTGAATATTGCTTTTCTGTTAACATTCCTGAATTGATGTATGCCATGCAGGGTCTAGGGGACAAGGCAAGATGGCCTCGAAAGAATCAACAAAAGGCGGATTGGAAAGACAAATCAAAATGGTGTGCTTTCCACGAAGATTTCGGACATATGACCGAGGATTGCATTGCTTTGAGGAAAGAGATAAGCTATCTTCTAAGCAAGGGATATTTGAAAGATCTCTTAGGAAGGAAGAAGAATAAGGGTCAGGATACTGAGAAGGATCCTGAGCGAGCAGCCTCACCTCCCGCGGATGCCAAGATAATCAACTTCATTTCGGGAGGATCCGACATTTGTGGGACTTCGTATTCGGCAGCAAAGAGACATGCAAAAGAAGCTAAGGCCGAAAGGGGAGACAAACCTGTCAGGATGACTACACTCACAACTGACAAAGTGATCACATTTGATGCTGATGACAGGGATACTGTCCAGGATCCTCACCATGATGCTCTGGTAATAACGTTATATGTGGCTAACCATTTTGTACGCAGGATATTGGTTGATAATGGCAGCTCCGTCAACATAATCCAACTAGAGACGCTTAAAAGAATGAATGTATCCCCAATGGATATCACTTCGAAGTCCACAGTGCTTGTTGGGTTCAGTGGAGAAGCCAGAAACACAGTGGGAGAGATAAAGTTGCCGGTGTACGTTGAAGGAGTCAACTCGATACAACGTTTCTGTGTAATGGACTCTCTATCCTGCTATAACATTATATTGGGAAGACCGTGGATTCACGATATGAAGGCCGTGCCATCAACATATCACCAATGCATCAAGATACCTACCCCTTGGGGAGTTGTTAAAGTTGATAGTGATCAGCAGGAGGCGAAAGAATGCTACTCATCCTCGATGAAATCCTCAACCAAACCTAGTGCAGCATAGCAATTAAAGACGCGGGCCCAGGATATCGTGGAGGATCCGGAGCAGGATGTGAAGAAAATTGTCCTGGACCAGGATAATCCCGATATTTCGGTGCTCGTGGGAACCAATATCCCTCAGGATATTGAAGAACAATTAATTAACTTTTTAAAATGCAGGATGTCAACGTTTGCATGGAAGCATGAGGATATGACAGGCATATCCAAAGATATTATCACCCACAAGCTTGGAATTGATAAATCATTCAAGCCAGTGCAACAAAAGAGAAGGAAGTTTGCTCCTGAACGCAATACAATTATTCAAGAAGAAGTTGAAAGATTGTTGAAGTCCAAAATGATTAGAGAAGTTAAATTCCCAAGGTGGCTAGCAAACGTGGTAGTGGTACAGAAGAAGAACGGAAAATGGAGAGTCTGTGTGGATTACACAGACTTGAATAAAGCTTGTCCTAAAGACCCATTTCCTCTCCCCCACATTGATGTAATGGTAGATGCTACTGCTGGGCATGAAATGCTGACTTTCATGGATGCATCCTCAGGATTTCAACAGATCCAAATGGAGCCTTCTGACCAGGAGGATACTGCCTTCATGACACCAACAGGTATTTATTGTTATACAGCTATGCCTTTTGGTTTAAAAAATGCAGGTGCAACATACCAAAGATTGGTAAACATGATGTTCAAAGACAAACTGGGGGACACCATGGAAGTGTACATTGACGATATGGTAGTAAAGTCAAAGAGAGCTCAGGATCACCTCCAGGATATTAAAGGAGCGTTTGATATCCTGGATCAATATAATATGAAGCTGAATCCTGCTAAGTGCCATTTTGGAGTGGGGGCATGAAAATTTCTAGGATATATGGTGACCAAAAGAGGAATAGAAGCAAGCCCGGAGCAGATTAAAGCCATCTTGGATATTAAATCACCCTCAAATATGAAAGATGTTCAACGATTAACGGGGCGAGTGGCAGCATTAAACAGATTTATCTTAAGATCCTCAGAGAAATGCAAAGATTTTTATGATATCCTGAAGAAGAACAAAAAATTCGAGTGGGGTGAGAAGCACGAAGCAGCCCTACAGGATTTGAAACGATATCTCTTAACCGCACCTCTACTGATGAAACCCGAAAATGGTGAACCACTATCCCTGTACCTTGCTGTATCAGGGAATGCTGTAAGTGCCGTTCTTATAAAAGACCATGAAGGTCAGCAATATCCTGTTTATTATGTTAGCAAAAGTTTGTTAGATGCTGAAACTAGGTATTCTCACTTAGAAAAATTAATACTAGCATTAGTCATGGCATCAACGAAACTTAGACATTACTTTGAGACACATAGGATTCATGTTAAAACAAATTATCCTGTCAAGAATGTGCTTAGAAAACCAGAGATGTCAGGCAGGATGGCTAAGTGGTCGGTAAAGTTAAGTGCCTATGATTTAGTATATGAACCTAGGAATGCCATAAAGTCTCAGGCTTTAGCTGACTTTGTGGCTGATTTTAGTAGTGACATTCAGGATGAGGTAGACCTAGAAGTTCAACAGTTAGGAGAATCCTCAGGATCCTGGACATTATATACTGATGGTGCATCTAATATAAGAGGAGTAGGATTGGGAATACTACTAAAATCGCCACAGGGGGACATATTACCCCAGGCTATTAGGTGTGAATTTCCTGCTACCAATAATGAGGCAGAGTATGAAGCTTTAATTGCAGGATTAGAATTGGCTAAGAGTATGAGTATAAAAAATTTACAAGTATATGTTGACTCTTTGTTAATTACTAACCATTTTAATGGATCATATGCAGTTAAGGGTGAGAAATTGACTGAATATCTTGATATTCTCAAAAAATTAGCAGGATATTTCGATGTTTTTACACTTGAACAGGTACCAAGAGAGGATAATGCTGAAGCGGATGCCTTAGCAAATCTGGGATCATCAATCAGGATACCGGAAGGGACCCAAGTACCAATAATACATGTCTTATATCCTGCAACTAATCCTCAGGGTAGAGAAGTAGCGGATATTCGGGATCCTGGAGTGGAATATCCTGAACAGGATCCTAAATCCTGGACAACTCCAATTATGAAATATCTTAAAAATGGACACATCCCCGAAAATGAAAATCCTAAGGCATTTAGGATGAAGGTATCACGATTCACTATTATAAATAATATTCTATACAAGAAATCTCTTGCAGGACCATATTTAAGGTGCTTGGAGGATCATGAAGCCAAAGAAGTACTTCAGGATATACATGAAGGGGACTGTGGTAATCACACTGGGGGCAGATCGTTATTCTCGAAAGTATTGAGGACAGGATACTTTTGGCCAACAATGAGAAAAGATGCTGCAGAATATGCTCGAAGATGTGATGCATGTCAAAGGCATAGTAACATACTACATCAACCAGCTGAACCACTATATCCTGTAGTTTCCCCTTGGCCATTCATGAAGTGGGGGATGGATATAGTAGGGAAGTTACCAAAAGCTCCGGGAGGAAAAGTATTTATGTTAGCAATGACGGATTATTTCTCTAAATGGGTCGAGGCTGAAGCATTCGTTCAAGTAAGAGACCAAGAAGTAGTATCCTTCATAAAGAGGAATATCCTGACTAGGTTTGGAGTACCAGCTGAGATCATTTGTGATAATGGGTCCCAGTTTATAAGCAAAAGGACTACTGACTTTTGCAAGAGTTGGGGAATCAAAATGATCACATCTACTCCGGTACATCCTCAAGCGAATGGACAAGCCGAATCCTCGAACAAGATAATAGTCAATAACTTAAAGAAGAGACTTGGAGCCAAAAAAGGAAGATGGGCGGAAGAGTTACCCTTTGTTTTGTGGGCTGATAGGACAACGGTGAAGAATGCAACTGGCCAAACCCCGTTTTCCTTGGTATTTGGAGCAGAGGCGATGATTCCAACAGAAATGACGATACCTACTGCAAGATCTATGCTACAGGATCCTGAACAGAATCCTGAAGTCTTATGTCAGGATTTGGACACTATAGACGAAAAAAGAGATGCAGCAAGGCTGAGGATAGCAGCATATCAACAAAGAATATCCAGAGCATATAATAAGAACATAAGGACTAGAAGATTTCGAGTTGGTGATTGGGTGCTGAGAAAGGCTTTTCAAAATACCACTAATCCTGCCGATGGCAAGCTAGCTCCGAAATGGGAAGGACCTTATGAAGTCGAGTCAGAAGCAGGGAAAGGAGCATATCGACTCAGGAATGTGGAAGGAGATATGCTACCAAGATCCTGGAATGCAATACATTTGAAGCTCTATTTCAAGTAAGAGTAGAATTTATTTTCTATCTCGGAATGGTATGTGTTCAAGCTCTTTAAAATATATTTGTTTATTATCTTGAACCCAATACTGACTTAAGCATCGGAGGGGTGTTAGCCAAGCTAACACCCACCTTAGTTTAGAATTGTTTTGCAGGATATGTTTCAGGATATAGCTCCAGGATATATACTCAGGATAAGTCGAAAGATTAGAGGATTGGCCCCCTCTCTCACGTTTAAGGGATCCTGATCCCTTCAAAGGTTTAAAGGTATTCACCTTTCTTTCGAATTGGGTTAAACACCTCGCCTGGAACGCAAGTTATCTAGGTGTAGTTCAAGGTAGCGGGACCAGTTCATGTAAAAGTGGCTGACAATTTCGTTACTGTTGGCTATATCCTGGATTCTAAAGGTATATGAGGATTGATCACCCTCTCTCACGAAAGAGTATTTTCATACTCTCAAAGGTTTAAAGGTTTTCACCTTTCTAAGTCTAGGAGTTTATACACTCTCGCCTGTAGCGCATGAAATTCAGGGTTTATCCCCAGATATGAGGGTTTATCCCAGATATGCTAAGGATTCTTTTCAGGATATCAGGGGTTCTGCCCTTGGGCATTCGGAATTCATTCGAGTCAAAAGGTAAATACATTTGTGTCTTTGTCAAACGCAGGGGACACACATTATTCTAATTCAAAGGATGGATCCAAGTTTATAAGTATGCACTGGGGACAAATTTATGATAAAGGATTGGAACTGATTCTCTAAGAATCTCTGGTATGATCTCTCCTTTTTGTTTGGACAACTTATAGATTATATTTCAATATCCCTTTTAAGATATCTTTCAGGATATCTCCCAGGATACATTTATGATATGTGTTCATAAGAATGTTCAAACCAGACGGTTTTCACAAGTAAAATTTGTGTGACAATAACAATGAAGCCAAGAAAGTAGTTATATTATTAACATACCAAAAGATGTGCTCTTAGTTTCACCTCAAAACAAGGCCCATCCACTAAGAGCACTAGTAGTTCATAACCATATTTACCCAACAGTTGAGGGCTTCATCTCAAACCGAGACCCATCCACCTTCAACTGTTGTATTGTTCAAAAAGCATGCAGGAAATATAAATTGTTCAGGTACGGAAAAGTAAAATGCAGAAGAGTAAATTGTTTGTGGAACTGCAAACCAACATTCAAATTCAAAAAGGTGGGCTCTGGCCTTGGCACGTATATCCGTCATTGCCCACCTAGGTGCCCTCACATAGCGGCATCACCTCCAACCTTCTCAGACTTCTCCGCTCCAGCATCTTGACCAGCATCCTGCGCAGCATCCTGACCAATGTCCATTTCAGCATCACCTCCAGCATCCTTCTTCTCTCCAGCTTGGACCACCACCTCCGTTGACTTGGAAGACTCGCCGGCTTCAGCAGGAAGTGGCACAGCTTTGCCTCCGAGCTCCTTCAATTTAGCCACCCAGGATTCGACTGGCCAAGATGGACAAACAAGGCCCGTCTCCTTGGCCTCATAGGCCATTTTGATGCGTGCTTGTAGCAGGGAGACGATAGCAGAAGCCTTGATTCCCTCTCGAAAGCTGATCAAGGCCTGATCATGGTCCATTTGAACGCTGGCAAGTTTGACCTCAGCATCTTGGGTGACCTTCTTTAGCAAGCTTTCATAGTGCCGGCTCTTTGCTTCGACAATAGCACCTTGGTCAGCGACGGTGCTCTCGAGCTGCTTGATCCTGGCTTCATGAAGTGCCACAGTACCACAAGCATCATTATACAAGTGGAGCAAGTGCTGGAGGCCCTGTACATTGATCACAGGTATGGGGTTAGAATGTATGCTGACTAAGACATCCTACCAGGATATCCTGTTAGGATATACGTGCAGGATATATATGCAGGATATACATGAAGGATATGCGTCAGGATATTACCTTGTTGAGGAAGGATGTCATTGGCTCTAAGGAGTCGGAGAAGCTGAGTTCATCATAGGAGAACCCTTCTGAGCCTGGAGTGCTGACCTCAAGGCCCTTTCTCTTTTTCGCTGCGGAAGCACGGGTTCTTGGATTGGCTTTGGGAGCCGGGAGTGGCTTGGAGCTGGTGGTAGCAGGAGTCTCCTTCTTAACTGTGGCTGGAGTTGGATAGCTGTCAAGTTCATCCAGGTCAAGATAGACTGGGACTTTGCTGGAATCTGCACACAGGGAGTAAATTCTAAATCCCTCCTATAAATAACAGATAAGAAGCATATGTGTGCAGGATATCTTGCAGGATCCTTACCAGACATGTTGGCGCTTGAAAGAGGACTTGGAGTTGGTGGAGAAGGGTTGAAACTTCTTTCTGCCTCTGGGAGAAGTCTAATGGCGTCTATTCTTTCTTGGGAATTAGCAAGAGGAGGAGCAATCTTCCTGAAATCAGCTGCACAATAGAGAAGATAAATTAGTTCAGGATATGGAACAGGATAAGCGACAGGATCATTCTTAAACCCTAAATCCTACCCTTTCTCAACCATTGTACTGGATATTCCGTCCCACCAGGGATTGAGTCCCTTTTTACAAAGAAAAACTTGGATTGCTAACCATCCTCGTTCTTGGTGGCACGAAGTATCAATGGGTCACCGGAAGTAGAATAAAACAGAAATCTACATGATCCGTGGCATCTAAGCTTGTAAGCCAAGGGGAGATCATGGATGGAAAGATCAGGAATGTGGTTTCTCTTGATCTGGTCAAGAACAGATAAAACACGCCAGAGCATTGGCATTGTTTGGCTAAAAGAGATTTTTGTGATCTTAAAGAATTCGGTGATGAATTCCGGAAAGGGGAATCGTAGCCCTAGGGTAAAAGGGAAAGCACTAAAGCATATCCACTCGTTGGAGACCATATCTGACCGGATTTCACGGTCAAACGGTCTGAATACGGTTCCTTCCGGGAAGATACCGGAGGATTTTAAGGCTGACAGGTGGGCACTATCAAAGGTACATGCTTCCTTCTCCGGTTCTTGGAGAAGGTTTTGTTGGTAGAATGCAGGGGCCGAGTCACCTGAACTAGATCTTGTTTGGCGCGGCATTGGATCGCCTGAATTTTTCGCCGGAGAGAAAAGATGAAGATAAATATGAAAGATAGAGAGAAAATGTACCTTTTCCTTGTCGATTATGATTAAAAAAGGGATGAGGATGAGAAGATATAGGGCACGATGAGTAGATATAGGCTGGGTAGTTGCAAACGGTCACATCACAGGTCTTATCTCTTAATTGCCTCGGTTTGCGTAAAAAATGTAACCGTTAGTAATGAGGATACTAAACGGTAACATTTTTGGGGACAATTGTTGTGGGCTAATTTCTGAGCTCATATCCTGAGAAATATCTTGGCTTATATCTTGATTAAATAATATCTGTTCATATCCGGGGTGCAGATTCAGGGTATTGGTAACATCCTGAATGGTATCCTCAGGATCACTAACGGATTATGTGCAGGTACGTGGGCTGGAAGCTAGCAACGTTCACAAAGACTTGTTCTGCGGAAGACTCGGTCCAAACCGTTCAAAGAAAGACGTTGAAGCCTTATTACTCGGTCTACAACGTTCGTGATGGAATATTCGGAGCATCCCATGTTTATAGGGATATTTGTTTGTGTTTCGTTACTATAAATAGGAGGAACACCAGATCGAATAGGACACAACAAATTCACTGCAATCACACTCACTACACACCAACACTTGCTCTCTCGCAAATTGTACTCTCACACGAATTCATTGTAACACTTAGCGATCTGGTTGATATCCTGCACTGTATCCTGAAGTTTAAAGCAATAAGAAGAACAAGGCAGCTGCGATTGTCAGCTCCCGAGGTTTTATGCCGGCGATCTAGATTGATCAAGGGCTTTCCTCGTACATCTCGTGTCGTTTCCTTTATTTTTTGCTTATTATTTACTCACTGTTTGATCGCAGATACAGCTCAATATCCTGAGCCGTATCCTGAATACTGATTTTCTAAATAACTCAACAAGCACATTTTTCATAAACTTTTTAGCACACTACCTCACATTACTAATTTGATCACTAAATTGCTTAGGTAATTTTTGACCAAAACACCTATACCTTGCTGTATCAGGGAATGCTGTAAGTGCCGTTCTTATAAAAGACCATGAAGGTCAGCAATATCCTGTTTATTATGTTAGTAAAAGTTTGCTAGATGCTGAAACTAGGTATTCTCATTTAGAAAAATTGATACCAGCATTAGTCATGGCATCAACGAAACTTAGGCATTATTTCGAGACACATAGGATACATGTCAAAACGAATTATCCTGTCAAAAATGTGCTTAGGAAACCAGAGATGTCAGGCAGGATGGCCAAGTGGTCAGTAAAGTTGAGTGCTTATGATTTAGTATACAAACCTAGAAATGCCATAAAATCTCAGGCTTTAGCTGACTTTGTGGCTGACTTTAGTAGTGACATTCGGGACGAGGTAGACTTAGAAGTTCAACAGTTAGGAGAATCCTCAGGATCCTGGACATTATATACTGACGGTGCATCTAATGTAAGAGGAGTAGGATTAGGAATACTACTAAAATCGCCACAGGGGGACATATTACCCCAGGCTATTAGGTGTGAATTTCCTGCTACTAATAATGAAGCAGAGTATGAGGCTTTAATTGCAGGATTAGAGTTGGCTAAGAGCATAAGTATCAAAAATTTGCAAGTATATGTTGACTCTTTGTTAATTACTAACCATTTTAATGGATCCTATGAAGTTAAGGGCGAGAAACTAATCGAATATCTCGATATTCTCAGAAAATTAGCAGGATATTTCGATGTTTTTATACTTGAACAGGTACCAAGGGAGGATAATGTTGAAGCGGATGCCTTAGCAAATTTGGGATCATCGATCAAGATACCTGAAGGGACGCAAATACCAATATTACATGTCCTATATCTTGCAACGAATCCTCAGGATAAAGAAGTAGCTGGTATTCAGGATCCTGGAGTAGAACATCCTGAAAAGGATCCTAAATCCTGGACGGCTCCAATCATGAGATATCTCAAAGAAGGACACATCCCTGGAAATGAAAATCCTAAGGCATTTAGGATGAAGGTATCACGATTCATTATGATAAATAATATTTTATACAAGAAATCTCTTGCAGGACCGTATCTGAGGTGCTTGGAGGATCCTGAAGCCAAGGAAGTACTTCAGGATATTCATGAAGGGGATTGTGGTAACCATGCTGGGGGCAGGTCATTATTCTCAAAAGTATTAAGGACAGGATATTATTGGCCAACGATGAGAAAAGACGCCGCAGAATATGTTCGAAAATGTGACGCATGTCAAAGACATAGTAATATACTGCATCAGCCGGCTAAACCATTATATCCTATTGTTTCCCCTTGGCCATTTATGAAGTGGGGTATGGACATAGTGGGAAAGCTACCAAAAGCTCCGGGAGGAAAAGTCTTTATGCTAGCAATGACGGATTATTTCTCTAAGTGGGTTGAAGCAGAAGCATTTGTTCAAGTTAGAGATCAAGAAGTAGTATCCTTCATCAAGAGGAATATCTTGACCAGATTCGGAGTACCAGCTGAGATAATCTGTGACAATGGTTCTCAGTTCATAAGTAAGAGGACTACTGACTTTTGCAAGAGTTGGGGAATCAAAATGATTACGTCTACTCCGGTACATCCTCAAGCAAATGGACAAGCAGAATCCTCAAACAAGATAATTGTCAATAACTTAAAGAAAAGGCTTGGAGCCAAAAAAGGAGGATGGGCAGAAGAATTACCCTTTGTTTTATGGGCTGATAGGACAACGGTAAAGAATGCAACAGGCCAAACCCCATTTTCCTTGGTGTTTGGAGCAGAAGCAATGATTCCAACGGAAATGACAATACCTACTGCAAGATCTACCTTAAGTGATCCTGAGAAGAATCTTGAAGCCTTGAGTCAGGATCTAGACACTATAGATGAAAAGAGAGATGCGGCAAGGCTAAGGATGGCAGCATATCAACAGAGAATATCCAGGGCATATAACAAGAATATTAGAACCAGAAGGTTTAAGGTTGGAGATTGGGTATTAAGAAAGGCTTTTCAAAATACTACTAATCCTGCCGATGGTAAATTGGCTCCAAAATGGGAAGGACCATATGAAGTTGAATCAGAAGCAGGGAAAGGAGCATATAGACTCAAGAATATGGAGGGGGATATGCTACCGAGATCTTGGAATGCTATACACCTTAAGCTCTATTTCAAGTGAGCCTAGAATTTAATTTCTAACTCTGGATGGTATGAATTCTACCTCTTTTAAATATGTTTGGTTTAATTTATTCTTTGAAACTCAATACTGACTTAAGCATCGGAGGGGTGTTAGCCAAGCTAACACCCACCTTAGCTTACAATTGTTTTGCAAGATATGTTTCAGGATATAGCTCCAGGATATGTACTCAGGATAACTCAGAAGATTAGAGGATTGGCCCCCTCTCTCACGTTTAAGGGATACTGATCCCTTCACAGGTTTAAAGGTATTCACCTTTCTTCCGAATTGGGTTTAAACACCCCGCCTGGAGCGCAAGTTATTCAGGGATAGTTCAAGGTGGCGGGACCAGTCCATGTAAAAGTGGCTGACAATTTCGTTACTGTTGGCTATATCCTGAATCCTAAAGGTATATGAGGATTGATCACCCTCTCTCACGAAAGGGTATTTTCATACTCTCTAAGGTTTAAAGGTTTTCACCTTTCTAAGTCTTGGAGTTTATACACTCCCGCCTGTAGCGTATGAAAATTTGGGATTTTCCCCAGGATACAAGGGATTTATCTCCAGTACATCCTTGGGTTTTGCCCTTGGGACGTAAAAAATCGCCTATGGAAACTGACATTCAGAAGATTTCTAAAGTATTTGAAGACATTGTACACAGGGGACATTCCCACCAAGGTGGTGGTGTAAAGCTAAAAGGATGAGGTTTGGAACTAATGCACTAAGTACCTTGCACAGGGGACATCTTCATTGGAAGAGATGCAAAGGGATCAAAGTTTGGTAATAGGTTTATACCCTATTTCTGGTATGATCTTTCCTTTGTAAGCCTCATTTAAGTTTTTAATGACATTATGTTAAGTATCCTGATATGTATCCTCAAAGTCCTTTTTAGGATATTTGATTGGGGTGGTTGAAACTAGTATTGGTTTGGAACTTTGATCGTTTATCAAAACTTGGTTTTGAAAAGATAGACTATTTTTCACTTTCTAAAGAAATTTTTACAAAGTTGAAGGAACGTTTGGAAGTTCTATCTAATGAAAGGCTTTTGCAGTATGTTGCTGAGCATACTGATCAGGATATTTTATAAGATAACGGTACAGAATCTTTACAAAGGTAAGACTCACACTAAGTAATGCAAGGTAATGCAAGGTGACAGAAAATAAGTCAAAAGATAGTTATATTATTAACAAGTCAAAAGTTGTGCTTTTGGTTTCACCTTAAACTAAGGCCCATCCGCCAAAAGCACAATTAGGTTTTACCATACTTGTGTAACGGTTGCAGGATCTATCTCAAAACAGGACCCGTCCACCTACAACCGTTACTACGTTCAAAATAAGTTATACTAATCGATGACCAAGGGCTTCATCCTAAAACCTAGGACCCATCCACCTTTGGTCATCGTATTGTTCTAAGACAGGAAAAGTAAATTGTTTGAACAACCACAACCACGAAATTTAAAAATGGGCTCCGGCCTTGGCACGTATATCCATCATCGCCCATTTCGCTGCCTAAGAAGCGGCGCCTTCTTGATCAGCAACCTCCTTGTCAGCATTCGCCCCAGCATCAGCCTCAGGATTCTTCTCGGCGTCATCATCAGCATTGGCCACCTCCTCTGCCGCCTTCGAAGGCTCTTCACCAGCATGCTTTGCAGAATGAGCAACGGGATGACCTCCAAGATCCTTTAGTTTGGCCTCCCAAGTCTTTACGGTCCAGGAGGGGCATTCAAAACCCAAATCCATGGCCTCATAAGCCATCTTTATCCTAGCTTGGAGAAGGGAGACGACCACGGATGCTTTGAGGCTATCCCGGTATGAGCTCATATTCTGCTGATATTGAAGAAGGGCGGCATCTAGCTTGGCTTGGGCGTTCTCATTAGCTTTGTGGAGGGCAGCTTGATGTTCCTGGGTCATTGCCTTGTATTTGTCTTCATAGTGTTGGGATTTGGCAGCCGCAATGGTTCCTTGGTCAGCTATGGTTGCTTGAGCTTTCTCCAGCTGGATCTGCAACATCTTGTTAAGCCCGCAAGCATCTTCGTATAAGTGCATAAGACGATCCAGACCCTATCAATAAAGGCACAGGTACTAATGTAAAGAGTAAGCAGGATAAGGAGTAACATACTTGTGAAGAATATCGAAAAGAAAAATCTACCTGTTTGAGGAATGAGGTGGCTTCATTGAACCCATGATTCTCAAGAGAGAACGTTTCAGAAACAGCTGGGGAGTCAGTCTCCTTTCTCTTCCGAGAGCTGGATGCCCGGGTCCTGGATGCCGGGGGGCCTTTGGGAGCAGAAACAGTTTTCGAGGAGGTAGGCTTTGGTGTAGCAGACGACTTTGGCTTGGATTCTTGTTTGGTAGGTTCAAGGCTGGAGTAGCAATCCAATTCGTCAAGTTCGAAACCTTCAAGGTTGACGACTGGTACTGCATAAGGGAAGATATTCTTAAATTTATCATATTTTAAAAAAATAATTAATATATGAGAATATGCTTACCAGATATTTCTGAGCTTGATTTTTGATGAGAATCTGTAAGAGACAGGGAAAAAGTTCTTTCACTGGCAGGAAGACGGTAGATTTCCTTGATCTTGGATTCGGATTCTGCACTAGGAGGCACTAAATCTCTGAAATTCGCTGCATAAAAACATCCGAATATAAGTCCGGGATACAGTTTGAAGATATAATTGGGGATATTCCTAAAACCCTAAATCCTACCCTTGGTTAACCATTTAACCGGTAGATCGAAACCCTTATCAATAGAGTCTCTTTTTACGAAAAAGAATTTTCGTCGCCATCGATCTTCGTTCTTGGTGGCTTTAAGGACCAAAGGGTTCTTGATGGAAAACAGAAGAAAACGGTGATTGCCATGGGATCTCAACCGGTATGCTATAGGAAGGTCTTCAACAAGTAGGTTAGGAAAATGACGAGACTTGATTTGATCCAACACTATCAAGACTCGCCAGACCATTGGCATAACTTGGGCATAGCTAAGGCCGGTGAGGTCGAAAAAGCTAGAGATAAAGGGTGGAAACGGGTACCGGAGTCCAAGAGAGAAAGGATAAGCGAAAAAACAAACCCACTCGTCGGATGACGCGTCCGATCGGGCTTCTTGGTCGAAGGGGCGAAAGACCGTTCCGGTGGGGAAGGCACCGGAATCTTTAAGAGCAGCGATGTCAGCATTATTGAAGCAGCAAATCTCCTTTGCTGGATCGGTGATGAAGTTTTGACTTATGAGGGTTGAGGCTGATCGGTCTGATCGGGATTTCGTTCGTGGTGCCATGAAGAGTATTGAGCAAATTAAGAGAAATTCAAGAAAGGAGAATAGAAAAGAAGATACCTGATGTTCGCTTGCAGATAAGGATAACCTTGATTAGGAGCCCCTTGGTTAATATAGGATGAATATAGGGGGGTAAAGAGTAAATAATGCCTTGGAAGTTGCACCGCTGTCATTTCAAGGGTCTAGTCGTATTAATTACCTTAAGTCATGAGGTGAAACTTTTGAAATATATCCGTTGGATTGGTATCCCAACCGATATATTTGGGGACAATTGTTAGGGGTCATTTTCTTAACATACGTATCCTGATCAATATCCTGCCTTTGTTTGTTTATCTGTGACCAGGATGCTGGAAGAGGATATTGCTAACATCCTGGGCGATATCCTGAGGCTTATTGAATTAATCACGTGCAGGTTAAGGGCTGAGACTTGCTAACGGTCAAGAGGACTTCTTCTCCACAAGACTCGGATGAATTTGTTGAGGAAGAGACGTTGAGCCCGAAAGACCAGGTCTACAACGTTCGAAGAAGGAATATTCGGTGGATCCCGCAAGTTTAGGGTAGTTTGTTATTTTATCTTTACTATAAATAGATGGGGGCGGATCAGCTTAGAATACACAATTTTTCACTAACACTCTCGTACACTTTCACTCTCTAGTTCATCGCAAACACTACACTTGTATTCAAGTTTCATTGTAACACTTAGTCGATCCGTACCACATCCTGCACTGTATCCTGATTTGTGAAGCAATAGAAGAACAAGGCAGCTGCGATTGTTAGCTCCCGAGGTTTTATGCCGGCGATCTAGATTGATCAAGGGCTTTCCTCGTACATCTCGTGTCGTTTACTTTACTTTTGCTCATTGTTTGATCATAGATACAGCTCTATATACTGAGCCGTATCCTGAAAATGTTTTTACAATTAACTTGATTAACATATTTTCGATACTCATTTCTAGCACACTACCTCACTTAACTAATTTGATCACTTAATTACTTCGGTAATTTTTGACCAAAACAATAACAACCCAAGTTTAAGTTCTGTACAGGACTTAACAAAAGACACTATTAAAAGCTAGGCTTTGAACTATGTATCTTATCCAGGATAAGATACACAATCCAAACCCTTCGACACTGGATGACATCTTTTATTTGGAAGACACAACTTGAAAATCTTCAACGACCACCAGATCCATTTCAATTTCCTGAAATACATGTAGTTTGAATACATCAACAAAAGGTGAGCGAGTTCATGTGTTTGGTATGTAAGTTCGAATAAACTTCGTAAACATTGTAAGTATGTATGTATTTGTAAAACCCCGGTATGACAGCAAACAAGGAAACAAATCAATTAATGGTTTGCAAGGCCATTAATATGTGTGACGTGATGCAGGAAGGCTCAATCCTAGCGGATTTTGTACCGGGCTTCCGGCTGGAAGACATAATCACCTCATGGGCCAAATCCCGGTATCCATGGGTGGGGCTCGCAGCACCCAAATAGACCTATCACTCATGTCCCTCGGTCCTACTATGAGGATTATGTCACACCCCAACCGATGGCGGAATCATCGGGGTGCGGCACTGAGCGAAACAGATTGTCCAGAAGTTTCCATAACAACTACGATTACCAATTATTTAAAACATCACGTCCCATACCATGACATAAAAAGTAATACAGTTATTACAGACAAAATCAAGACAAATTGTTCTGTTCCGACAACTCAGATTTTCAAATAAAGATAAATAAACTGTCTTTGTTTCTAGACTCTTTCCTAGCCTCGATTTCACAGCAATCCAAGCATTTTAACATCTTAAGCACCTGTCACATACGTTAAAGTAAAAGTCAATACACATAGTGTAAAGGTGAGCATACAAGTTTAATAGCTATAATAGAGTTCGAAATCGATTACGCATAACCAGCACGTACAATGCGTGAAATGAAGCACGTAAGTTATCGACATGATCCTATCAATACCAATGACTGCGGGTTGACTGCGCAAGGCAGTTCGTAATGCATGTTCACCACTGTGAATCATGTGATTAATTGTCCTTAACAACCCCTGAATGAACAGGTGTTGAGTCCAAACTATAGTACTATCGTTGCTAAGGTAGGTAGACAGCAATCCATGTGTAAACATAACAAACAAGCATTCATTAAGTCACGTATAACATGCAGTAGCGGTTAGCGTTTAAAGTATTGCGTAGTGTGTTCGATGTGATTTAGAATAAGTAACGTATGTAACACCCAAAAGTGCGTAAAGAAAAAAGGGTTCGAGTATACTCACAGCGATGATGGATTGAAGGGAGCGCTAGAGCGAGTTTAGCCTGATCAGAACGATAGCATAAATGATAAGCGACGCGTAAAATGGCGTAGAGTGTCAATGGCTCGGACGGTAATCCGATCGGGTGGTCGGTCAATCGGGTGGCCGGTCGATTGGGTGACAATCCGTTCGGATGGTCATCCGATCGGGTGACCATTCGATTGGATTGTTACCTCGTTTGGGATGGATGTGTTTGTGTATGATGGCTTGTATTTTGAAGTTTTTGTTGTAGCATTTTGAAAACAGAGAAGTATCTCTACCCTTCAGATCGATCGATCGAACGACCGTTCGAACGGGTGACAATCCGGTAGGTTGGACACTTAGTGAGAACAAGTTTGCAGCAGTTTGTCACTCGATCGGATTGCAATCCGATCGGGTGGCAATCCGTTTGGAACTGTTATGTTGAAAATTGTTTAAGTGTTGAGGTTCAACACATCACATAGTCGGGTGGTAATCCGATCGGATGGTAATCCGATCGGACGGCAATCCGTTCGATGTTCAAAACCTCAAAAGTTGAAAAGTTAAGTGTGGGACCAAGGTGCAAGCCGATCGGGTGGCAATCCGATCGGACGGCAATGACGACCTGATCATCCTTACACTTGGTTGTTTTGATAGCTTTGCGGTTTTCTCGAGATGGTTTGATAACGTGCCAAACAACAGAACCTCGTCAAGACTTAGTGACCCGATCGGACAGGAATCACCCTAATCTGACCAGTTTAACTGTTCGAGACAGTGTTTCATGCTTAACCTGAAATCGGTAATCTCTTGGATGGAATCTGGATCTTGCACCAACACATCACTAAGAAGGAGTAGAAGATCAGAACAAGCTCCGATTCTATCGGTTTTGTGTGCATTGAGTGTAAAAGAGTTGAAAGAAAGTTAGAAAACCATCTTTCAATCCTTCTCATCTTGAATATGTACAGATCTATGCAAGATCTTTGTTTATTCTTGTGGAAATCATTCAGATCTAAGTTGTTCTTGGTGGATTAAGGCCAAAACATGAAGTTCACAAGAACACCATGATGACATCATCCTAGAACACCTTGAATCTAGTGATTTCACGGTTAAAAGTTAAGATTCAAAAGATAGAAAGGTGTAGGAGTGCGTGTAGATCAAGAAAGTACAAGATTTAGGTTGGAAACTTACAAGAATCATGAGAAATCGGAAGAAATAGAGGCTGGAGCGAGTTGGTCGAGTGAGAGGCTGTCAACATCAAGTGATATTGACATATGAGGGTATTTATAGGGTTTCCATAAAAGGAAAGTGAGAAAGTGGGGGAAGGTGGCTGGTCGATCGGGTGGTAGCCCGATCGGGTGGCAACTTGATCGGGTGGCAGCCCGATTGGGTGGAAACTCGGTCGGTTGGCCACTCGATTCGAGTGTTCGGCGCGATGGGTTTTGCTGATTCGATTCGCGTGTTGAGCGTTGCGATGCAATTGAGTTTCTCATTCAAATTACTTTTAATCCCAACTACTATATCAAACATACAATCATCATAATTAACTTGCGTTTAGCGTTTGCGATTCGATTGCGATTGCGTTTCGATTAAACACCACAACATAACATAAATAAACATGCCCAAGTAACACATAAGAAGCACACACACACGTAAAACAATATCCAGAATGCATAATTCGAGTTGCGAATGCGATTGCGATGCGATAAGCGAATAAGCGATAAACATGAGATAAATAACAATTAGATAGCGATAAATCCTCGATTATTACAAGTACTCCACATAATACAACTAATGCGATAAATAAAATATATTAACTACAAGTCAAAGAAGTCAAAACAGGAATTGAGCAAGGAGTGACAGATCATAATTAGCAATCTTTTCCTCTTTTGACTTCAATCTTGACTTTGACTTTCAAAACACGGGGTGTTACAGCCTCCCCCTGTTAAGGGAATTTCGTCCCGAAATTAGGCTTCAGCCGTAACAAACAACTGCGGGTACTTCGCCTTCATGTTGCTTTCGAGTTCCCAAGTGAACTCCGCGCCTCGCTTGCCTTCCCAGCGAACCTTCACAATGGGAATGCGTGAGCGCCTGAGCTGCTTGGTTTGTCGGTCCATGATCTCGACGGGCTTCTCCACGAAGTGTAGTGTTTCGTTTATTTGAAGGTCCTCTAAAGGAACTTGTAAATCATGCTCAGCAAGACACTTTCTGAGATTTGACACATGGAAAGTCGGGTGAACGTTGTTAAGTTCCTCCGGTTGTTCGAGTTTGTAGGCCACTTTTCCGATCCTTTCCAGAATCTTAAAGGGTCCAACAAATCGAGGCGCGAGCTTTCCTTTCTTTCCGAATCTGACCACACCCTTCCAAGGTGATACCTTTAGGAGTACATGGTCGCCAACGTCAAATTCAAGGGGCTTGCGTCGTCTATCGGCGTAACTTTTCTGACGACTCCGAGCTTTCAGCAGGTTGTCTCTTATTTAGAGGATTTTGTCTGTCGCTTCTTGCAGTAGCTCAGGACCGGTTAATTGCGAGTGACCGATCTCGTGCCATACAATTGGCGATCGACATTTTCTTCCATATAGAGCCTCAAACGGTGCCATTTGAATGCTGGAATGATAACTGTTATTATACGAGAATTCGACTAGAGGTAGGTAAGCGTCCCAATTACCACCGAAATCTAAGATACATGAGCGAAGCATATCTTCCAAAGTATGAATCGTTCTTTCTGTCTGACCGTCAGTTTGGGGATGGAATGCGGTACTTAGATTGAGCGAAGTACCGAGAGCAGATTGAAACATTTCCCATAAACGTGAAGTAAACCGACCATCACGGTCAGAGATGATGTCGCGAGGCGTACCGTGTCGACAGATAACTTCGTTTGTGTAGATTTGGGCTATTCTTTCTACCTTGAAGTCTTCCCGTATTGGCAGGAAATGTGAAAAATTGGTCAAACGATCGACGATGACCCAAATGCTGTCGTGACCTGAGGTAGTACGCGGGAGTTTCGTGATAAAATCCATGGCTATGCTTTCGCATTTCCACATCGGGATCTCGGGTTGCACAAGCAAGCCAGAGGGTCTTTGGTGCTCAGCCTTGACTTTCGAGCAAGTCATGCACCTTGAAACATAGAGCGCGATATCTTTCTTCATGCCCGGCCACCAGTACTTGTAGCGAAGGTCCTGGTACATTTTATCGGCACCGAGATGAATAGAATATCGAGACTTATGGGCTTCGTCCACCAGAGTCTGTCGTAAATCGGTCCGTTTAGGTAGGGTTGTAAACGAATCGAATGAACATGAACAAGGCCTTGTTCGTGTTCGTTCGTTAAGGAAATACATGTGTTCACGAACGGTTCATGAACACTTACCGAACGAGATTTTATGTTCGTGTTCGTTCATTAAGGAAGTGAGCGTGTTCGCGAACGGTTCACGAACACAAACAAACACAAATAAATTTTGCGAACGCGACGAAGGTTAAAGATAGATGGCCCAGAGAGTAGCACTCGAACTTGAATCCCTTATTGTGGAACAGGGGTCGATCGTATTCGCCGATGTAAATAAGGAGAAATGAAAGAGAAATGACACATAAACAAGGTGAAAGTGAGTTTCCTAGTTTAATTGTTAGGGTAATAAAATAAATAAAAGTTTAATAATATAAAAAGTAGAAATAAAATATAAGAAAGTACAAAGATCTTCAATTAAAACACAAACATACGAACATAAACGAATGCAAATCAACGAATGTTCATGAACACGTTCACGAACACCTTACCGAATGTTCACGAACACAATCGAACGAACGAGACCTCTGTTCATGTTCGTTCATTTAACTAATCGAACGAAATTTCTTGATCATGTTCGTTCGTTTATTATACGAACGAACATAAACGAACTTCCCGCCGAACGATTCATGAACTGTTCGCTGAACGTTCGGTTCGTTTACAGCCCTACGTTTAGGGATCCAGATTCGGTCTAGATAATGGAATATCCCATTCGATTTACTCACTAACTAGGCTCCATCGTGATGAATCCTTTCCTTCTTCAAAGTACGCTCGGTAAAGCATGCATGTTGGGCTTCGCGAATGAGAGACTCGAGGTGATGCTGCGTGGGAATATTACGAGCGCTATGCAAATATCTTCGTCTGCTGAGGGCATCGGCAACGACATTTGCTTTGCCAGGATGATAACGAATCTCACACTCGTAATCGTTGAGAAGTTCCACCCATCGGCGTTGACGCATGTTAAGTTCTTTCTGGCTGAAGATGTGTTGTAGGCTCCTGTGGTCGGTGAAGACCGTACACTTAGTACCGTAAAGGTAGTGTCGTCAAATCTTCAACGTAAAAACAACTGCGCCTAGCTCGAGGTCATGGGTTGTATAGTTCTTCTCGTGGATCTTGAGCTGTCGAGACGCGTAAGCGATAACCTTGTCCCGCTGCATGAGAACGCAACCAAGACCAAGGTTCGAGGTATCACAATAGACAATAAAGTCGTCGTTTCTGTCGGGTAAAGCAAGGACGGGAGCATTGCAAAGCATTTGCTTGAGGGTTCAAAAGGCAGTCTCTTGTTCAGTTCCCCAAACAAAAGGCTTGTCTTTATGCGTGAGAGAGGTAAGCGGCACAGCGATTTTAGAGAATCCTTTGATAAATCGACGATAATAGCCCGCTAGTCCGAGAAAAGAACGAACTTCAGACGGGTTCTTAGGCATAACCTAACTCTTAACAGCTTCAATCTTCACAGGATCGACATAAATACCTTGACTATTGATAATGTGACCAAGGAATTGAACCTCCTCCAGCCAGAATTCACACTTGGAGAACTTGGCATAGAGTCGATTCCCCTGGAGTAGCTTGAGAACCAAACGTAGATGCTGCGTGTGTTCGACTTTCGACTTCGAATAGATCAGGTTATCATCGATGAACACGATGACAAAGCGGTCGAGAAATGGTTTACACACGCGATTAATCAGATCCATGAAAACCGCGGGTGCGTTGGTTAACCCAAAAGGCATAACAACGAACTCATAGTGGCCGTATTGGGTGCGAAAAGCGGTTTTGGGTATATCCTCCTCTTGAATGCGTAATTGGTGATAGCTTGAGCGTAGATCGATTTTCGAGAAACATGAAGCACCTTGTAACTGATCAAACAAATCATCGATTCGGGGCAGGGGATAGCGATTCTTGATAGTTAGCTTATTCAACTCCCTGTAGTCGATGCACATCCGGAACGACCCATCCTTCTTTTTGACGAAAAGGATTGGTGCGCCCCAGGGAGAGGTGCTAAGGAGAATGAAGCCTTTATCAAGCAATTCCTGGAGCTGACTCGAGAGTTCACGCATTTCAGACGGAGCGAGACGATAAGGCGCTTTAGCAACCGGGTTGGCTCCTGGAATGAGGTCGATACCAAAGTCGATATCACGACTCGGAGGAAGACCAGGAAGATCATCAGGGAATACATTCGGAAATTCACACACAACGGAGACATCGTTTACTCCAGAATTACCTTTCTTTTCCTTCTCCGCTACTACAATGTTTGCCAAGAAAGCTCTGTATTCCTTGCGGAGATACTTGCTAGCTTGGATACATGACATGAGCTTGAGACCCTTCGAAGCAGTTTCACCATAAACACACAATAAATCACCATTAGCGAGAGAGAAATGAATCATCTTATCGAAGCACACAACTTCAACACGATTCTCACGAAGAAAATCCATGCCTACTATGATGTCAAAACTTCTGAGCTGCATCGGAATAAGGTCGATTGGAAAGATGTGATTGTTGAGCTCGAGAGTACAATCACGAAGAACGGAATTGACGGTGACGGTTCTTCCGGTGGCAACTTCGACATCGAATGACGAGGGTAGATGGGCGCGCTTACGATTTAGGAGCTTTTCGAATTCCAACGACACAAAACAGTTATCGACTCCAGTATCAAATAAACACGAAGCATATATACCATTCACAAGGAACGTACCATTAACCACATTGTTGTCGGCTTGAGCTTGGCGGACATTGATGTTGAAGGTGCGTCCGCATGGTGCTTGCTGTTGTTACTGCTGCTGCTGCTGCTGAGGCTGTTGTTGCTGTTGCTGCTACTGAGGCTCCTGCTTGACCACCCTGTTTGGGCACACATTCGCAAAGTGGTTGGGATCACCACATGTGAAGCACGCTCTAGCATGGACCGCGGGCGCTGGAGCTGCTTGTTGTTGACCCTGAGGGGCAGCAAGAAGAGCTTGATGAGCAGGGGCAGGAGCTGCTGTGTTGCGGGGGCCGGTTTGACAATTGGCGGTGAAGTGGCCATACATATTGCAATGCATGCAATATCTGCAGGCTATACCCACCGGGTGATGATAAGTGCATATCAGGCAAACAGGATGAGGACCAGTATACGCGCGCTTTGCAGGCGGCGCATAGGTTACTGGTGCAGCTTGGCGGTGTTGTTGTTGCTGAGCCGGTACGGCTTGGAGTGGGGCAGCAGTGGTGACAGCACAGTTCTTGTTGGCATTCTTCCTCTTGCGACGAGAGGACTTGGATGATTGAGGAGTAGCGGTGGTGGTTTCAGCGGTGGTGGCGGTTGTTGCTTGGTGCAGATTCTTCGAGGCTTTATCCCAGACACCAGCCTTAACACGTTTGTCATTGATCTCAGCGGCGAGCATATAAGTCTCCTCGATGGTAGTAGTCTTGGCAGCCTGAACAAAATCAGCCACACAATCCGGCAAAGCGCGGATGTATTTCTTGATTGCCATTTCAGGCGTCTTCACTTGGTCAGGACAGATGATACTGAGGTGCTTGAAGCGAGCAGTCAGAGCTGCGTTCTCTCCATCTTTCTGCTTGATATGCTAGAATTCGTCCTCCAGCTTTTGGCGTTCATGGGGAGGGCAAAACTCTTCCATCATAATGTTCTTCAACTCATCCCATGTCAGCTCAAAGGCTGAGTCTGTTGGATCGTGTACGTGACCCTAAAAGTCAGTTAAGGTAGTTCAACATCATGTGTAAAGGCGGAATCAATGCACATAACGTCAAAACAGCTCTAATCCTTTTAACTCTTCTTTTCTGATTAATAAACGTGCTTTTACAATAAGATCTGATGAAAATCCGGCAGCACTTCGTGATACACACAATGATCTCCTACTGTTCCGTTTGAAATATGACAGACACACTCCTATATATAGACCTAGACCCTTCCGTTTGAATATAAACATAATAGTTCAAACGATGCACTCAAACGGAACCCTATGTTCAAACGACAATCTCAAACGGAACCATCTGTTTCAAACGGAACCCTTGTTTCACACGATAGTTTCAAACGGAACCCTTGTTAACACTTCCTAAATCACTAATTAAACCCTAATTTGACATATAAGATCCAATCTTGACTTTCTTGAAATAAGACTTGATGAAGATGCAGTCAACAGACATTCTTGTGCATCAACAGACTCCCCCTTGGATGTTGACGTAGTCTTCAGCTCCTGAGTCTTCAATCTTAGTCTTTTCTTCCACTCTGTCTTTTCATCATAAGCACTCTATCTTCACACTCCCGTATACTATTGATCCAGACTCCCCCTTTCACAGACTCCCCCTCTCGATATGCTGAATCTGAGATATCTGGTTCAAGCTTTGACAATTTGCTTCCATTGAGAATAATGAAGACCAAATCTGTTACTCAACCAACAAACATTACAATTCTATCTTTCAAACATAACACATAAATTTATTCATTTTTTAGAAATCCATTCAAGTATTCAGGTCCAAGTTAATGACCCTGATTACTTGATTAATCTACCAAGTCCAAATTAATGACCTTGGTTGATTATTTGACGAATCAAACTGATTTTGAAAACAATTTTCAAATAATTTCTGAAAATAACAAGTATCAAATTAATGAACTTGTGTTTGACTTTTCAAACAAATCAAACTTCTTCAAAGATAAGCTCTCCTCATTCTTCAGTCCAGAATCTCCTGCATCTGCTTCAAACATCTGAGAATCCAACAATCAACTCTCCACTTTGGTTTGTCGGAAAATAAAGCAGAAATAAAATCTTTTTGGATTTTATCAAAGTGTTCTAAACTAAGAAATGAAATACAGAAAACTTAAATTTCAGAAAGTAAACAAAGTAAACTATTTACAAACATATTTTTGGCGAGCGTGTCAGGGAATCATATCAGCTTTTCAGACAAATCACAAGTACCGTTAAGCTATATTACATACTCAGATTTAAACAATTCACCTCGATTGTCGATATACTGATCCATCTTAAATTCTCACACAAATTTCAATTTACTCAGGATACGAATTAGATGAATTAAGAACTTAGATCATTCATGTGTCCCACTTCTTGAATATACTCCCGTATCCATAATCTCAATAATCAGTCTTACAGGTGAGAATACTACAATGATATCTGTATATAAATTAGGTATGCGAGGGCCGAGGGATCTCAGATCGATACTTCCGTATACGCAGAGAGATATCAGCTTCGACTTTTCGGTGTGTCCCCTTTAGAGGATCTTTTTGCTTACAACAGCAGCATTTATCAATTTTATTGTTTCAGCATGCTGAGGGTTTAATGCTGTGTTTCAAGCATTGCAGCAAGTATTAGCCAGGGACTAGGTCAGAACCACCGTTCAGCAGAAGTCCCAGAATAATACCCTAGATATCATAGAGTATAAAGACCTAGTATATCAGATTACGAGACCTTTCAAACGAGATTTCAGGGGTTACCTATATATCCAAGTAATGTTCCCCACGAATTCACAAGTTTGAATTTTAGGTTTATATCCCGAATAAATCTACTAAATGTACGAAAACCTATCGACACATCATCAGTGAGACTGTTTAACTCTTTTATACTTTTCAAATCTTTAGCATACTATAATCGTCTAGCTGATGTACTATCATTTTCCCTATATACACAAGCTCTTTTTCAAATTTTATCATGTTTTTGTATTTTTGCATTTTTTACTGTTTTTGTATTTTCTGAAAATAAACTATGTACAAATATCTAAAATAAACTATGTACAAATATCTACTCCCCCTAAATACCAAAACAAGTAAAAATTCGACAAACCATTGCAGATTGTTTCTCGTCTTCATCCGCAACAGTACTCTCATCAACGCCAATTATGCCATCCAACACCGACAGAAGCTTCATACCATTCAGTTTTAACAAATATTTAAACCGATTTTTATCAAAAGCTTTGGTATGTAAATCAGCTTTCTGTTCGTCAGTGTGGATTTTCTCAATTCGTATCAACTTTTTCTCAAAGCAATCACGAATAAAGTGATGACGAATTTCTATGTGTTTAGTTTTAGCGTGATGTACTGGATTTTTAGTTATATTTATAGCGGCCGCATTATCAACAAAAAGAGGTGTGTTAAGAAACTGCAAACCGTAGTCGCGCATCTGTTGCTGTATCCACAAGATCTGAGAGCAGCAACTGCTAGCAGAAACATACTCCGCTTCACATGTAGATAACGCCACAGACGTTTGTTTCTTACACTGCCAGGTAACCAATCTAGGACCAAAGAACTGGCATCCTGCAGTTGTTGATTTTGAATTGACTTTGCAGCATCCGAAATCCGAATCGGAATACCCTTCGAGCGTAAAATCGCCTTTTCTAGGATACCACAACCCCAATGAAGGAGTTCCTTTCAGGTAGCGCAATATCCTCTTCACAATGATCATATGCGATGCTCTCGGGTTAGACTGGAATCTTGCTACGAGGCACGTTGGGTACATGATATCAGGACGTGAAGCAGTTAGGTACATCAAAGAACCTATCATGGATCGGTAAAACGTTTCAACAGCCCTATCTCCGGTGAGATCTGGATGAATCCCATGATTTGTTGCAAGTGGAGTAGCAGCTGGAGTAGAACTTGACATCCCAAATTTCTCTAGAATATCATGAACATACTTTGACTGATTAATGAAAATTCCCTCAGGAAGTTGTTCAACTTGTAATCCCAGAAAGAATTTCATCTCCCCCATTGATGACATTTCAAACTTTTGCTTCATCACTGATTCAAAATCTTTGCATAGATTTTCATTTGTCGACCCAAAGATTATATCGTCCACATAAATCTGAACTATCAGAAGATGACCATCGACCTCTTTAGTGAAGAGAGTGGCATCTACTTTTCCACGAATGAACTTGTTGGCTAGTAGGTGTTTAGACAAAGTCTCATACCAGGCTCTCGGGGCCTGGTGTAAACCATACAGCGCTTTGTCCAATAAGTAGACCTTGTTTTTGTGGATTGGATCGGTGAAGCCCGGTGGCTGACCGACATAAACCTCCTCTTTAACCTTCCCGTAGAGAAAAGCCGATTTAACATCCAACTGATATACTTTGAAGTTCTTCCAAGACGCAAATGCTAGGAAAATTCTGATTGCCTCTAGTCGTGCTACAGGAGCATAGACTTCGGTAAAATCAATTCCCTCCTGTTGACTAAATCCCTGAACAACAAGTCGAGCTTTGTTCCTTACAACAATTCCTCTATCGTCCCTCTTACACTTGAACACCCACTTGGTGTTAATTTTCCTATGACCATCCGGCAAATCAACTAACTTCCACACTCCTAATTTCTCGAATTGACTAAGTTCCTCCTGCATAGCATTGACCCAAGAGTCTTCAGTAAGCGCCTCTTTGTAAGTTCTTGGCTCAACCTGCGAAATAAAACAACTCAATGAGAATTCAGTTTGCAAAGGAGCAACTTTTGTATAAAAACATGTAAGCCCTTTATCAATCTGATTTCGAGTGCGAACTCCTGTCTGCAATTCTCCTATGATCAACTCCTCTGGATAATATGAAAAAGTTCGCGGCATCACTTCGCTTGGAACATCTACATTTCCCTCCAGATTAGTAACATTCTGCTCTGCATCTTGTTCACCAACTTGGTTTGTTTGACTTGAAATCTGAATTTGCTCCCCCTCAGAATTTGAATCTGAATCACCATGATCAAATATTGGCATGTTTTCAGCTTCTAAATTATCATTCTGAACCGACTGATTATCCTGAGCAACTTCATTTTGTTGGACATCATCATGTTCACCAGCATTACTCGGACCTGCTTCACCGTCATTTGAAGTTTCCCGTGGTCTCATCGAATACTCAGCTGGGAACCTTAACTGCGACTCATATTCACGCAAAATATCCAACTCATCAAAGAAATCTTCTTCATCCTCTGAATCTTCTCTCATGTCAAACGAATCCCAAAGTTTGTCATAATGATAACGCCATGAATCACCAGGATTCTGCGGCGGCATAGTATAACCTTGACATTCAACATTTGCAGCTTCAATAATCCGCTTCTCACTTGGAACGAAGACACGTCTCAACGGATTTGCATAACCAACAAATATTCCCTCAATGCACTTCGGACCAAACTTTCCAAAAGGCTCTATAACCGTACAGGGTGACCCAAACGGTTCTAGATACTTCAAATTCGGTTTGCGATTATTGATTAGCTCAAAGCATGTTTTGTTGAACTTCTTGACAGTGAGAACCCTGTTGAGCGTATAGCATGCGGCGGAAACAGCTTCAGCCCAAAAATTAATCGGTAACTTTGAATGTGCGAGCATAGTTCTAGCCGTCTCGATTAGCGTCCGGTTTTTGCGTTCTGCGACTCCATTCTGCTGCGGAGTGTACGGAGCACTAAACTCATGCAATATACCTCTTTCATCACAAAATTCTTCCATCTTGCTGTTCTTGAATTCAGTACCATTATCACTTCGAATTCTCTTGATACGCCTTTGGTACAAATTCTCAATCTTTCTGAACAGACCCATCAAACTGTCAAATGTTTCATCTTTCGTCTTCAAGAAAGAAACCCATGAAAATCTGGAATAATCATCAGTAACGACCAAACAATAGTAATCTCCTGTAATACTTTTGACATTCACAGGACCAAACAAATCCATGTGAAGTCTTTCCAAAGGTCTTGAAACTGAATTGACTTGCTTTGTAGGGTGTTACTTTTTCTTCTGCTTGCCTTTGATGCAGCTAATGCACTCCCCTTCCAGATGAAAACCTTTGATATTAACTCCCAATACCAAATCATTGTGCACCAAGTGATTCATCTTCCTTAGGTGAATATGCCCCATCTTTCGGTGCCACAATCTTGATTCTTTCTCAGTTGCTCTAGACACAAAACAATGTGCTTGACCAGTTATTGTAGTCGCTACACTCATGTCTAACACATATAAATCATTCACTCTAGGTGCCCTCATGATAATCCATTCTTCAGGGATAACAAAACCAGGTTTCAAAATCAAACATTCCTTATCAGTGAAGTGAGTAGTATACTGATTATCACAAATCTGCGAGATACTCAGCAGATTGTTCTCCAGTTCAGTGATGTAGTTAACTCTCTCAAACGTTACAATCCCATTGGATAACGTTCCTTCACCAACAATTCTACCACCTTCATGACCAGCAAATCCCACATAACCACCATTGATATTCTTCACATCATACAGTAATGCAGTTTTTCCTGTCATATGTCGAGATGCGCCACTATCCATGATCCATCTTGAAATGGCTCTTGGAAGATCCTGCACATACCACAAGTTGATTTTAAAACATTTTAATAAAGATGCCTATTCATGCTTCGCGATCCAGGAAGCTCCGGCAATTCAAACTGCTTATTCGAACATGGTGTCCACCCAGGCCTCATCAGCCTTAGGTGTAACCTTGACTCTAGCAACTTGAATTTTGAAATTTTCAGCCTTCAAAGGTGGAAAATTTGCATCATAATCAACCAAAGTTGATTCATCAGCCTTTTTTACTTCAGAAGTTGAAATTTTCATTTCAGTTTTTGGTTTCCAAACTTGTTGAGATAATGCAACCTGTTTATAAAACTTGTCATTTTTAGTTACCACTTTCTTTACAGGTTCATTTTTCACTTTGATGTTGTTATTTTTCATATGCTTTTTCTCAACAACGATTGGTGCTTTACCCTTCACATCAACTTTCTTCTGTTGAAACTTCACAGTCTCAGTCTTAGGCTTCACATTAGTACACTTTCGTGCAATGTGACCCACTTGATTACATCTAAAACATGTACGAGTATCAACACCTAGACTTTTGCCTTCAGACTGATAATGTGAAGCTCTTTTCTCAAAGAACTCTTTATTTGATTTTGAAAAAATTTCATTCTCTTCATCAGAACGTGAACTTGAACTGTTCACAAACACCTTCTTTTCAGCAAACCTTTTGTTTTGAAAACTCTTTTTCTGATAACTATTACCACCCCGATAACCACCCGACCAATTGTTTCGATTGTTATTATAAAAACGTGGTGGAACAACAGGCTTTTTGTAATAAGCTTTATCTTTCTCAAAATTCATTTGCCTTTTTTTTTGACACAAACTGTTCACTTCTGACAACTCAACTTCAACCAATTTGAAAACATTTGTCAACTTTTTCACATTAACATTCTCAATTGAAAACTCAGAATCCGAATACAACTTATCAGATCCAGCCATCTTGTACATCACAAGACCCGGTTCATCACTTAAGTTGTTTTTGGACTTTCATTTCTGAATGTATTTGTCCAAGAAACACCCATCATCTTCAGCTGAATCACTATTCAAAACACTTTCAGCTGTGCTCTTAACAATCTCTGTCTGAACACTATCATCAGATGATGTAGAAAAAGTAACATCAATGTTCTCTGGAAGTATAACATGTTTTTCTTCCTCAATTTCAACCAACCCAGACTGCTTTTTAGTGTAATTATGAAGAACAGGTGGTGGTACTTGATGAAAACCCACCCCAGTTCCATCAGAATACACATCTTCGCCCGCTTTATCTTTCCCAATGGGTTTGGGAATGATATGTTGCAAAACAAAGCTTGCGGAACTGTAACTATTAAGCTTCAACTGGATTCGCTCGTTTTCGATTACAGCCTCTTGAACTTTAAGTTTCAATTTAGCGATTTCATCCAGTTGTTTGTTGATTGATTCTTCTTTAACTCTAAGCACTGCTTTTAAATGTTCATTTTCTTTAAAAGTTTTACCATTTCGATCATCACAATCTTTCATTGTGCTTTTGAGTTTTTCAAATTTTTCAGAAATCTGACGGTTTTCAAGAATCAACTTTTCATTTTCTTGTTTAATTTTGTCATGATCAATTTTATCAGTTTCAATTTGAGCAGTTAATTCTCTTATCCGTTCAGTTGAAGCTTTAACTGTTTTGTCACGACCAAGAATCTGATTCTCAACGTTTCTGACCTTTGCTGTCAGATCTTTAATTTTCTCACCGTTGAGATACGTGACAGTATTACAAAATTTGCACTCTTTGTTGCAATTTTTGCAATCAGCATTTCCTTCGATCTTTTTACCTGACGCATTTGTTGACACATCTGAACTGACCTGGCTTTTTGACTCAGACACGGAGTTAGAGTCTACCTCAAGTGCTTTGGCAGCTAGCACTTTGTCAGCCATTTTTCCCAGATTCTCTGCATTCAACTCCTGCGTAGTATCGATAACTCCACTATCAATCTTCTTGGATTCTTTTCCTTCTATCTCTTCTTTCTCCTTTCTTTCTTTCTTTCTTTCTTTCTCCTCTTTCTCCTCTTCAATCATTTTCGAAGTTGGAGTTCCCCACCATTTGTGTTGCCAATACTCATCATTTTCTTTCATTTCCTTGATTAAGACTTCCAGATCAAGAGTTTTGTTATCAACTGCAATATTTCCATACTCATCAAGATAACACTCTCTGTCTGGATCCCATCTTTTTGCTCTTTTTGCGTCCAAATAAATTCTAGAAAGTCTAGTAATTTTGTTTTCCGAAATCATCTTTCTGTATTTATACTTCTGCTCTTCAGTTCTCTCATCTTTCCATGGAATAGGTTCATTTTTCGCCATGAATGCGTAACCAACCGCATCTTCTTCTGGTAGAACCTCTTGACTCCAATCATATCCCTCATCATCATAAATCACTGCAAGAGCTCTAGATTTCTCTCTGTTGTCTTCAACCTGCTTCAATCTAGGCGGCTCGGATTTATTCTGGTGATAAATCGCCTTCTTGTAGTAATCATCTCTGAAAGGATTCTCCGACTCATCAACATAAGCATTTCGGCATTCTCTCTTGAAGTGACCCTTCTGCTTACATTTGAAGCATGTCACTTTGGATTTATCGAATCCCAGTTTAGTAGAAGCACCACCAATTGTTTTTCTTCCGGTAATTTCCATAAAACGTTGTGCTCGGCGAACAGCACTTGCCATAGCCCAACGAATATCGATCAGTTCCATTTCCTCCGGATCAATCTGATCGTAATCTTCTTTCATCAGATTTGTATTGCCAATCTTCCCAGCTACCAATCCTTCATACGATTCCAATACCGATGCTAGAAAGATCATTTGCTGCTTTGCCGACTCTTCGTCAAAATTTTGAGCATTTTTCAAGTCTATTGCAATATTGCATTGAAAACGATTCTTTGCATCAGCATTTCCAGAAGATGAAGATCCACTATGAAAACCACTGTGACTTCCACTGCTTTGACCACTTTGACTTTCTTTTCCGGCTGTCGACACATTTTCAGCAGAAAATGCAGTTTTTGGTGAAGTAGCTTTCGGCATCATGCTCTTTGGATAGTATAGATCCAGATTCTGTTGATAAGATGAATGATTAACTTTGTACGCCTTCTTTAACTCCAGCTCATGACTCTCAAGTTTCTCAATCACCAAATCTGGTTTCAACAATTCAGAAGGAATAGTGTTCTTAAGCATGAGAGCATAATATCTCCACTCCATCTCGTCTGGCAACGAATCGAACAACTTGTCTACTTGCTCATCATCAGAATACGTGATATCATGTCTTGCTAATTCCAGCTTCAGATGACCGAACCTTTCTATCATTTTACACACTGACTCATTTTTAAGACAACCAAACATATCAAACTCTTTCCTAAGAAGTTTCTTTTTGTTTTTTACGATTTCAGTACTTCTTAAACATTTTTGTTTTAACTTTGCCCAGAGGTCTTTAGCGTTTGTATAGTCTATCAATGAGATGATATCCTCCCGAACAGACTGAAACAACAACGCCACACACTTTTGTTCGGCTACGAATGAATCAATCTCATCAGATCCTGTTAAAACTTCCCCATTCTTGTTTCCTTGGTCATAACCATTCTTCAGACTTTTCCAGCTTGGAAACGCGAATGCCATCATCCAATCTTCAAACTTTCTGGACCAACGACTGTACTCCTCAATAGCCATTAGTTTTGGAGGTTTATTGAACGTTCCGAAGGCGCTTTCCGATTCCCAAGCTTCCTTTTTCTTCTCTTTTGGTGGATTCTCATTCACATTGCTTGATGAAGCATCTTTGTTTCTGGAATCTCCAGCGAACGCATACATGTCGCTAAACGGGTTTAAGAAAATATCATCCATTGTGAATGTACCTGTAAAATCAGACAACACTTAGACAAATTTTGGTTTTGGAAAAAATCAGATTCAAACGAAACCTGTTCAAACGGAATGGTCTGTTTCGTTTGAAATACCAATAGTTTCAAACAATAACTATTTCAAACGACAATATGTTTTCAAACGACAAAGAATTCAAATGATGGACTGTTCCGTTTGAATCAATACTTTCAAACGACAAGGATTTCAAACGACCAACTAGTTTCAAACTACAACTTGTTTCAAACGATACACATTTCAAACGACAAACTCAAATGATCAGTTCAAACAATAAACTGTTTTCAAACGATAACCTCAAACGATTGATCAGTTTTCAAACGATAGATGTATTTTCAAACGATGACGTCAGCAAATCGCGAACAATTTCAAACGGTCTTAAAGATTTCGATTAGTTTTAGGTCGACTTTTGATTTCAAACTTTCAAGGATTAGTTAATAGTCAATTTTGTTTGATATGTGATCGTTTCAAGCCATTTTAACCGCGAGAACTAGTTAAAATCAGAAAAGAAAGGTAGAAGTGAGATAATCCGATGATTTCAAGCTGTATTTGGTATGAACTCCTCGTCCTGAGCTCTGATACCACTTGTTGGATCGTGTACGTGACCCTAAAAGTCAGTTAAGGTAGTTCAACATCATGTGTAAAGGCGGAATCAATGCACATAACGTCAAAACAGCTCTAATCCTTTTAACTCTTCTTTTCTGATTAATAAACGTGCTTTTACAATAAGATCTGATGAAAATCCGGCAGCACTTCGTGATACACACAATGATCTCCTACTGTTCCGTTTGAAATATGACAGACACACTCCTATATATAGACCTAGACCCTTCCGTTTGAATATAAACATAATAGTTCAAACGATGCACTCAAACGGAACCCTATGTTCAAACGAAAATCTCAAACGGAACCATCTGTTTCAAACGGAACCCTTGTTTCACACGACAGTTTCAAACGGAACCCTTGTTAACACTTCCTAAATCACTAATTAAACCCTAATTTGACATATAAGATCCAATCTTGACTTTCTTGAAATAAGACTTGATGAAGATGCAGTCAACAGACATTCTTGTGCATCAACAGAGTCATTTCCGCGTTTGTTTCTCTCAGCCGTCCACCAGTCTAAAGCGCGGGACTGGAAGACGCCGGTAGCGTTCAGAGTACGGAGATTCTCAGGACATCCACTCTGGCGCAGAGTGACTTCGATAGAGTCAAACCATTGAAACATAGTCGTAGGGCCATCTTCTCCAGTAAATTCCTTTGGACCACAAGCTTTGAACTGCTTAAAACTAAAAGCAGTCTTCGGCGCATTTGTTCGAGACTCTTCAGATGATTTGCTAGCGTTCTTGTTCAGCTCACTAACAATCTGAGGAAGTACTTTAACTATCTGAGTAGCGACGAGAGAGACGAGTCGCTTGTCAGCTTGCTTGCGTTTCATCGCTCGAGAGTGAAGTGATCCAATTGGCGACATTGTCTGCAACAAACATCGTCACAGGACTCAATCACTTATTTAATCGAATCTCACCTCACACGCCTAGTACTACTAAAGCTCAAGAACATCATCACATAACACATAGGCACATAACCACGTAAGTACATAATCACATAAACACGCAAGGCACATAGGGCACATAGAAGCACATAGAAGCAGTCAGAATACAGATACCTATCTTTCAAGGTCGCGCTCGTTCGAGAATAGCGATTGCGAGTACATAGCGTATAGTATAGCATAAGCGAGCAACATAACATGCGATCACCAGCTATTTGTTAGCGTTTCGAGGTAGGTGTGGAGTGCGATTCGTGTGTGTCGATCGGAGCAGACAGTAAGATGCGTTGGTGACTTTCAGCTTTTCGCCATCCGCCAAAATAAGTAAAACCACATAAAACACATAAATCCCACATAAAACGGCGAATATCAGAGTCAGCAGTTGCGGGCTCAGAATCGAAAACACATAAAAATTCGGCGAAAATGCTAGATTGAAATCGAATATGGATTGTCTTAGGCTGATATACATCGGCTACCCAAAGCGATTCGACTAGTCACAAGGACTTTTAGCACACACTTTGGCTTTCGGGACTGTGCTCTCGCCTCAATTTTGGGCGAATGGCACGCATCCCTCGTCTCGCAGTGTAACTTCAAGTCGTTGGAGTCCGTCGAAGCTTTGGTGGGAGTTTTGTAAAACAAAATAAAGGCGGAATAAGTCGTCAAGGTTCGGGTTTCACCCCTGGCTTAACAACTTCGTTCCTGTTTTGTTAAAATGGAGAAGAAAATCTGCGTTAAAGTGCGGATTTCACTCCTGTTTTAACGCAAATTCTCATATTTTATAAATAAGATGTGGGTCGAACAAGCGATCTAATCGAGAGTTTGTGGGTTTCACCCCTAATCTCGATCCAATCACCGGTTCAGTGTAGTGCGGCCGCCTTAGGAAAGGCAGTTGTGATAGTATAGCGTGAGTGCGAGCGAGAATCAGCAAGTAAGCTTGCGCAGGACCCTTACAGGGTACGCACAAGTCGGTCCATTGGTACTTAAACTATAGACTAGGTCGCTTCTAAGACGTCGACCCGGACTAGGTCGAGTCTTGCCTAATTCCCTACAGTTACGGCTCTGATACCAATCTGTCACACCCCAACCGATGGTGGAATCATCGGGGCGCGGCACTGAGCGAAACAGATTGTCTAGAAGTTTCCATAACCACTACGATTACCAATTATTTAAAACATCACGTCCCGTACCATGACATAAAAAGTAATACAGTTATTACAGACAAAATCAAGACAAATTGTTCTGTTCTGATAACTCATATTTTCAAATATAGATAAATAAACTGTCTTTGTTTCTAGACTCTTTCCTAGCCTCGATTTCATAGCAATCCAGGCATTTTAACATCTTAAGAACCTGTCACATACGTTAAAGTAAAAGTCAATACACATAGTGTAAAGGTGAGCATACAAGTTTAATAGCTATAATAGAGTTCGAAATCGATTACGCATAACCAGCACGTACAATGCGTGAAATGAAGCACGTAAGTTATCGACATGATCCTATCAATACCAATGACTGCGGGTTGACTGCGCAAGGCAGTTCGTAATGCATGTTCACCATTGTGAATCATATGATTAATTGTCCTTAACAACCCCTGAGTAAACAGGTGCTGAGTCCAAACTATAGTACTATCGTTGCTAAGGCATGTAGACAGCAATCCATGTGTAAACATAACAAACAAGCATTCATTAAGTCACGTATAACATGCGTAGCGGTTAGCGTTTAAAGTATTGCGTAGTGTGTTCGATGTGATTTAGAATAAGTAACGTATGTAACACCCAAAAGTGCGTAAAGCAAAAAGGGTTCGAGTATACTCACAGCGATGATGGATTTAGGGAGCGCTAGAGCGAGTTAAGCCTGATCAGAACGATAGCATAAATGATAAGCGGCGCGTAAAATGGCGTAGAGTGTTAATGGATCGGACAGTAATCTAATCGGGTGGCAATCCGATCGGGTGGCCGGTCGATCGGGTGACAATCCGTTCGGATGGTCATCCGATCGGGTGACCATTCGATTGGATTGTTACCTCGTTTGGGATGGATGTGTTTGTGTATGATGGCTTGTATTTTGAAGTTTTTGTTGTAGCATTTTGAAAACAGAGAAGTATCTCTACCCTTCAGTTCGATCGATCGAACGACCGTTCGATCGGGCGACAATCCGGTAGGTTGGACACTTAGTGAGAACAAGTTCGCAGCAGTTTGTCACTCGATCGGATTGCAATCCGATCGGGTGGCAATCCGTTTGGAACTGTTATGTTGAAAATTGTTTAAGTGTTGAGGTTCAAAAATCACATGGTCGGGTGGTAATCCGATCAGATGGCAATCCGATCGGACGGCAATCCGTTCGATGTTCAAAACCTCAAAAGTTGAAAAGTTAAGTGTGGGACCAAGGTGCAAGCCGATCGGGTGGCAATCCAATCGGACGGCAATCCGTCCCGGACGACCTGATCGTCCTTACACTTGGTTGTTTTGATAGCTCTGCGGTTTTCTCGAGATGGTTTGATAACGTGCCAAACAACAGAACCTCGTCAAGACTTAGTGACCCGATCGGACAGGAATCACCCTAATCCAACCAGTTTAACTCTTCGAGACGGTTTTTCATGCTTAACCCGAAATCGGTAATCTCTTGGATGGAATCCGGATCTTGTACCAACACACCACTAAGAAGGAGTAGAAGATCAGAACAAGCTCCGATTCTATCGGTTTTGTGTGCATTGTGTGTAAAAGAGTTGAAAGAAAGTTAGAAAACCATCTTTCAATCATTCTCATCTTGAATATGTACCGATCTATGCAAGATCTTTGTTTATTCTTGTGGAAATCATTCAGATCTAAGTTGTTCTTGGTGGATTAAGGCCAAAACATGAAGTTCAGAAGAACACCATGATGACATCATCGTAGAACACCTTGAATCCAGTGATTTCACAGTTAAAAGTTAAGATTCAAAAGATAGAAAGGTGTAGGAGTGCGTGTAGATCAAGAAAGTACAAGATTTAGGTTGGAAACTTACAAGAATCGCGAGAAAGCGGAAGAAATAGAGGCTGGAACGAGTTGGTCGAGTGAGAGGCTGTCAACATCAAGTGATGTTGACATATGAGGGTATTTATAGGGTTTCCATAAAAGGAAAGTGATAAAGTGGGGGAAGGTGGCTGGTCGATCGGGTGGCAGCCCGATTGGGTGGCAACTCGATTCGAGTGTTTGGTGCAATGGGTTTTGCTGATTTGATTCGCGTGTTGAGCGTTGCGATGCGATTGAGTTTCTCATTCAATTTACTTTTAATCCCAACTACTATATCTAACATACAATCATCATAATTAACTTGCGTTTAGCGTTTGCGATTCGATTAAACACCACAACATAACATAAATAAACATGCCCAAGTAACACATAAGAAGCACACACACATGTAAAACAATATCCAGAACGCATAATTCGAGTTGCGAATGCGATTGCGATGCGATAAGCGATTAAGCGATAAATAACGATTAGATAGCGATAAAACCTCGATTATTACAAGTACTCAACATAATACAACTAATGCGATAAATAAAATATATTAACTACAAGTCAAAGAAGTCAAAACAGGAATTGAGCGAGGAGTGACAGATCGCAATTAGCAATCTTTTCTTCCTTTGACTTCAATCTTGACTTTGACTTTGACTTTCGAAACACGGGGTGTTACAGATTAATGGTCTTAAGCGTTGTACCCACCACTCACATGATCTAACAGTTCATTCCTTAGCTAACCATACCATGTGTAATCATTTGTAAACAATTTGTAACATGTACTTCACCCCCGAAGTTGTAAAACTGAAAACAATTAAAAGAAAAGGGGGACATGAACTCACAGTCTTGCGTCTCGAATCCGATGTAACTCAAAGCTGCTACTTGTTCACATGACTACCTACAAACGTTCTATGGTTTATTAGACAGATAGGTAGTGCCTTGACTTTTAGTCTTAATTAGTATCTTTGAGTTACGTTTCCTTGTGTCTTAATATTATCCCAATGTGTATAATTATTTGTTAAAATATAAATATTTTATCCTAAATTATATTTATTAATTGTTGGAATATTAGTTAAAATAATATATTTTAACTTGCTACATAATGTATTTGCACATGTGCAACTTCCCCAAGGATGGGTGTATTCATACTCGTATTCTTAAACTTGTATATTTTTGCCAAGTATCAGTGGTGTATTCCGGTGTATTTATACGTACGAGAATATGTATTCTTATTGTGTTTATTAAGTATTATTATACTTAATTTCCGTATTTATTCTTCCGGAATAATATTTCTAATAAAAATTCACCAATATATATTCTTAAAATATATATATTTTAAAGAAATCATTTATAGAACTTTATCTATACTTCTTCTTGGCAAAAATATTTATATTTTCATATAAACCTCAAAAATAATATATTTTCAAGATTATCTTAGAAAATACTTATACATCCATTTTTCACCCAAAAATAATATATTCTAAGTTTATTTATGAAAATATACATTTTCTCCAAAAATAATATATTTTCTAGTAATTCAATAAAACATATATATTTTTCTTTACCCAAAAATAATATGATTTCTTCTTGTAAAAAATATGATATAATTTTGTAATAATTATAAAAATCATATTTTTGTTCTCTTGGTGTCGAAAATACCGTTTACCAAAATATACTCATGAATTTAATTCCGGAATATTTTTGTAAGTTATATTCCTTGTTCGGTTTCTCCAATTTTGGGTATAAATTATGTATTATTTCTTGGAATTTTGGTAATATCTTGTATTGTAATTTTTGGTATTTTGGTGAGTTATATTATTTCAAGTCCTAAAATAATAAAACTAATACACATAATATACAAGTAATCACACACATTGTGACATCTAAATATATATTCTCCTAAATACATATTTAGTCACTTTTAGTTATTAAAAACCAACCTCCCATATTTGTAATTTTTGTAACAAAAATTATGGCAAACTTTATATGAAAAATCATGGTTAAAATATACTTGCAAATACTTGTTTAAAAATATTTTTCTAAGTGTTAAATTTTTAGAAAAATTTTGCCATAGTTTCCCCTTAAAAATGGAGGTTTCCATGCTTTCAAAGCATATTATTTTCTTTTAAAAATCATCACAATTCATCAACAAAGCAAACCATACTTACCAAGTGCCAAAATCAAGCATTTTACGCTACTTCATGAACTTGAAAATTTATAAAAATTTGTAGTAACTTAGTAGGGTGTTTAGTAAGCTTGGTTACCCTTTAAAGTGTGGTTATTTGTTTAAAAACATCATTCTTGAAGATTTTAGATGTTTACAACTTGTAAAATGATTTTCTAAAAATATTTCTTTTTGAATTCTTCTTGTCATTAACATGTTTCTACACTTGATTAACCACTAAAAATGTGATTAGTTTCTTTAAGAACCATGTTTATGTAAATCTTGTATTTTAACTTAGTTTTTTGAGAAAATTATTTTTGAAATCACATATTTACAAGACTTACATTACACTTTGATCATCATTATTCAAGAAAAACATTTAAACTTTCAAGTTCATGTTTCACATAAGGATGATCATCTTGATTTATAACATAATCATCCTCTCATCTTGCTAGATCATGTCTTTAATCACAATCTAGCAAGGTTCATATGATGTTTAACATCATTAACACCAACAATCAACAATCAAGAAGCATAATAACACTTAAACAACATGATTCATAGTGATTTTTAGTCTTATGTTAAAGATTATGTTCTTGATTATTAGTGTTCTTCATGATTAGCGATTTACATACACTTTTAACCAACTAAACAAGATGTAAAATGAGATTAGGAAGGTCTTACTACTAGCACAAGGCTAGGGATGAACACAAGATGAAGATGATGATGAATTTGGTGGTTAATAGCACTTGAAAGAGGTCCTTCAATCCCCAAAGGCTCCAAGCTCCTTAAACAAGCTCCTAGCACCTTTGTATAACTTGGAAGTTGGATGATGATGAAGTGATGATGGTGGTGGTGTTGGCCTTGATCTCGGCCGAGACTAGAGGGAGGAGAGGGAGACTGAGTGTGTTGAGAAGTGTTGTGTGAAATGAATGAATGGGTAGTTTTGTGGGTTATAACATTGTGCTCAAACATTACAATTATCCAATGTGTTATATGTTACTAAAGATGAAACAAGATCTATTAAACAATTAAAATAAAATCCAAGGGTGGGCCACCTCATGGTGACAGTAAATAGAGGGGGGGGGGGGGTATAGATTAGGTTGTAATTGGTAGTTGGTTTAGTTAGTTGAAATCTAAGGATTTAGTTAGGGTGTTTAGTTGTTATGATGTTATATAGTGTGTTATGATGTCCGGGGACCATAACTAGCTTGGAAATGATAAAACAATGCTTCTAATGAAAATTTGGTGTTTCGGGTAGTGTCCGGTTATTCGGTTGGTTACCGGTTCGTTAAGGTGCTAACAATGCAGTTTAGTGTGCTTTATGTTACCTTTTGTGACAGTTTTGATTCCCGACACTTAGGAAAGCATTCTGGACCATTTAACTATAATTCTGCATAATAATAAGTTGTCTAAAAGCTGATTTTTGCTGAATTCAGCAGTTTATGTGAGTTTTAGGCACTTTTCGGCACTTAAACTATCTCTGAGAAGGCAGTTTTATGATCCGTACTTTTCTACACACTATACTAGTGTAACTCTTGGTTTTTGGCTCATTCTATGTCTCAATACCATGTCTGTCTATGTACTGAACTCCGTCAGCATTTTTCTGATTTGTATGATAACTGTGCTATCTCTGTTTCGTGCATCATTTGAATCAATAAGGTATTGCATGCAATAATGGTATGACATTATGCAATATGTGATGCACATGTATGTATATGAGAATAATCAGAAAGCATTCATGTCATAAATTTTAAATCAGCACAGTCATTAAGTCATAAGTTACTGTCTAAATATTGTACGGATACAAGAAATTTTGACAATTGTCACATTCTCCCCCTGTTAAGAAAATTTCGTCCCGAAATTTTAAGCTGCGCTATTAGCTGCAGGGGAGTTAAGGAACAAATGTGGATATTTTGCTTTCATACGATCTTCACGCTCCCAGGTAGACTCTGGGCCGTGATGTGCGTTCCATCGAACCTTGACAAGCTTAACACTACTCCTCCGAGTCTTGTTAACTTTCCAATCGGTAACCTCAACGGGCTCTTCTGTGAAGTGGAGTGTATTGTCTATATACACTTCACCCGCAGGGATGACAACTGTCTCTTGAGTTGGACTTTTCTAAAGATTAGATACATGAAATGTATCGTGAACATCATTAAGTTCCGCTGGTAGCTCCAACTTGTACGCTACTGTACCAACCCTTTCCAGAATCCTGAATGGTCCGATATAACGTGGGTTTAACTTACCACGCTTCCCTAAGCGTGCTACACCTTTCCAAGGTGAGACTTTTAACAAAACCATATCACCCACTTCAAATTCCAAGGGTTTTCGTCTTTGATCCGCGTAACTCTTTTGTCGATCACGAGTCGCCTTGATGCGCTCTCGGATCTACATGATCTTATCAGTTGTTTCTTGGACCATTTCGGGACCAACCATCTGTCTGTCACCTGCATCTGCCAAGCACAACGATGAATGGCATTTACGTCCGTAGAGAGCCTCGAACGTTGCAGCTTGGATGCTTGTATGGTAGTTGTTGTTATAGGAAAACTCAACCAGAGGCAGATGAGTTTCCCAACTGCCACCTAAATCCATTACGCAAGCATGTAGCATATCTTCTAGCGTCTGAATAGTTCTCTCGCTCTGTCCGTCCGTCTACGGGTGAAAAGTTGTACTCAGATTCAACTGAGAACCAAAAGCTTCTTGAAAAGATTGCCAAATCATTGACACAAACCGTCCATCTCTGTCAGATATTATCGAGATAGGCACTTCATGGCGTGCAACTACCTCCCTGAGGTAAAGCTCAGCTAGCTTATCAGTGTTATCCTTTTCTCGAATCGGTAAGAAGTGCACATACTTTGTCAATCGGTCCACGATTACCCAAATCATATCATGTCCTCTAGGGGTTTTGGGTAACTTGGTTATGAAGCCATAGAAATCTGCTCCCACTTCCACATGGGTATTTCTGGCTGTTGCAGAAGGCCTGAGGGTTTCTGATACTCGGCCTTTACCTTGGCACAAGTTAAGCACTTCCCAACATACATGGCAACGTCACTCTTAAGTTCTGGCCACCAATAGTAATCCTTCAGATCTTGGTACATCTTGTCCGATCCTGGATGGATCGAGTACCTCGATTTATGAGCTTCATAAAAAATAACCTCTCTAATACCACCATAAGGCGGAACCCATATACGTCCCATAAAATACAAGGTTCCTTCCTCGTTGGGTACCAACTTCTTCTCCATTCCTCGGAGATATTCAGCCTTAACGTTCTCTTTCTTAAGAGCTTCTTTTTGTGCAGCACGAATACGCAACGTGAGGTCCGTCTGAATAATCATCTCTAAAGCCCTAACCCTTATGGGCTTGATCCTTTCCTTTCGACTTAAGGCGTCTGCTACCACATTCGCCTTTCCTGGATGATACTTGATTTCGCAGTCATAATCATTTAGCAACTCAACCCATCGTCGCTGTCTCATATTAAGCTCTTTCTGATCGAATATGTGCTGAAGGCTCTTGTGATTCGTAAAAATAGTACATCGAGTACCATATAAATAATGTTGCCAGATCTTTAATGCAAACACCATTGCGCCTAGTTCCAAGTCGTGCGTGGTGTAGTTCTTCTCATGGACCTTCAGCTGGCGTGAATCATAAGCGATAACCTTCTGGCGTTGCATTAGCACACAACCCAATCCCTGACGCGAGACGTCACAATATACCACGAAGTCGTCGGTGCCTTCGGGTAGGGATAATATAGGTGCATTGCATAGCTTATTCTTAAGCAGCTGAAATGCTTCTTCTTGCTTGTATCCCCATTCATACTTCTTATCCTTTTGAGTAAGGGAGGTCAACGGTTGAGCTATCTTGGATAAATCCTCTATGAACCTGCGATAGTAGCCTGATAAACCCAAAAACTGTCAGATCTCGGTTGGTATCTTCGGAGTTTCCCAATTCTTGATTGCCTCGATCTTGGTGGGATCCATATGAATACCATTCACATTTACCACGTGACCGAGGAACTGTACTTCGCGTATCCAAAACTCACACTTTGAAAGCTTAGCATAGAGCTTCTCCTTCTTTAGCAGCTCTAGAATGGCTCTGAGGTGTTGCTCATGGTCTTCCTTCGTCCACGAATATATCAAAATATCATCGATAAATACGATCACAAATTTATTGAGATATGGCTTGCAAACCCGATTCATCAAATCCATAAATACTGTCGGCGCATTAGTCAACCCAAACGGCATCACTAGAAACTCGTAATGTCCATAACGAGTCCTGAAGGCAGTCTTCGGTATACTTTCTTCTTGAATCCTCAGCTTGTGATAACCCGATCGAAGATCAATCTTGGAATAGTAGCTTGATCCCTGAAGTTGGTCGAATAAATCATCAATCCTCGGTAAGGGATACCGATTCTTGATGGTTAACTTGTTCAGCTCCCGGTAGTCGATGCACATTCGAAAACTACCGTCCTTCTTCTTGACGAACAACACTGGAGCTCCCCAAGGCGAAAAGCTCAGCCTAATGAATCCTTTGTCCAATAACTCCTGAAGCTGCGTGGATAACTCTTGCATCTCTGAAAGCGCAAGTCGATAAGGTGCCTTGGCTATAGGCGCGAGGCCTGGAACCAAGTCAATGTGGAACTCGACTTGTCGTTCAGGATATTCCCTTACCACAGGGATATCTTCTAGCTTTGGCTCTTCGGCTTCCTTATCCACAATGTGAGCCAAGAAGGCAACACATCCTTTACGCAAAAACTTTCGTTCTTTCAAACAACTAATAATCCGTAGAGGCGTATCATGCTTCTCCCCATGAATCACGATCGTCTCTTCACTCGCCATCGGGATGCGGATAATCTTCTCATGGCATACAATCTCTACACGATTACTCGACAATCATTCCATCCCAACAACAACGTCGAAGCTTCCTAATTCAACTGGCAGAAGATCTATCAAAAACTCACGCTCTCCAAGCTCTATAACACAGCCTCTAATCACTTCATTGGCTTCTACTAGCTTTCCATTAGCTAGTTCTATCGAGTACGGGATGCAGATGACTGGAAGATTCAGTATGTGTTGTAGGTTGATCAAAGTGCCAAAGGTTTTTCCTGTTGCTTTAACAAACAACCTCTTTGAAGGTTGTTTTTCACAAAAAAAAACATAAAAAACGATTATTCAATGATTGCTCAATATATATATATATATATATATATATATATATATATATATATTTGCAAAACAATTCCTACATCTCATACCATTTTCACTTCTAGTGCCACCTTGAGAAAATTCCAAACATAAGGCCTTCTTTATTGCAAAATGCGATTTGGTGTATCTTATAGGCCTTGTAAGTGTTGGACCGTTTTGCGACCCCGAAAAGTCAGTTGAGAACGTTCATCTTCACGTATAAAGGCGGAATCAATACACGTAAAGTTACACAGCTTTTCCTTTTCAATTCCTTCTCTTTTATTGCTTTCTGATTCAAATTTGACAGAGTTTCGTTGCCTAAACAATGACTAGGTCTCGCTCCAATGTACAAGAATAATGATCAGGTTCCGCTTATGTCGACTATATATAGAATCTGTGGTTTCGCTTATATGGACTGTCCATATAAGCGAACCTCCCATGTGACACATAAGCGAACCACCTTGTGACATATAAGCGAACCACCTTGTGTCCTTGGAGCGAAACTACCTACAACTCTAACCTAATAAGCGAAATCACCTAACATGTACATACAAACGAAATCACCTACACACCTATGTACATTCAAGCGAAATTACAAGATAAACCCTAATCTTGACTTTCAAGACCCTATGTTGACCTATCTTGACCTAAGACATGATGTAGACATAGTCAACAGACATTCCGTGCATCAACAGACTCCCCCTTGGATGTTGACGAAGTCTTCAGTTCCGAGTCTTCAGTCTTGGTCTTTTCTCCAACTCTCTGTCTTCACATCATAAGCACTCTATCTTCACAGGTTTAGGATCACAACCTAGCTCCATCTTCAAACTCCCCTTTGACTGTCGATCCAGACTCCCCCTTTCACAGACTCCCCCTCTCGATATGCTGAATCTGAGGTCTTGATCTGGTTCAAGCTTTGACATTTAGCTTCCATGGGAATAATGAAATCCAAAACCTGTTTCTCAAACATCAAACATTACAAACTATCTTTTCAACAATAAATCACAAACTCAATCAATTTTAGAAATCCACTCAAGTATTCAGGTCCAAGTTAATGACCCTGATTACTCAATTAATCTACCAAGTTCAATTTAATGACCCTGGTTGATCCTTTAACGAATCAAACTGATTTTGAAAATAACAATTTACACATTTTCTGAAAATAACAAGTATCAAGTTAATGAACTTGTTTTTGACTATTCAATAAATCAAACTCCATCAAAATAAGCTCTCCTCATTTTTCAGTCCAGAATCTCCTGCATCTGCTTCAATCATCTGAGAATCCAACAATCAACTCTCCACTTTGGTTTGTCGGAAAATAAAGCAGAAATAAAATCTTTTTGAATTTTATAAAGTGTTCTAAACTAAGAAATGAAATACAGAAAACTTAAATTGCAGAAAGTAAACAAAGTAAACTATTTACAAACATATTTTTGGCGAGCGTGTCAGGGAATCATATCAGCTTTACAGACAATTACAAGTACCGTTAAGCTTCATTTCATACTCAGACTTAAACAATTCACCTCGATTGTCGATATACTGATCCATCTTAAATTCCCACACAAATTTCAATTTACTCAGGATATGAATTAGATGTCTTATGAACTAGTTCATTCATGTGTCCCACCTCTTGAATATACTCCCGTATCCAGAATCCCAATTATCAGTCTTACAGGTGAGTATACTACAATGATATCTGTATATAAATTAGGTATGCGAGGGCCGAGGGATCTCAGGTCGATACTTCTGTATACGCAGAGAGATATCAGCTTCGACTTTACGGTATGTCCCCTTTAGAGGATCTTTTAGCTATAACAGCAGCGACTATCAATTTTATTGTTTCATCGGCATGCTGAGGGTTTATGCTATGTTTCAAGCATTTGTGAAAAGTATTATCCAAGGACTAGGTCAGAACTACCGTTCAGCAGAAGTCCCGGAATAATACCCCAGACATCATTGAGTATAAAAACCTAGTATATCAGATTATGAGACCTTTCAAACGAGATTTCAGGGGTTACCTATATATCCAAGTAGTGTTCCCCACGAATTTCACAAGTTTGAAATTTTAGGTTTATATCCCGAATAAATCTACTAAATGTGTGAAAACCTATCGACACATCATCAGTGAGACTGTTTAACTCATTTAAACTTTACAAATCTTTAGCATACTGTAATTATCTAGCTGATGTACTATCATTTTCCCTTTTTACACAAGCTCTTTTTTCAGATTTTATCAAATTTTTGTATTTTTTACTGTTTTTGAATTTTCTGAAAATATATCTATATACATCTATCTACTCCCCCTAAATACCAAAACAAGTAAAAAATCGACAAACCATTGCAGATTGTTTCTCGTCTTCATCCGCAACAGTACTCTCATCAACGCCAATAATGCTATCCGACACTGAAAGAAGCTTCATACCATTCAGTTTTAACAAATATTTAAACCGATTTTTATCAAAAGCTTTGGTATGTAAATCAGCTTTCTGTTCGTCAGTGTGGATTTTTTCAATTCGTATAAACTTTTTCTCAAAACAATCACGAATAAAGTGATGACGAATTTCTATGTGTTTAGTTTTAGCGTGATGTACTGGATTCTTTGTTATATTTATTGCGGCCGCATTATCAACAAAAAGAGGTGTGTTAAGAAACTGCAAACTGTAGTCGCGCATCTGTTGCTGTATCCACAGGATCTGAGAGCAGCAACTGCTAGCAGATACATACTCCGCTTCACATGTAGATAACGCCACAGACGTTTGTTTCTTACACTGCCAGGTAACCAATCTAGGTCCAAAGAACTGGCATCCTGCAGTTGTTGATTTTGAATTAACTTTACAGCATCCGAAATCCGAATCGGAATACCCTTCGAGCGTAAAATCGCCTTTCCTAGGATACCACAACCCCAATGAAGGAGTTCCTTTCAGGTAGCGCAATATCCTCTTCACAATGATCATATGCGAAGCTCTCGGGTTAGATTGAAATCTTGCTGCGAGGCACGTTGGGTACATGATATCAGGACGTGAAGCAGTTAGGTACATCAAAGAACCTATCATGGATCGGTAAAACATTTCATCAGCCCTGTCTCCGGTGAGATCTGGGTGAATCCCATGATTTGTTGCAAGTGGGGTAGCAGCTGGAGTAGAACTTGACATCCCAAATTTCTCTAGAATATCATAAACGTATTTCGTCTGATGAATGAAAATTCCCTCAGGTAGTTGTTCAACTTGTAGACCCAGAAAGAATTTCATCTCCCCCATTGATGACATTTCGAATTTTTGCTTCATCACTGATTCAAAATCTTTGCATAGATTTTCATTTGTCGACCCAAAAATTATATCGTCCACATAAATCTGAACTATCAGAAGATGACCATCGACCTCTTTAGTGAAGAGAGTGGCATCCACTTTTCCACGAATGAACTTATTGGCTAGTAGGTGTTGAGACAAAGTCTCGTACCAAGCTCTCGGGGCCTGATGTAAATCATACAGCGCTTTGTCCAATAAGTAGACCTTGTTTTTGTGGATTGGATCGGTGAAGCCCGTCGGCTTTCCGACATAAACCTCCTCTTTTACCTTCCCATAGAGAAAAGCCGATTTTACATCTAGCTGATATACTTTGAAGTTCTTCCAAGACGCAAATGCAAGGAAAATTCTGATTGCCTCTAGTCGTGCCACAGGAGCATAGACTTCAGTAAAATCAATTCCCTCCTGTTGACTAAAGCCCTGAACAACGAGTCGAGCTTTGTTCCTTACAACAACTCCTCTATCGTCTCTCTTACACTTAAATACCCATTTCGTATTGATTTTTCTATGACCATCCGGCAAATCAACTAACTTCCACACTCCCAATTTTTCGAATTGACTAAGTTCCTCCTGCATTGCATTGACCCAAGAATCTTCTGTAAGCGCCTCTTTGTAAGTTCTTGGTTCAACCTGCGAGATAAAACAACTCAATGAGAATTCAGTTTGCAAAGGAGCAACTTTTGTATAAAAACATGTAAGCCCTTTATCAATCTGATTTCGAGTGCGAACGCCCGTCTGCAATTCTCCTATGATCAACTCCTCTGGATGATATGAAAAAGTTCGCGGCATCACTTCGCTTGGAACATCTACATTTACCTCCAGATTAGTAACATTCTGCTCTGCATCTTGTTCACCAACTTGGTTTGTTTGACTTGAAATTTGAATTTGCTCCCCCTCAGAATCTGAATCACCATGATCAAAGACTGGCATGTTTTTAGCTTCTTGTTTATCATTCTGAACCGACTGATTATCTTGAGCAACTTCATTCTGTTGGACATCATCATGTTCACCAGCATTACTTGGACCTGCTTCATCGTCATTTGAAGTTTCCCGTGGTCGCCTCGAATACTCAGCTGGGAACCTTAGCTGCGACTCATATTCATGCAAAATATCCAACTCATCAAAGAAATCTTCATCTTCCTCTGATTCTTCTCTCATGTCAAACGAATCCCACAGTTTGTCATAATGATAACGCCATGAATCTCCAGGATTCTGCGGCGGCATAGTATAACCTTGACATTCAACATTTACAGCTTCAATAATCCGCTTCTCACTTGGAATGAAGACACGTCGCATCGGATTTGCATAACCAACAAATATTCCCTCAATGCTCTTCGGACCAAACTTTCCAAAAGGCTCTATAACTGTACAAGGTGACCCGAACGGTTCTAGATACTTCAAATTCGGTTTGCGGTTATTGATTAGCTCAAAGCATGTTTTGTTGAACTTCTTGACAGTGAGAACCCTGTTGAGCGTATAGCATGCGGCAGAAACAGCTTCAGCCCAAAAATTTATCGGTAACTTTGAATCTGCGAGCATAGTTCTAGCCGTCTCGATTAGTGTCCTGTTTTTGCGTTCTGCGACTCCATTCTGCTGCGGAGTGTACGGAGCACTAAACTCATGCAATATACCTCTTTCATCACAAAATTCTTCCATCTTACTGTTCTTGAATTTAGTACCATTGTCACTACGAATTCTTTTGATACGCCTTTGGTACAAATTCTCAATTTTTCTGAACAACGCCATCAAACTATCAAACGTTTCGTCTTTCGTTTTCAAGAAAGAAACCCACGAAAATCTGGAATAATCATCAGTAACGACCAAACAGTAGTAATCTCCTGTAATACTTTTGACATTCACAGGACCAAACAAATCCATGTGAAGTCTTTCCAGAGGTCTCGAAACTGAATTGACTTGCTTTGTAGGGTGTGACTTTTTCTTCTGCTTGCCTTTAACACAGCTAATACACTCCCCTTCCAGATGAAAACCTTTGACATGAACTCCAAGAACCAAATCATTGTGCACCAAGTGATTCATCTTCCTTAGGTGAATATGCCCCATCTTGCGGTGCCACAATCTCGATTCTTTCTCTGTTGCTCTAGAAACAAAACAATGTGCTTTACCCGTAGTTGTAGACGCTACACTCATGTCCAACACATATAAATCATTCACTCTAGGTGCCCACATGATAATCCATTCTTCAGGGATAACAAATCCTGGTTTCAAGATCAAACATTCTTTATCAGTGAAGTGAGTAGTATACATATTGTCACAAATCTGCGAGATACTAAGCAGATTGTTCTTGTCACACCCCCAAAATCCACCCGCGGAGTACCACCGCTTGGAGGTGTGACATGACCAGGATCAAGCCATCAATCATATCAAACATAGTATTTAAGTGTAAAAGTAGGAAAAGGTAATTCATCTTGACATGACCGATGTTCATAACCAAACATTGTTTAAGTAGCGGAAGCATAATAATGAAAACCCAAAATAAGTTATAAGTTCAAATATCGTCTACGATCCGTATCCCACAACGACCTGCTCCTTCCTGTGCAAGCTCCATATGTACCTAAGGTCCTGCAAGGCATGTAACAGAGAATCAACAACTAGTTGAGCGAGTTCACAGTAAATAAGTTCGTAATTGTAAGTTTGTTTCGTAACATGTGGCGCTACTAGGCCGATCGTATGTTCTATTAGTGGGGGCTTCCCATGTTGCATATACACTAGACTATTTGTAACCATAAGTGTTCTTCACAACCGAGAACAGTAGTACGTACATAGTTTACGTAGGCTTTACGTAAGTGTCCTTCACAACCGAGGACAGTATTGAGTATAAGTTCACGTAGGTTTTACGTGAGTATCCTTCACAACCGAGGATAGTATTGAGTATAAGTTCACGTAGGTTTTACGTGAGTATCCTTCACAACCGAGGATAGTATTGAGTATAAGTTCACGTAGGTTTTACGTAAGTATCCTTCACAACCGAGGATAGTATTGAGTATAAGTTCACGTAGGTTTTACGTAAGTATCCTTCACAACCAAGGATAGTATTGAGTATAAGTTCACGTAGGTTTTACGTATGTGTCCTTCACAACCGAGGACAATGGTATGGTAGTCTAGTATCAGTGTATGTACGAATCTATTCAACCTTATTCCTTCCATCCCATTCCCCAAACCCTGGGAATCCCATGCCTTAGTAAGGGTGTGAACTCACCTTGTTTTGCTCGGTATGCTAAGTGTATGCTCACAAGTAATCAATCGCGTCCTAAAGTAGGCACGTATGTGAAATCAGTTTGAGTTCAAGTCGTTCACGTATAAGCATGCAACACGTAATCACAGTCATGTACAATATGGTTACACTTAACAGCAGTTAACTAACCCAGTTAACACTTAACAGAATATAAACATGTTACTGTGCAGATTGTGTATACGACGAAACACCCCTGTTTCGTCGTTCTTACCCTTCGACGAAACACCAGTTTCGTCATTGCTCAGATTCGTCGCAGAGGTCTCGACGAAACAGATTCCTGTTTCGTCGTTACCTGCGTTTCGTCGATAGCGATCTGATTCGTCACAAGTCAGTTACGTCACATACAGAAACCCTAATCAACCTAACAGCCATCACAATATCAGAAATCGTATGGAGATCAATGTGCACCCAAAATCATCATAACTCAATCATCAAAGTATAATCGTCTTAGCATAACCCTAGTTTATGTGAACAACGTATCGATTAATCAAACCACAAACATATCATCGAACCCTATCAAGCTACTAACGTGTTACCAAAATCAGATCATATTAACAACATACAGAACCGAGTATCTGATCGTATTAAGTTTCGCTTATAATTACACATCCGATTAACCATGTATATCGACATCTATATCATCGTGCACATATATTCATAATCCGTTTCGTAAATCAGCAGGTACATATACACATAACAAGAAATCAGAAACATTAACGGAACCGAGTTAACGAACCCGTACTAACCGAGATGAAAGTTTGATCGCACCAAGGTTTCCGGTGGGTTCTAGTTCGCCGTCACACAGCAGAGAGTTCTCTAGGGTTTCTGGTTTGCTAAAATGTGTCAAATGGGATCATTCTACGCAATATAACAAGTCTAACAGTACTGGGCCCGAACTGGGCTTCGGCGTAATACTGGGCCGGCGAAACAGTCTGTTTCGTCGAGATGAGTTTGGCGAAACAGCCTTGTTTCGTCGAGTGTGTTCATGGCGAATCACAACTCTGTTTCGTCGAGTTGTTTCATATGTTCAGTAGTTTATGTTATTTCAAATACACTAAGTCTCATGCTATAATATCAACACATAACCAAGCAAACATAATACTTTTATTATCACACAAAGTGTATCGTTACAAATCAGACGAGTCAAACAACTAGACCGTCAAAGTCAACGTGCAATAAATGCGAATAAAGAATGTCGGAAACTCGAGTTGTCACATTATCCCCAACTTAAAAGAAATTTCGTCCCGAAATTTAGCATGCAGTTACTGAGGAAGCTAGTAGTGTGACGTTGTTTACCTGTATCGTATCGCGGCTCCCCGAGCAGGTTTGCGAAGATTACTGGTTTTCTTGGGGTGTCACATCATTCCCCCGTTGAGTTGGAATTTCATCCCGAAATTCCGTAGTAGCTTCAGCCTCAGTAGTAGTTGCATTATTTTCGAACAACTGGGGATATTTGAGTTCCATTTGATCTTCGTGCTCCCAGGTGAACTCTGGGCCGCGACGGGAGTTCCAACGAACTCGTACAAGAGGTATTCTGGTGTTCTTGAGGACCTTAACATCCCGGTCCGTGATTTCAACTGGTTCCTCGACGAAATGCAATCGTTCGTCGATAGTGAGCTCCTTCAGAGGAACTATGTGGGTCTCATCTGACTGAAACTTCTTCAGATTCGACACGTGAAAGACGTTGTGAACTGCACTGAGTTCAGCAGGTAAGTTCAGTCTGTAGGCCACTTTGCCTATTTTCTCTATAACTTCGAAAGGTCCGACATAACGCGGATTGAGCTTGCCTCGTTTGCCAAAACGAACCACACCCTTCCAGGGCGAAACTTTGAGTAGTGCTCGATCCCCAACTTGGAATTCGAGTATTTTCCTGTCTTTATCGGCGTATACTTTCTGACGGTCACGTGCTGCCGCCATGCGTTGTCGTATTTGAGCAATCTTTTCAGTAGTATCAACTACCATTTCTGGACCTGTGATCTGACTGTCACCCACCTCTGCCCAACAAAGAGGTGATCGGCATTTACGCCCGTACAATGCCTCAAATGGAGCAGCTCTAATGCTGGTGTGGTAACTGTTGTTGTATGAAAATTCCACAAGTGGCAGATGCTTTTCCCAGCCCTTGCCAAAGTCAATTACGCACGCCCGAAGCATGTCTTCTAGAGTTTGAATAGTGCGCTCAGACTGCCCATCTGTCTGAGGGTGATAAGCTGTGCTCATGTCTAAACGAGAGCCAAAAGATTTGTGCATTGCTTGCCACAGTTCTGAAGTAAAACGTGCGTCACGATCAGAGATGATGGAGGTGGGCACTCCGTGCCTCGAGACCACTTCTTTTAAGTAAATGTCTGCCAAAGTAGAGAACTTGTCTGTTTCTTTGATTGCTAAGAAGTGAGCAGACTTTGTGAGTCGATCTACGATCACCCAAATAGTATCATTTCCACGCTGAGATCTAGGTAGGCCAGTAACAAAATCCATGGAAATTTGCTCCCATTTCCATTGTGGTATTTCAGGTTGTTGGAGTGGTCCTGACGGTTTCTGATATTCTGCCTTGACTCTCGCACAAGTCAAGCATTTGCTAACGTATGTGGCTATGTGGGCCTTCATGCTAGGCCACCAATATGTAGTTCTGAGGTCGTGGTACATCTTATCCGAACCAGGATGTACTGAGTAGCGAGACTTATGAGCTTCATCCATTACTAGCTCGCGTAGGTTGCCGTACAGTGGGACCCAAATGCGTCCTGTGACGTAGTAAGCACCATCTTCCTTCTGTTCTAAGCGTTGCCTTGAGCCGCATAGGGCTTCAGCCCTGACGTTGTCTGGTTTCAATGCTTCTATCTCTGATCCCGTCATCTTCATGTTAAAGAACTCCACTTCCAACTTGTGGATGGCATCATAACTACTGTATTCACGTTTGATCAGTTCCTTAAAATCATTCCATGGGGTGGCATTAGCAGCCGCCAGCCCCAGTATCGTAACTTGCGCGCTCCACCAAGTTTGCGCAGTACCTTCGAGAATATCAGTGGCATATTTCACCTTACGAGCCTCAGGTCATTCGCACATTTGAAGGCCGATTCGAGTGTCGCTGAAAGTAGTAGGACGACAGTCCATAAAAATCGTGTATGTGCACACAGGTGGCTGAGCGTGTTGACTTGTCGTGTGCGTAAGAGTAATCAAAATTAAGCACAAGTGTTGAGTTACGAGAGTAGGATCTAAGGATCCTAGGGTAAGTGGTGATGGCAGGTTACACCTCCTGCCTGGGCAGCTGCGAGTGCTGCAGTAACTTGTTCAGTGATCGAAGCCGCCAACTGGGCTTGAGTTAGGTTAACGCGTCCACACATGATCTTGACATCAAGGAGAACATGTGGGTGAGAGGTTCGCGAATAGTGCTAAGAGAGTGAGCACACAAGTATCCTCATGCAATAACAAATAGTGAGCAATGTAATCTAAGCATACCACGAGCAAAGTTCTATGTAGTTCTAGCAAGTAGTAAGGTAACATGAATAGTAGTACCTATGATGTTGAGTCTTGCACGTGGAGCGAAGCGTCGTTGTGGATCGTTGAGAGCACTGTTCTGGTTATAGTCTGGTTTTAATAAAAATGTTTTCCCCTTATTAAAACCGAGTTCTCTATAACCAATGGCTCTGATACCAATCTGTCACACCCCCAAAATCCACCCGCGGAGTACCACCGCTTGGAGGTGTGACATGACCAGGATCAAGCCATCAATCATATCAAACATAGTATTTAAGTGTAAAAGTAGGAAAAGGTAATTCATCTTGACATGACCGATGTTCATAACCAAACATTGTTTAAGTAGCGGAAGCATAATAATGAAAACCCAAAATAAGTTATAAGTTCAAATATCGTCTACGATCCGTATCCCACAACGACCTGCTCCTTCCTGTGCAAGCTCCATATGTACCTAAGGTCCTGCAAGGCATGTAACAGAGAATCAACAACTAGTTGAGCGAGTTCACAGTAAATAAGTTCGTAATTGTAAGTTTGTTTCGTAACATGTGGCGCTACTAGGCCGATCGTATGTTCTATTAGTGGGGGCTTCCCATGTTGCATATACACTAGACTATTTGTAACCATAAGTGTTCTTCACAACCGAGAACAGTAGTACGTACATAGTTTACGTAGGCTTTACGTAAGTGTCCTTCACAACCGAGGACAGTATTGAGTATAAGTTCACGTAGGTTTTACGTGAGTATCCTTCACAACCGAGGATAGTATTGAGTATAAGTTCACGTAGGTTTTACGTGAGTATCCTTCACAACCGAGGATAGTATTGAGTATAAGTTCACGTAGGTTTTACGTAAGTATCCTTCACAACCGAGGATAGTATTGAGTATAAGTTCACGTAGGTTTTACGTAAGTATCCTTCACAACCAAGGATAGTATTGAGTATAAGTTCACGTAGGTTTTACGTATGTGTCCTTCACAACCGAGGACAATGGTATGGTAGTCTAGTATCAGTGTATGTACGAATCTATTCAACCTTATTCCTTCCATCCCATTCCCCAAACCCTGGGAATCCCATGCCTTAGTAAGGGTGTGAACTCACCTTGTTTTGCTCGGTATGCTAAGTGTATGCTCACAAGTAATCAATCGCGTCCTAAAGTAGGCACGTATGTGAAATCAGTTTGAGTTCAAGTCGTTCACGTATAAGCATGCAACACGTAATCACAGTCATGTACAATATGGTTACACTTAACAGCAGTTAACTAACCCAGTTAACACTTAACAGAATATAAACATGTTACTGTGCAGATTGTGTATACGACGAAACACCCCTGTTTCGTCGTTCTTACCCTTCGACGAAACACCAGTTTCGTCATTGCTCAGATTCGTCGCAGAGGTCTCGACGAAACAGATTCCTGTTTCGTCGTTACCTGCGTTTCGTCGATAGCGATCTGATTCGTCACAAGTCAGTTACGTCACATACAGAAACCCTAATCAACCTAACAGCCATCACAATATCAGAAATCGTATGGAGATCAATGTGCACCCAAAATCATCATAACTCAATCATCAAAGTATAATCGTCTTAGCATAACCCTAGTTTATGTGAACAACGTATCGATTAATCAAACCACAAACATATCATCGAACCCTATCAAGCTACTAACGTGTTACCAAAATCAGATCATATTAACAACATACAGAACCGAGTATCTGATCGTATTAAGTTTCGCTTATAATTACACATCCGATTAACCATGTATATCGACATCTATATCATCGTGCACATATATTCATAATCCGTTTCGTAAATCAGCAGGTACATATACACATAACAAGAAATCAGAAACATTAACGGAACCGAGTTAACGAACCCGTACTAACCGAGATGAAAGTTTGATCGCACCAAGGTTTCCGGTGGGTTCTAGTTCGCCGTCACACAGCAGAGAGTTCTCTAGGGTTTCTGGTTTGCTAAAATGTGTCAAATGGGATCATTCTACGCAATATAACAAGTCTAACAGTACTGGGCCCGAACTGGGCTTCGGCGTAATACTGGGCCGGCGAAACAGTCTGTTTCGTCGAGATGAGTTTGGCGAAACAGCCTTGTTTCGTCGAGTGTGTTCATGGCGAATCACAACTCTGTTTCGTCGAGTTGTTTCATATGTTCAGTAGTTTATGTTATTTCAAATACACTAAGTCTCATGCTATAATATCAACACATAACCAAGCAAACATAATACTTTTATTATCACACAAAGTGTATCGTTACAAATCAGACGAGTCAAACAACTAGACCGTCAAAGTCAACGTGCAATAAATGCGAATAAAGAATGTCGGAAACTCGAGTTGTCACAGTTCTCCAGCTCAGTAATGTAGTTAACTCTTTCAAACGTCACAATCCCGTTGGATAACGTTCCTTCACCAATAATTCTACCACCTTCATGACCAGCAAATCCCACATAACCACCATTGATATTTCTCACATCATACAGCAACGCAGTCTTCCCTGTCATATGTCTTGAAGCTCCACTATCCATGATCCATCTGGATACAAGTTTTGGAAGATCCTGCACATAACAAAATATGACTTAACCAACTTCAATAAAGATGCCGATTCATGCTTCGCGATCAAGGAAGCTCCGGCAATTCAAACTGCTTATTCGAACATGGTGTCCACCCAGGCCTCATCAGCCTTAGGTGTAACCTTGACTCTCGCAATTTGAATTTTGAAGTTTTCAGCCTTAAGAGGTGGAAAATTTGCATCATAATCAATTTGAATTGAATCCTCAGAAGATTTCACCTTCTTCTCAGATTTTGGTTTCCAAACTTGTTGAGATAATGCAACCCGTTTATAAAATTTGTCATTTTTAGTTACCACTTTCTTTACGGGTTCATTTTTCATTTTGGTGTTGTCATTTTTCACATTCTTTTTCTCAACAACGATTGGTGCTTTACGCTTCTCGTCAACTTTCTTCTTTTGAATCTTCACAGTTTCAGTCTTAGGCTTCACATTGGTACACTTTCGTGCAATGTGACCAACTTGATTACATCTGAAACATGTTCGAGTATCAACAACTCGACTTGTTCCTTCAGACTGATACTGTGAAGCTTTTTTCTCAAAGAACTCTTCATTTGATTTTGAAAAAATCTCTTTCTCTTCATCAGCAAGTGAACTCGAACTGTTCACAAACTTTTTCTTTTCAGCAAACCTCTTGTTTGGAACATTTCTTCTCTGATAATTCCTACCACCCTGATAACCACCCGACCAGTTATTTCGATTGTTATTATAAAAACGTGATGGATTACCAGATTTCTTGTAGTATGATTTATCTTTCTCAAAACTCATTTTTCTCTTTGTTTGACTCAGATTGTTCACTTCTGACAACTCAACTTCGACCAACTTGAAAACATTTGTCAATTTGTTCACATTTACATTCTCAATCGGAAACTCAGAATCCGAATACAACTTATCAGATCCAGCCATCTTGTACATTACAAGACCCGGTTCATCACTTAAGTTGTTTTTGGATTTTGGTTTCTGAATGTACTTATCTAAGAAACACCCATCTTCCTCAGTAGTGTCACTATCCGTTTTTAGCACATTTTCAACAACACCTTTTACAATATCATTTTGGACACTATCGTCATTGGAAGACGTGAACGTGACATCAATTGAATCCGGAAGTTTAACTTCACTTTCTTCCTCAATTTCAACCAACCCAGATTGCTTTTTCGTGTAATTATCAAGAACAGGTGGTGGAACTTGATGAAAACCCACCCCAGTTCCATCAGAATACACATCTTCGCCTGCTTTGTCTTTCCCGATGGGTTTGGGAATAATGTGTTGCAACACAAAGCTTGCGGAGCTGTAACTGTTAAGCTTCAACTGGATTCGCTCGTTTTCGATTACAGCCTCTTGAACTTTAAGTTTTAGTTTAGCGATTTCATCCAGTTGTTGGTTGATTGATTCCTCTTTTACTCTAAGCACTGCTTTTAGGTGTTCATTTTCTTTATAAGTTTTACCATTTCGATCATCACTATCTTTCATTGTGCTTTTTAGTTTTTCAAACTTCTCAGAAATCTGACGGTTTTCAAGAATCAACTTTTCATTTTCTTGTTTAATTTTGTCATGATCAATTTTATCATTTTCAATTTGGCTAGTTAATTCTCTTATTCGTTCAGTTGAAGCTTTAACTGTTTTGTCACGATCAAGAATCTGATTCTCAACGCTTCTGACTTTTGATGTCAGATCATCAACTTTCTTTCCGTTGAGATACATGACTGTGTTACAAAATTTGCACTCTTTGTTGCAATTTTTGCAATCAGCATTTCCATCAATTTTCTTACCTGACGCATTTGTTGACAAGTTTGAACTGACCTGGCTTTTTGACTTAGACACGGAGTTAGAGTCTACCTCAAATGCCTTAGCAGCCAGCACTTTGTCAGCCATTTTTCCCAGATTCTCTGCAGTCAACTCCTGCGTTGTGTCAATAACTGCAGTATCAACTTTCTTTGATTTCTCTATCTCTTCTTTCTCCTTTTTCTCTTTCTCTTCTTTCTCTTTCTCGTCTCCAGTTCCCTACCATTTATTCTGCCAGTACTCATCCTCTTCTATGTACTGCTGGATTATGGCTTCGATATCAAGCGTTTTATCATCGATTGCAATATTTCCATATTCATCAAGATAACACTCTCTGTCCGGATCATATCTATTTGCTCTCCTTGCTTCCAGATAGATACGAGAAATTCTAATGATTTTGTTTTCAGCTATCATTTTTCTGTATCTATACTTCTGCTCTTCAGTTCGATCATCTTTTCAAGGAATAGGTTCGTCGTTTTTCGCCATGAATGCGTAACCAACCGCATCTTCCTCCGGTAGAACCTCTTGACTCCAATCATACCCTTCATCATCATAAATCATCGCAAGAGCTCTAGATTTCTCTCTATTGTCTTCAACCTGCTTCAATCTAGGCGGCTCGGATTTATTCTGATGATATATTGCCTTCTTGTAATAATCATCTCTGAAAGGGTTCTCCGACTCATCAGCATAAGCGTTTCTGCATTCTCGCTTGAAGTGACCTTTCTGCTTACACTTGAAGCAAGTCACCTTGGACTTATCGAACCCCAATTTGGTAGATGGACCACCAATTGTCTTCCTACATGTAATTTCCATGAAACGCTGTGCTCGACGAACAGCACTTGCCATAGCCCAACGAATATCGATCAGCTCCATTTCCTCAGGATCAATCTGATCATAATCTTCTTTCGTCAGATTGGTATTGCCTATCTTCCCAGCTACTAACCCTTCATACGATTCCAACACTGATGCTAGGAAGATCATCTGCTGTTTGGCCGACTCCTCATCAAAATTCTGAACATTCTTCAAGTCTATTGCAATGTTGCATTGAAAACGATTCTTTGCATCAGAATGACTTGCAGATGATGAAGATCCAGTGTGATAACCACTGTGATTTCCACTGCTTTGACCACTTTGACTTTCTTTGCTTGCTATGGATACATTCTCAACAGAAAACGCAGTCTTTGGAGAAGTTGCTTTCGGCATCATGCTCTTTGGATAATACAAATCCAAATTCTGCTGGTAGGATGAGTGATTGACTTTGTATGTCTTCTTCAATTCCAACTCGTGACTCTCGAGTTTCTCAATCAGCAAATCTAGTGTCAACTTTTCTGGTGCTTTGATGGTATTCTTCAGCATCATCACATAATATCTCCAATCCATCTCGTCAGGCAACGAATCGAACAATTTGTCGATAAGATCATCTTCAGAATATCTGATATCATGTCTTACTAATTCCAGCTTCAGATGACCAAACATTTCTATCATTTTACAAACTGACTCGTTCTTTAAACACCCAAACATATCAAACTCTTTCTTAAGTAGTTTCTTTTTGTTTTTCTTGATTTCTTCACTACCTATACATTTCTTTTCTAACTTTTCCCAAAGATCTTTTGCATTTGAATAATCGATCAAGGCAATAATGTCTTCCCGAACGGACTGAAATAACAATGCCACACATTTTTGTTCTGCTACAAATGAATCAATCTCCTCAGCTGATCTTAAAGTTTCACCATTTTTGTTTCCATTTGCATAACCTTTTTTCAAACTCTTCCAGCTGGGAAATGCGAATGCCATCAACCAATCTTCAAACTTTCTTGACCACCGACTGTATTCCTCGATAGCCATTAGCTTTGGAGGTTTATTGAATGTTCCGAAGGCACTTTCCGATTCCCAAGCTTCTTTTTTCTTTTCTTTTGGCGGATTCTCATTCACATTGCTAGACGAAGAGTCACCATTTCCGGAATCTCCAGCGAATGCGTACATGTCACTAAACGGGTTCAAGAAAATATCATCCATCTTGTGTGTATCTGCAAAAATCAACAATCACTTAGAAAAATTTCCGTAATTTTGACAAACAGTGACACAAAAACGAAATCAGCTATTGTGACTGATAAGCGAAAGTTGTCAAATAAACGAAACCACTCTTGACAAATAAGCGAAATCTGTCTTGACAGATAAGCGAAATCAGTATGTTGACATATAAGCGAAATAGTAATGTCACTATAAGCGAAATCAAACAGTGTCCATATGAGCGAAATAGGTATATGTCCTTATCAGCGAAATCAAGATGTACAAATAAGCGAAATTAGACTTATGTCCTTATCAGCGAAAACAAGCACTTATGTTCAAATAAGCGAAACTGAACTTATGTCCGTAAAAGCGAAAGTGACTAGTCTGAATGTCCGAATAAGCGGAACCAGGCAATGTCCGAAAAAGCGAAACCTTCGATTACCGAAAAAGCGAAACCTTCGATTACCGAAAAAGCGAAACCTTCGATTACCGAAAAAGCGAAACTAGGTTTTTAGTATGTTTTTATCATTTTAAGCCAAGTTTTAACCTGAAACTGTCTAGGGTTTGTTAATTGCTTGTTTTACACGTTATACTCGAATTTTATGCCATTTCAACCGTAGGAACTATCAAATCGAAAAAGTATGAGAGAAAGTGAGTAGAAGTAAGAGAATTTGGTAAATTCAGCTGTAGTAGTATGAACTCCTCGTCCTGAAGCTCTGATACCACTTGTTGGACCGTTTTGCGACCCCGAAAAGTCAGTTGAGAACGTTCATCTTCACGTATAAAGGCGGAATCAATACACATAAAGTTACACAGCTTTTCCTTTTCAATCCCTTCTCTTTTATTGCTTTCTGATTCAAATTTGACAGAGTTTCGTTGCCTAAACAATGACTAGGTCTCGCTCCAATGTACAAGAATAATGATCAGGTTACGCTTATGTCGACTATATATAGAATCTGTGGTTTCGCTTATATGGACTGTCCATATAAGCGAACCTCCCATGTGACACATAAGCGAACCACCTTGTGTCCTTGGAGCGAAACTACTTACAACTCTAACCTAATAAGCGAAATCACCTAACATGTACATACAAACGAAATCACCTACACACCTATGTACATTCAAGCGAAATTACAAGATAAACCCTAATCTTAACTTTCAAGACCCTATGTTGACCTATCTTGACCTAAGACATGATGTAGACATAGTCAACAGACATTCCGTGCATCAACAGTAAGAGTGAAAATCAGAGAAAGGAAATGTGTCAGTATGGAACTCAGTGAAAAAAAAGACAATCACCATTGCAAACGATGATTTCTGCCAAAAGGAACAAATCACCATTGCAACCAGCGATTTCTGCATAAAAAGCCATTGTCAATGGCGATTTATGCAGATTAAGTTTGATGGCATATCGAATTCAAACATAACGTTAGAAAAATTAATATTTTTCATGCTCATGTTTATCAAAAGATAATACACATATGTATCCAGATAATTTAAACTATTTAAAACAACAAGTCAATAATTTGATTGTTTACTGACTTAATGACAACATGTATCTAGCTACATCAAATTAAATATAGAAACTCATTAACTTTTTCATAACAAGGTTAAGTTAGACGGAACATTGATTAAAGAAAACAAGTAGAGTATAACTTCTCTCTATACACTCATATATATATATATATATATATATATATATATATATATGTGTGTGTGTGTGTGTGTGTGTGTGTACACATATAATGTTGGACCGTTCTACGACCTTGAAAAGTCAGTTAAGGCAGTTCATCTTTACATGTAAAGGCGGAATCAATGCATGCAAAGTTACAACAGCTATTCTCTTTAATTTCTTCTCTTTTATTGCTTTCTGATTACAATTTGACAGAGTTTCGTTCCACAAGCAATGATCTAAATCTTACTACAAATGAACCATACAACCCTATATATAACCTTGTAGATTTCGCTTGAGACTGTTCAAGCTAAATCATGATTTCCCTTGAAACAGTTCAAGCTAAATCATGATTTCCCTTGAAACAGTTCAAGCTAAATCATCAAGTTAACATGTAAAAACCCTACTGTGTGTTCATTCAAACTATCTAGACACAAGACTTGATTATGATGTAATCAACAGACATTTAATGCACCAACAGACTCCCCCTTGGATGTTGATGAAGTCTTTGGCTTCAAGTCTTTGTCTTTATCATTCTTCAAACATTGCAAAAACTCTCTTCAATCTTTCCTTTGACCGTTGATCCAGACTCCCCCTTTCACAGACTCCCCCTCTCGATATGCTAGAATCTGAGATATCTGGTTCAAGCTTTGACATTTAGCTTCCGTGGAAATTCCTGAAACCTGCAATCACTCATCCAACTATAAGCAACAACATTTAAAACTTTCAAATATTGTAATCTTGACAATTCAAACCTTCTAAACCACTTCTCATGAATTTGGCAGTTTCATCGAATCGTATTGGAAACTAGCTCTATAACAATATAAGTATCCAAATCCCCCACAGTTAATCATCCAAGTCCAAACTAATGACCTTGGAAATATCACAAACTGTTTTTGATTTTTGATTTTAAAATTTCAAGTTTCAAATTAATGAACTTGATTTATTTTTCAGAAACACAATCAGCTTACTTAGATTTTGAAACTCAACACTCGGACATTGGTTGTCGAAAATAAAGCAGAAATCAAAATCTTTTTGTATTTTCTGAAAATATAAAGCAGTAAAGAAATATGTACAAACATATTTACAGACAATATTTTTGTTTTGAGTATGCGTCAGAAGATCATATCAGTTTATGACAAGTCACAAGTACCGTTGAGCTTAATTTCACTTTAAGAATTAAACAATTCACTTAGATTGTCGATATACTGATCCACTTAAATTTTCATACAAACTTCAACTAATTCAGGATACGAATTATGTGTATTAAGAACTTAAACCTATTCATGTGTCCCACCTCTTGAATATACTCCCGTATCCAGAATCCCAATAATCAGTCTTACAGGTGAGTATACTACAATGATATCTGTATATAAATTAGGTATGCGAGGGCCGAGGGATCTCAGATCGATACTTCCGTATACGCAGAGAGATATCAGCTTCGACTTTTCGGTGTGTCCCCTTTAGAGGATCTTTTTGCTTACAACAGCAGCATTTATCAATTTTATTGTTTCAGCATGCTGAGGGTTTAATGCTGTGTTTCAAGCATTGCAGCAAGTATTATCCAAGGACTAGGTCAGAACCACCGTTCAGCAGAAGTCCCGGAATAATACCCCAGACATCATTGAGTATAAAGACCTAGTATATCAGATTAAGAGACCTTTCAAACGAGATTTCAGGGGTTACCTATATATTCAAGTAGTGTTCCCCACGAAATAAGCAAGTTTGAATTTAGGTTTATATCCCGAAAAAGTTTACTAAGTGTATAAAAATCTATCGACACATCCCCGGTGAGATCGTTTAACACCTTTAAACTTTCCAATTCTTTAGCATACTGTAACTGTCTACTGATGTACTATCATTTCCTCTTTTTACGCAAAACTCAAATTTTTGAATTTTATCATGTTTTTGGCTTTTTCAAAATTTTCAAATGTTTTTGGATTTTCTAACAATATTACTCCCCCTAAAATGCAAAACCATTTAAAGAAAAATTTGACAACCAATACTGATAGCTTTGTCTCGCCATCCATTTTCTGCTTCAAGTGCTCTGATTTGCAGAAAATATAACATACCCCCATGATTTACAACCCATTGATCTTAACAGTTTGAAAACCGTTTTTCAATCTGATGAAAGTAATCATGTTTGTTCAGCCGTGAGGGTTTCGGCGTATTCAATCAACATATTTTTGTATTTTTTGAATATTTTTGACAAAAACAAAACATATTTTTGGTTTTTCAAAATTTTCAATTTTTTAGGGTTTTTGAAATATTGTTTATTTATGTACAGAAAACAAACAAACTCCCTGTTCAACCAAACCAGGGTCCTGCAACCTCTTCCTGTGCCAGGTTGCTCCAACTTCCCTTTTCACAATCTTCAGCTTCATTGAGCACCTACACATTCAAACTTTATCAATCATTTGAACAATTTAGCCCAGGTCTGTTGGACCTTAGGCATTTCAATACAATAATGTTCATTTAATTTCAGAAACTCTTTGTCATTTAAAATTTGTTCAACTTTGACGTCAACTTTCTCATCTTTTTCCAACGTCACTTGTTTCTTAACACTCCACATTTGACCTTCCGGAGTACCTCTTTTGTAAAAATTTGTCTCTTTTTGAACCTTTTGTTTTTGAACAACATTTTTAGATTTCCAAAACTCTTGAGGCTTTGTCATATCAACAGATGTTCTCCAACTCTGTGTTGTTCTGAATCTGGGTGTGTGAGAATTCCAGGTCTGTCTTGAATCGAACCAGTTCGGGTTTGATTTCCAATTTTGATTTGAAGCAAACTTGTTTGTATTGTACCTCCAAGTTTGTTTCAAATCAAATCTGGTTGACCTTGATTTCACATCCTCAGATTTCTGTTTTTCAACATCAACAGGCTTTGGATTTGGACACTTTCGTGCAACATGTCCAATTTGATCACATTTAAAACACACTTTCTTTGAAACATCCTTGGCCTGTTGTTGTTTCTTTTTCATAGCATCAAACTCTTCATTAGACTGTTGACCAAATTTGAGTTTTTCCTCTTCTTTCAAGCTTTTCCCTTGAACAAAATTCATCTTTTGTTGTTTTTCACTTTGATTCCAATTCCGTTTCTTTTTATAACCCAAACCAGCCTTCATGTTTTTCTTCTTAAAACCAGGTTTGTTGTAAAAAGATTTATGACCTTTACCAGCAAACTTTGGAATCTCAGACTTCTCAATCTCAACCATTTTAAAAACTTTATCGACCTTCTCTGAAATCACATTCTGAATCGGGAATACAACATCTAAGAATAATTTGTCCGATCCAATCATAGTATAAACCAATCCTTTTGAATCATCATTCAAATTTTTCTTGGATTTTGTGTTTTTCAGATAACCATCATAAAGATTTCCTTCATCTTCATCCTGTGATTCAGACTTACCTTTTGTAGACTCATCTTTCAAAACGCTTTCAACAACCTTACTAACCACCTCTGAATCATTAGCATCATCAGATTTGGCGTAAGTCACATCGATACTTTCAGGTAACTGGTCAGCTATGTTCAAACCCTTTGCCACCTTTTCCTCATCATAAAAAGTATAGTTGTTTCTCAATGGTGGGGGTACCTGATGAAATTCTGAACCAATACCCTTTTTGCAATTTTCAGTATCTTTGTCATCTGGTGTGATGTTGAAAATGCGTTCGAGAATGTACGAAGAGTTATGATAACTTTGAAGTTTTGTTACAACCTTTTCTTTTTCAGCCAAGACTTGTTTAAGATTAGCAATTTCATCAACACATTTGTTCAATTCAATTTGCTTTTCTTTAAACTTTCTTTCATACATTTCTTTAGTTGTTAAAGTTTCAGACAATCTTTGATCAAAACTTTTGACTTGGCTCTTCAAAGTATCATAAGCTTCTTGTACTCTCTGACTCGACCACTTCAAAGAATCATACTGTTTTTGTAAATCTTGAAATTTAGATTCTTTTTCAACACAATCGACACATTTTGTAGAACACAGTTGTCTATAAACATCATTATCCTTTTCAAGACCTTGACATTTCTGTGTCAATTTTTCAACTTTTAGTTTCAAAATTTCTTCTTTTTCAATCATATCTTTACATTTTATTGTGAAACCATTTTCAAGTTTGCTTAATTCATTATCTTTTGTTTTTATGATGTCATCTTTTTCAGTACAGGCTTTGCACATTTCTATGCAATTCCTGCACTTGTTTTCTTTTTCATCAACCATTTCAACATTAGATAGATCAGAAGATTTTCTAACCTCAGTCTCATTCAGCACCGATTCTTCTGATTCAACTTTCTGATCTTGCTCTTTGTTCTCCTCTTTCTGAGCTTCTTCATTCTTCTGCGCTTCTTCATTCTTCTGCACTTCTTCAGCTCTCTGTTCCTCTCCAGCAAGCTTTGCAACAGTCTTCACTTCTTCAATCATCTTCTTCAATTCTTCTTCTTTTCTTTTCTTCAGTTCTACCACCTTCGGTAAACTTGCTTCAAAAACTTCTTTTAACTTGTTCATCAAATTCGGCAAATAGCTTTTATCAAAAAGCCTTCTTGTGTTGAAAGTTCCTTCACTTGGAAACACATTGGTTACAGCATCAAAATCCACTTTTGATGGATCAACTACTGGATTACCCTGTGGATCCATGTAACACTCTAGTTCTTCATTCCATCTCTTGGCTCTTTGTGCTTCCTTAAATGGTTCATACAATTTGCCAATCTCCCATCTTGCACTGTCTCTTCTCCACCAATTATCATGATCATCATTTGCAACAAATGCATATCCAACTGCATCTTCTTCAGGGCAAACTTGACTCCAGTCGTAACCTTCATCGTCATATATAACTGCAAGAGCCCTTGATCTTTCTTCTGGTTTCTTTAATCTTGGTGGCTCAGACTTGTTCTGATGGTAAATCGCCTTCCTGTAGTAATCTTCATTGAAAGGGTTCTCCGATTCATTAGCATAAGCGTTTCAACATTCTCGTTTGAAGTGACCCTTCTGCTTACACTTGAAACAAGTCACCTTCGATTTATCAAACCCCAACTTAGTAGATGCACCACCAATTGACTTTCTCCCCGTGATCTCCATGAACCGCTGTGCCCGACGAACCGCACTGGCCATGCACCATCTTATATCCATTAGTTCCATCTCCTCGGGGTCAATCTGATCGTAATCTTCTTTTGTCAGATTTGTGTTGCCAATTTTCCCAGCTACCAACCCTTCATACGATTCCAACACCGATGCTAAGAAGATCATCTGCTGTTTGGCCGATTCCTCATCAAAATTCTGAGCATTCTTCAAATCAACTGCGATATTACACTGGAATAAATTCTTTGAAGCAGATTGATCAGAAGTTGTTGAAGAAGATCCACTGTGAAAACCACTGTGAGGACTTTCATTGTTCACTGAACTTGAACTTTCTGCAGAAAATGCTGTTCTTGGAGACCCAGCCTGAGGTACATTTCCTCTGTAGTAAAGCTCGACATTCTGCTGATAAGCTGGATTGTTGACTTTAGATCTCTTTATCTCCAACTCATGACTTTCAAGTCTTTCAATCAGCAAATCCAATTTCAAAACTTCAGGCTTTATTGTATTTTTCAACATTAGAGCGAAGTATTGCCACTCTTGATCATTTGGCAATGAATCAAACAATTTATCCACCAGCTCCTCTTCAGAAGGTAAGATTTTGTGTCTGATCAGCTCCATTTTCAGATGTCCGAATCTCTCCATCATTTTACAAACAGACTCATTTTTCATACAGTTGAATAAATCAAACTCTTTACGCAACAATTTCTTTTTGTTTTTAACAATTTCATTACTTCCTACACATTTTCTCTCTAACGCTTCCCACAAACTCTTTGAAGTCTTTTCTTGTTCGAGCAATGAAATGATATCCTCTCTTACTGACTGCTTGATCAATGTTATCATTCTATATTCAGCCACAACATTTTTTATATCTTTTTCTGTAAAATCTTTTGGATCGATTAACTCTCCTCCCTCTTTTACAGGTTTATTGTATCCATCTGTCAGTTTTAACCAGCTTTCAGCAGCAAAGGCTTTTACCCAACCCTCAAATCTATTTTTCCACCCGTGATAATCTTCCACTTTCATTAGCTTTGGTGGCTTCTGTTGGCTTCCGTACATGTTCTCAAACTTCAAATTCTCCGAAATCTCCTTTGAATATTCTTTCATCTCAGATCTTCTATCTGACGATTCGGAAGTGAAAGCGTACATATCGCTAAACGGGTTTATAAAAATATCATCCATCGTGAACGTTCCTGAAAAAAAATCAGTCAAACACTTAGAAAATTTTTAGGTTTTGAAAAATCAGCAAGTTCAAGCGAAATTCCTTGAAATGAACTGATTTCAAGCGAAATCTGATCTAAGTGTTTCAAGCGAAATTCTGCAATCCAATTTCGCTTCAAATGATTTCAAGCGAAATCAAAGAACAACTCTGATTCAAGCGAAATCAACTATTTCGCTTCAACTTTCCAAGATATACAAGCGAAATCCAATCAGATCAAATCCAACAGTTTCAAGCGAAATCAATAGCAAACAATTTCGCTTCAACTGTTTTCAAGCGAAATCCAGCAAACAAAACCAACCAGATTCAAGCGAAATCCACAAACTCAATTTCGCTTGAAATGTTCAAGCGAAACTTCTGATTTTCAAGCTGAACCTTATATTTTCAAGCGAAATCTACCACCAAATTCGAACACTTTCAAGCGAAAACCAGTTTTAGGTCATTTTTAACAAGTTTTAAACTGAAATTTAGTCCGAATCTTTGTAGGCTTTGTTAAAACTCTGTTTTACACGATATACTTGAAGATCAGACCATTTTGACCGTAGGAAATAGTTCAAATCGAAAAAATATGAGAGAAATTGAGTAGAAATGAGAGAAATCGATAGAATCAAGCTGTAGTAGTATGAACTCCTCGTCCTGAGCTCTGATACCACTTGTTGGACCGTTCTACGACCTTGAAAAGTCAGTTAAGGCAGTTCATCTTTACATGTAAAGGCGAAATCAATGCATGCAAAGTTACAACAGCTATTCTCTTTAATTTCTTCTCTTTTATTGCTTTCTGATTACAATTTGACAGAGTTTCGTTCCACAAGCAATGATCTAAATCTTACTACAAATGAACCACACAACCCTATATATAACCTTGTAGATTTCGCTTGAGACTGTTCAAGCTAAATCATGATTTCCCTTGAAACAGTTCAAGCTAAATCATGATTTCCCTTGAAACAGTTCAAGCTAAATCATCAAGTTAACATGTAAAAACCCTACTGTGTGTTCATTCAAACTATCTAGACACAAGACTTGATTATGACGTAATCAACAGACATTTAATGCACCAACATATAATATATTAGTGATTTGTGGAGTTTTATTGTCTCTTCAAACATGGGCTGAAAAACCTAATTAAAACCGATACTACCATTAATTTTAACGTGGGTGAAGAAATGAATTTGCTATTAACTTTAGTTGATAACAAATGGCTTTTTATGCAGAAATCGCCATTTGCAATGTTGATTGTCCTTTTTTCACAGAGTCCAATACTAACACATTCTCTTACTCTGGTTACCCAATGAAGAGTTCTAGTTGGATAAGATATGTTGTAAATTCATGTTTTGTTGTTTTTATGGCATTGCCTCTAATGTATTCAAGGCTAATAGTGTATGTGGCGCTCCGATGGAGATGTATGCTTTTGATCAATATCTAGTGGAGCTCCGATGTATCATGTTACTGCAACGAACAACTTATTCGAAGGTTGTTTTCATCTCGCAAATCTGCTCATTAGGTAGTGATGCAGATGACTGGAAAATTCAGTATGTGTTGTAGGTTGATCAAAGTGCCAATGGTGTTTCCTGTTGCTTTAACAAACAACCTCTTTGAAGGTTGTTTTTCACAAAAAAAAAGAAAAAAAAACGGTCATTTGATGAATGCTTAATTTTTTTTTTCGCAAAAGAAGTGCTACATCTCATACCATTTTCACTTCTAGTGCCACCTTGAGAAATTTTTCACTACATCTCATACCATTTAGGTTTTGGGTGGTGTAGTGAGTTTATTTTGTTGTGTTCACATTGGTTCTCGTGGCTCACAATAAAGGTGTTCTCGCATGAACCTTGTCCTATATATACATACATACATACATACATACATATATACTGTTAAATATATAGGGTTGAGTTCATTTCAGAACTCTAAATATTTACAGAACTTCTAATAAAAAAATAGTTTATTTATATATTTAACATTATTTAAGGATATTTCTATCATTTATATGTATTTTTATTATTACAATATGAAAAACCAAATTATTTATGTGTAATAACTAATTTACATATGTGTTAAGGAACTAATTTACATATGTGTAAAGGAGCCAATTTACGTATATGTTTATAAAATTACATATGAAAAAAATGATAAAACTACTATTAAAACACCTAAAATCATAATAAATGATAAAATACCCTGAAACAATGTTAAATATAAAACTATATATGTAGAATGATTGTTTATTAGGAGTTCTGTAAGTTCTGTAATTATTTAGAGTTCTGAAATGATCCTTATCCTTTCTATATGAGTTAATTACACAGATGAACCCTTTGGTTTATAGCTAGTTTCACCTTTGATACTAACTTTTTTTAACAGGTTTAGGTTTTATGGTTTTAATTTTGTAACACCTTTGGGTACAAACACCAAAATTAGTTAACTATATCAATATAATGACTAAAATACCCTTCCATTTTTTTTAATTTTATCAATGTAGCACATTTGGGTACTAACACCTAATTTTATTTAAGTTTAAATCAATTTTACAAAATCCATGTTTTTTTATTTTCATCTTATTATTATATCTCTTAATTAACATAAAATCTATTTATTTTTTTTTATTTTCATCTATTTATTTTTTTATTTTCATCTTTTTTTTAAATTTCTTATTTAACATAAAATCTACTAGTTACACTAGTATTTTTTTTTATTCATTTACATTTTACTATTTTAGAACTTATACAGTTTCTATATTTATTATATTGATCACTGAGATATAAACTATTTTAAATTATTCTCATATTAATTAAATATATATATATATATATATATATATATATATATATCACAATAAGCAGACCAGAGCTCTTGAAGTGAAAATGGTATGAGAAGTAGCAATACTTCTGGAAAAAAAAAACTCCAATGAGTGATAAATTAAATTTTGAAGAGGTTGTTCGTTGAAGCAAGGGGAAACACCTCTAGCATTTTATCAACCTGTGACGCACCATACTAAAATCATCGGCTCGTAAGCAAATATGCAAGAGTATTACAAACTCTGGAGGGGTTGTTCAAGGCGGCAATGGGAATGACCGGAGCTCTAGTGGAGCCTGATCATAAGCTCCATCGTAGCCAAAGGATGAGCTTCTTTAAAAATAACGATTTTTCAAAGGGTGTAATATGACAAGTATTTCATCAATTGATGTGTAGAATATGGTTTATAAAACTTAACCTAATCTAGACATTCTAATTTCACTCTAGGCTCTCGTAATGCTAGACCACAAGACATACAAGTGTACCTATAGTCTGTAGCAAAGCCTAATGAAGTCCGGATATCGAACCCACGAGGCACTAGCGACGCTAACTAGACTCTACTTCAACTAATACATAATAGGTTAATTTGATTTGGTTTTAAAATGTGTTTGAATTGACTAATAACCTAATATTAACTAAGACGAATATACAAGCAAACGACTAGGAACATGAAGTTGAAATCAATCAGAAGACCTAGGCAATTAATCCCTTAGAACATTTAATGACCTATGACTTGACAAATGACTAAAGATCGGATATCTAACTCGACCAACCTCCCTTTAAGGATGATTAAGTCCTATAGTAACTATTCAGCTCAGAGCGAGACCCCCACCCTACAGTTTCTAGAAACAGAACTATGAAGAACAATTAGATAGTGAATGAAGTGCTAGATGGAAACGAATCGACCCATCGATACCGAATCCCACAACTATCGGAATTGATAGGATATCACCCTAACAATCTTCTAATTGAGAATCTAACTCTAAAACAATACATTGAAAACCTAGGAATCACCAAACACAAATAAACAGAAGGACTCGAGTTATCAGCAATCTAGAACTATCAAACAAGGCATAGATCAAAACTTAGCAATCCTAAGTTACCTTTCGAATCATCAAGATTGGATGCACACCTTAACCTAGCTGATCTAATTGACTTTGTTACCTTAGATTATCTCTAAAACAAAACTCTAGATCGAAAACCCGGAATAAACAACCTGTAAGTGACTAAAACGTGCCAAGGGTGAATTTCTTCATTCCAAACACATCAAAATCAATAACCAAACAATAATGAAAGCCAAGAACAAGCACATATATCCATAATCAGCAACAAATAAATTTTTTTTAACCAAACACACCATAGTCGAAAAAGTCAAGGTAAAAGTCTAAAGAATCGGTCCAAGTTCATCAAAACCTAAGTGGATGATGCGTGTCGAGTGTGATATATTTTTATTAATATTTTAAGCCCTTTTTAACACTTTAGTCCAGTTTTAAATTTATAAAACACGATATTCTACTAACACTAAACACACATATGGGCAAGTGTACCCATCGTGAGCGTAGTATAGCGTTGGTAAGATACCGAGGTCGTCCAAGGACACAAGAGCTTTTAGTACCGGTTTATCCTCAACGTCTAATCAAATCAAAAGTTTTAGAAAAGGTTTTAAACATGAAAAATAAAAACTAAAAATGGTGAAAATAAAAATAAAATAAGAACAGATAGACAAGATGAATCACTTGGATCCGACTCGCCTTTAATGCAACCTTTGATGATTTCCGCACTTTTTTTTTTGGGTAAAGGGTTACCCCGATGAATTTTATAAATGAACCAAATAAGTACAAGGGTGTGTCAAAACGACACACCAACTAGACTTGACATGCCAAGCCTAGGAAGACAAGAAACACAACCAAACCAAAAACAAACAACCAAACAAAGACAACCACAATAACAACCAAGACCGAAAACCTAAGACAGAAACAAACTAGTCCGGATCCGTTACATTGTCTTCGTTCTCTTCAATCTTCCACGACTTGAAAATCCTTTCCTTAGCCGAAGCCACCCGAAATCTGAACCCCATCAGGCGCAAACGATCCGAGCTTTTAATTATCTCAACAACTTGAGCCACCGTCCTCTTATTATTCTTGAAAATCCTGTTATTCCTCTCTTTCCAGATGTAACATCTGTGCTTGTAATCATTGTGAACAGTTCAATTATCAATAAAACAAAGTTATTTGATCCCAATGTTTGTTTGGTTATGTTTTACATTTTTCATGTTTTGACTTTTGTTCAATTTCAAACTCTATATCGCTTTCTGGAGAGTTATACGCAAACTAGTGCGTAAACGTAATCAGTTTAATGCGAAAAATACTCTGGAACATCAACATATACTTAACATACCTTAAATAACCTTCACATAACTTAGAAATAAGTTTTGAAGGCTTTGGTATGGCAAAAACAAGTTAATTCGCCTACAGGGACTAAATTTGACAAACTGCGAAAGTATGACGATTCGTACTAGAACAGACATTCCGGAACATGACCATAAGTTAAACATACCATAAATATCCTTTACATAGCTTAGAAATTGTAACACCTGTGCCTCCACGGCCATCAAACAAATACTGTATCAATGAAATATTATATTTCATACTTGGTACATGTACAAATATGTGTATCCTTTGCACATTATCAATTCTTGTTCGATTTCAAGCTTTAAATCGCTTTCTGGAAGGTTATACGCGCACTGATGCGTAAATATAACCCGTTTAATGCAACGAATGCTCCGAAATAGTGAAATAGGCTTAACATACCTTAAATAACCTTTACATAACTTAGAAATAAGTTTTGAAGGCTTTGGTATGGCAAAATCAAGTTAAATCGCTTACAGGGACTAAAGTTGACAAACTGCGAAAGTATGCCAATTTGAACTGTAACAGACATTCCGGAACATGACCATAAGTTAAACATACCATAAATATCCTTCACATAGCTTAGAAATAGGCTTTGAGGGGTTCGGTGTGCTAAAATAAACTTTTGAGTCATTCAGGGACTAAAAGTGTCAAAAAGTGCATAAGTTTGCACTTTCGCGCATAACTTACGTTCTGAATACATCCGGACATCCAAAAATTTATGTAAGCACTATAATATTTTATTTTAGTGTTTGGCTTGAGAAAAAAATCCATTCGTCGCGTCATTTGGATCGTTTTTCGCGCTTATGCGCATTCCGTCGTAATTAACCGAACATCACGATCGTACGACCAAACGAACCGACATCCGAGATATTTTTGAGCACATTTTAAGTTCCCTATACTTTAACTTCATTTTAGAGCTTTTAAATGGGGTTAACGGGGCTTAAACGTGTAAAAAAAACGCATCAAAAACCAAGTTTTGAGGTTGCAGGGACTGAAACTGTAAATCTGCCAAACTAGGTCCGTAAACAGGGGCCAGATGCAGCAAAACGTTTTTTTTTCAGCTTTTAACAGCCCTTAGCACTCTCCAAAGGCCAAGTGCCAAGTTTCAAACTCTTATGGTGGATGGCAAATGAGTTACCACAACTTTTCAACAAGTGTACGGCTTAGATCGTGCCCCATTTTCCAAGAAATGATCCTAACGGTGAACCGAAATCTATAAATACCCAACACCCACTTCACTCATTCCTCACACCTTTGAAATCTGAGTTTGCTCTCTAAGTTGTTGTGTTTAACACTTCATACCTGAGATTACTCGGATTCAAACCTTCCATTCTTGGACCATTCGTAAGTATTCTTTCGTTCTTTTATTGCTTTTCGAGTCCGAAAGTCAAACTTTGTTTGACTTTCTGCATTTACCAATTTATGGTCAATGCGAAGTTCATTTGAACTTCGCAACGTAAGCGTAATCACGATGGTTATAGTCCCTTGTGACTATGCCTACTGATTACCACGTTGTCTAGGGTCGTAAGGGTAAGCGATCTAATAAATCGCTTATACCTTCGAACCCGACCCATTTGGTCGATCATTAGGATCCGACCAAACACATTTGGTGACCATAGTATATAGGGAATAACCTTCCGAGGTTATACCTTATGGTCGCTTCGTTTAAGTAGTTGTATGATAGGTAGTTTATATGCCTTAGGTAAATTACCAAAATACCCATTTGATGCCAAAATTCGTTTTAATCATATGTAACATAACTTTTGACATCTAAACTGATTTGACAACCATATTAGACATGTTAAGGCATATATTACTTGTCATAGGACTAGTTAGGCGGTCCGAACGCGTTTCACGCGAACGACGCGTTAAAGTAGCATAAGCTACCTAAACGGGTCGTAATGGGTCGTAAACACTTAGGTTAAGTTTCATTTTAGTATGTAGACTTTGTTAAACCATATTACATGAGTTCCTACACTCATTTGGTTTGCAAACCCTCATGCTACCCTATCTTCCGATATTAGGTCCGGTATATTAACATAGTCACCTATATTAGGTGCCGTTTGATTCCGTGATCTCTAGCATTGCTTGGTGGTTATCTTAGGACTTCTGAGCAATCTCAAGTGAGTACATAGACCCCTCTTTTACTGTTTTCCAAACTTTTTGGGGTGAAACACATGTGCCTACTTGTTACTTTCATGTTTTCCTGTTTTCACATCATATACTTGCTATGTTTATTAGTACATTTATAGTACATGATTTCATTACAATTTATGCTATGTATGCCCATTGAGTGCGTACTTAGTACATCGTTTTACATTACATTTCATGCTATGTGTGCCCATTGTGTGCATTACTAGTACATCGTTTTACATTACATTTCATGCTATGTGTGCCCATTGTGTGCATTACTTTGTACATCGTTTTACATTACATTTTATGCTATGTATGTTCATTGTTGCATACTTAGTACATTTTCATCACATGCTTACATTTTGGTATGACATTTGGTTTGTTTAAATGGAACAATACATTCATTAACATTAGCTACGCCGTTCGTTAGTAGGTAGTGGTACCATAGGAATTGACAACTCCCGTTCCGGACATCCTGGGTAGGTGGGGATGAAAGGAATGACCGAATTCGATATACATAACGTAGATAAACCTTTAATTTATTTAAGGGTTTATCGCCACAGTCTCAAGGCTTGGATGTATGCATTATAACAACACTGCATAGATGTTCGTATCAGTATAGCATGCATTTCCACAAAACATAACTTTGATTTAAACCAAGTTTTACTTCAATACTTTGTTTTGTGCATTTTACCTATGGTTTAGTTGATGTATTTCACTAGCCATACATATCATTTTGGTTACACATTACATGATCTACATTCAACATAAACATTTTGACATGGATATACACATTTAATGGTTTACATTGGACATAGACATTTCGATATGGTTTATACATTAACACATTTTCGACATTGGTTATACATTGCATGATTTACATCTTGACATAAACATTTTGACATATTATTCAATACATTTGACAATTCATTTATACATGAACAATTTACATTGGTGGTTTGTTTGGGTAAGTGATTTAAGTAACGAGGCGTGTGTAATATGATACAAGCATGGTGGATACGCCGCTGGTACTTCCTATATATAAGTGATTGTATGGTATTACATATCGTAGCGTTATTTGAATCATTTCAATTTGGACATATAACATTTTATACAAATAACATACTTTTCACAAGACATTGTTTTACAAAACAACTTATCTTATACAAACTCATTTTACTTGGTTGTTCATTTAACCATACATCATTCTCTTATTTATACATATTATCTGATCTTATTGCTTTTCAAATGATTTACAAGACAAAGCAAATTACAAGGTTCATGACTAAACATTTTCTTAAACATAAGTCATGAATCCTATTTTCACAAAAACCTATGTATCTCACAGGCATTTTTATGCTGACGTGCCTATTTTCACATGTGTTTTCAGGAGATGATGCATAGGACTTATCAAGATACACATAGGCGGACTAGGGCCTTAGTGACAATAAAAGATGCAAGACTAGTTATTTATGTTATGTTTCTTTGATTGTCAAGACATTGTAACTCTTTTAATCAATAAAACAATATTTCAATTTCCATGTGTTATGAAACAATGATTCTGTTACAACACTCCCCGACGTTTCCGCCATGTTTTGTTGTTTTACGTGGTCGGGGTGTGACAGAAATAGGCTTTAAGGGGTTCGGTGTGCTAAAATAAACTTTTGGGTCATTCAGGGACTAAAAGCGTCAAAAAGTGCATAAGTTTGCACTTTCGCGCATAACTCACGTTCTGAATACATCTGGACATCCAAAAATTTATGTAAGCACTAAAATATTTTATTTTAGTGTTTGGCATGAGAAAAATCTATTCGTCGCGCAATTTGGATCGTTTTTCGCACTTATGCGCATGTCGTCGTAATTAAGCGAACATCGCGATCGTACGACCAAACGAACCGACATCCGGGATATTTTTGAGCATGTTTCATGTCCACAATGTTTAGGCATCATTTTAGGGCCTTAAAGTTGACTTAACGAGCCTTAAACATGTCGGAAATGGCCTTAATACACAACGGGGACTGAAATGGAAACTTTGGAAACTGCTTGCTGATCAAAAGGACCTAGGCGTCACACCTAGCCCCCTAGGCGTCACGCGAGGCCCTTTTAGATCAGCAAAAGTTGTTTAACAGCTGTTAACAGCTCTTATACACTCCAAAGGCCAATGCCACATGTTAATCCCTGATGTTGGGGGGCCATTTTGAGTTACCACAAATTTGCAACAAGTGTAGGGACAAGATCAAAGCACGGTATTCGAGGAACGATCCTAACAGTTCCAAGAATCCTATAAATACCCAACCCTTTCACAACTCAAAACCCACAAATCTGATCTCAAAGCTCTAAGTTGAAGTCATTGCTTCATACCTGAGCTATTCGATCAAGTTTTACTAGCGGGGACCCTTTGTAAGTGTTCCTTCGTTCTTTTATTGCTTTTCTAGTCCGAAAGTCAAACTATGTTTGACTTTCTGCGTTGACCAGTTTATGGTCAACACGAAGTTCGGTTGAACTTCATAACGTGAGCGTGATCACGATGGTTATAGTCCCTAGTGACTATACCTACTGATTACCACGTTATCTAGGCTCAGTGACGAGTCGTAGTTTCGGCCAAAATGCGCATTCTTGCGTATTTTGTAACCAAACTACTCTTAGGTATCAAAACCGTTTGTTTTGATACCAAACCTTTTTTCTAAACTTAGTTAGGCATGTTTTAACATGCTTAGCTCGTCACTTTTTAGTTTAGTGCTTATATAGGGTCGTAAGGTAAGCGATCTAAACAATCGATTATACTTTCGAACCCGACCCGTTTGGTCGATCATTAGGATCCGACCAAACACATTAGGTGACCATAGTATATAGGGAATAACCTTCCGAGGTTATACCTTATGGCCACAACGTTTAGTTAGTTGTATGATAGGTAGTATATATGCCTTAGGTAAATTACCAAAATACCCTTTTTGCGCCAAAATTCATTTTAAGCATATGTAACATAACTTTTGGTATCTTAACTGATTTGGTAACAATATTAGACATGTTAAGGCATATTTTACTTGTCATAGGACTAGTTAGGCGTTCCGAACGCGTTTTACGCGATCGACGCGTTAAAGTAGCATAAGCTACCGAAACGGGTCGTAATGGGTCGTAAGCACTTAGGTTAGGTTTCATTTTAGCATGTGGGCTTTGTTAAACCATATTACACGAGTCTCCATACTCGTTTGGTTTACGAACCCTCATTCTATCCAATCCTCTGATTTAGGTCCGGTATATTAACATAGTTACCTATATTAGGTGCCGTTTGATATCCGTGATCTCTAGCATTGTTTGGTTGTTACTCAAGGACTACTAAGAAATCTCAAGTGAGTACATAGACCCCTCTTTTACTGTTTTTCAAACTGTTTTGGGGTGAAACACATGTGCCTACTTGTTACTTTCATGCTTTCCTGTTTTCACATCATATACTTGTTATGTTCATTAGTACACTTATAGTACATGATTTACATTACATTGTTTTGCTATGTATGTTGACCGATAGCATACTTAGTACATGGTTTTACTTTACATTTCTGCTATGTATGTTGACTGATAGCATGCTAGCACATTGATTTACATGACTTTTCTGCTTCGTATGTTAACTTAGCATACTTAGTACATTGTTTTCATATAACATGTTTACATCTGCTATAACATTTGGTTTGCACAAACGGGACTTATATACGTTCATTAACATTAGCTACGCTGCTCGGTAGTAAGTAGTGGTACCATAGGACTTGACAAATCCCATTCCTGACATCCCGGGTTTGTTTGGATGTAAGGAATGACTGAATCCGAAAACATTTCTTTTGATAACCTTGACTTAGGGTTATCCGACTGTCTCAAGGCTTGAATGTATGCGTTAACTTACCACATAAGTGTTTGTATCAATGTAACATGCATTACTTTGCAAAACATAACTTTTTGATATATTCAAAATACTTTGTTTTGTACATTCTTACATTTGGTTTATGTAACAACACATTACTTACCAGACATACATTTGCTACACATTACTTGACTACATTTGGACTATTAACATTTGATACGATTTATACAAGGACTTTTGACAATTGGTTTAAACATAGACTTTATACATTGGTGGTTTGTTTAAGTGACTTAAGTAACGAGATGTGAGTAATATGATACAAGCATGGTGGATACGCCGCTGGTACTTCCTATATATAAGTGTTTGTATTATATTACATATCATAGCGTTATTTAAATCATTCAATTTGGACTTACACATTTTACACAAGTAACACGATTCTCACAAGACTTTGGTTTACAAACAATTTACTTTATACAACTCATTTTACTTGGTTATACATTTAACCATACATTATTCTTTTATTTGTACATATCATTTGATCTTATCGCTTTTTAAATGATTTACAAAACAAAACAATTTACAAGGTTCATGACTGACTTTTGCTAAACAACTTTTTCTAAACTTATAAGCCATGAATCTTATTTTCACAAAACCTATGTATCTCACAGGCATTTTTATGCTGACGTACCTATTTTCACATGTGTTTTCAGGAGCTTTTGCGTAGGATGATGATCGTGACACTAGGGCGGACCTGTGCCTTAGAGACATAAAATAAAGATAGAACTAGTTTAATTTTGTTCTGAACTCTTTATTTCCTGTTTTGAGACAATGTAACACTCTTGTTTGATAAATAAAATATAAACTTGGTATGCCATGGTTGTGAAACAATAATTCTGTTACAACACTCCCCGACGTTTCCGCCACGATTTGATGTTTTACGTGGTCGGGGTGTGACACCAGATGTAGTAAGACGATGCAGCAATTAACAATTTACAAACAACATGATCCGCTTTCTTAGAGCTGGAATGTTGATCCACCCAACCTAATAACGAAGACCATGAATTATCCACGCTCCCCAAATGAACCAAATTCTTAACGTTACTCCACACTTGATCCGCAAAAGACAACGGAAAAACAAATGGTCCCGACTATCACGATCAGAATAACACAGCGGACAGCACATCAAATTCAAGTTCGTTAGACTACCTGCTTCCCCAACTGCCAAACGATCCTGAGTTTTTAATTTATTTCTAAATGCCAGCCACAAATGAAACGAATGCCTCGGAATGCATTGAGAGAACCAAACCATGTTAGACCACATCACCTGATTTTCCCTATTCCGAATTGTATTCCAAACTTGAGCCGATTGGAACTCACAAATTTTCCCATCCAAATCTTTCCAAACCAAACGATCAACAATATTAGGAACAAGCGAAGGAACCGATATCATGATTAACACCGGAAAGAGATCCAACCAAGCTTGAGGCCACTTCCAATTTCCGTTCTGATCAATAACATCCGCAACTGTAGAGTGTAACGAAAATCCAGCATTAGCAATGGACCGAGGAGAGATAAAAGAACTAAGCGGACTTAGCGAGCACCACATATCACTCCAAACATTAGTTTGAACACCACTTTTAATAGAAGACCATATGTGAGGCCGAATGATATGACGAATAGACATAATCTTTCGCCATCCCCAACTCATACTCCCACGGCACGGAATCTCCCAAAAGTTTCGACCTTTAAGCTTATAATCATGAATCCATCGAACCCTAATAGAATCCCGCTTAGTGATAATACTCCAAATATGGTTTGCCATAAGCGATTTATTAACATCAGAAATACTTCTAATGCCCAAACCGCCTTCATGTTTAGGCAAACACACTTCTTTCCACGCGACCTTAGCACAGATTCTACCATCCGAACCTGCATTCCACAGAAATCTACGAATACGGTTCTCAAGCTCATTAATAACCCGAGCAGGGATAATGAAAACTGACGCCCAATAGATGTGCATAGATGAGAGAACCGAGTTAATAAGCTGTAAACGACCAGTAAAAGACAATGATTTGGTCGCCCAATTGACAATCTTTTTATCCATACGCTCAATGAGGATCCTACAATCTTTATATAGAAGTCTTGAAGAGATAAGAGGAACCCCAAGATAACGGACCGGAAGAACACCCTCCTGAAACGGCATAATATCCAGAATTTCCTACCTAATCGAGTGAGGAACATTGCAAAAAAAATACCGTACTCTTAGCTGGACTTGGAGCGAGACCTGAAATATTAGTAAAAATCTCCAGCGCCTCCTTGATCTTCTTAACAGAGACCACATCACCATGAACAAAGATAAATAAATCATCAGCAAAAGACACATTAATTATCTTCTCCTTAGCACAATGAGCATGATATTTAAAGGACATACTAGCTGCTCGTCTAAGCAGAAGCGATAAAACCTCCATAACTAGCGTGAATAAGTAGGGCGACATTGGATCACCTTGCCTTAAACCACGTTTACCCCTGAAATATCCATGCAGATTACCATTAATACACAAAGAGTACGACACAGTGGACACACAAGTCATGATCCACTTCACCATTTTATGATGAAACCCAAACCGAATCAGAACATCCTCCAGAAATTTCCAATTGACAGTATCGTAGGCTTTCTGAATATCAATTTTGAACGCACACCTAGCCGGGCCCCTGTTCAGATGATAGTTATGCATCAATTCCTGAGTGAGGAGAATATTATCCGAAATCTTCCGTCCCGGCACAAAAGCTGATTGGTTAATGCTGACTAGAGAACCCAAACTACCTTTCAAACGATCAGTAATAATCTTGCTGATACATTTATACAAAACATTGCAACATGATATCGGCCGATAGTCCAAAACCGAATCCGGAATGTCTTTTTTCGGAAGTAAAGCAAGGATAGTGTGATTAATTTGTTTAAGAAGTTTACCGTTTTCGAAAAACTGTAAGACCGCATCACTAACTTCATTCCCGACAATATCCCATGCTTGCTTGAAAAAAGTCGATGTGTACCCATCAGGCCCTGGGGCTTTGTCATCTCCAATACTAAACATGGCGGTCTTAACCTCCTCACGAGTAATTGGAGGAATCATATGCTCCGCAACTTCATTACTAAGCACATTAGCAAACAAGTTTTCCAAGTTAGTTGTTTCAACCGAAGCCTCCATGCCCAAAAAATTCGAATAATGTAAAACCATAGCATCAGCAACGTCTTCTCCTTCATGTCTAGACCCCATAAGATCCATAACACTATAAATTTTAGCTCTAGCATTCCTAGATTTCACAGTGTTATGAAAATATTTTGTGTTCGAATCCCCCGCACAAAGCCACTCTACCTTAGACTTCTGTTTCAAAAAGCATTCCTCATCATAGGCAGCCGCTTGAAAATCTTTAAGACATTGAGTTTCCAATTGGCGCAGGTGACCATTCAACGGGTTACGATCAACCTGGCCCTGAATCTCATCTAACTTCTTTCTCAAATTATTAACTTTCACATGCAAGTTTCCCTGGTTGAATAAGATCTTTCTCAACTTAGGCTTTAAGTTCCTCAACTTCTTTACAACCGAAAGCATAGTGATCCCCTCAAATCTTTTCGTCCACTCGAGCTTAACAGTCTCCTTGAATTCCGGTTTAGTGGCAATAAAATTCGGAAATTTAAATGGTCTTGGCCGAAACCCATTAGTACCCAAAATTTTAAGGATACAAGGCGTGTGATCCAAAACTCGAAACAGATGAAACATCGCATAAGCAGTAGGAAACTGGTCCAAGAACGTAACATTACCCATAATTCGATCTATCTTTTTCAAGAGGCCAACTCCACTCTTAGGCTTTTGATTCCATGTATACTGCAGGCCATGCGTATTGATATCTTAGTTATAGTAGTAGGCCCCTCTTTTGAAGTTGACGTTACCCTCAACCCAGTGGTTTGAGTCAGCAAGGATACAATCCCAAAGGGTCGGAATATTGAAAGATAATTAATTAAGTTATTAATGCGTAATGTGGTAGGCCCCTCTTTTGAAGGTGACGTTACCCTCGGCTAAGTGGTTTGAGTCAGCAGTGTGACAACTGTCAAATTTACATGCATCCGTATAATTATTAAACAATGATTAGTGCTTAATGACTGTGCTGAATTATAAATAATGACTTGAATTGCTTTCCGATTATTGCCATATACATACAAGTGCATCATATATTGCAAATGACATATCATTATTGCATACAAACTTTGTTGTTTTGAATGATACACGAAACACCGGCAACACAGTTATCAGACAAATCAGAAAAATGCTGACGGAGTTCAGTAAATAGACAGACATTGTATTGAGACACAGAATGAGCCAGAAACCAAGAATTACACTAGTATAGTGTGTAGGAAAGTAAGGATCATAAAATTGCCTTCCTAGTGATAGTTTAAGTGCCGGAAATTGCCTAAAACTTACATAAACTGCAGAATTCTGCACAATTCAGGAAAATTCAGCTTTTAAACAACTTAATATCATGCAGAAATATGGTTAAATGGACCTGAATGCTTTCCTAAGTATCGGGAATCAAAACTGTCACAAAAAGTAACATAAAGCACCCTAAACTGCAAAATTTAGCACCTTAACGAACCGGTAACCAACCGAACAACCAGACACTACCCGAAACACCAAATTTTCACTAGAAGTATTGTTTTAACATTACCAAGCTAGTTATGATCCCCGAACATTGTAAGGACTCTCAAAATTTGTCCCAAAATAACCCATAAGGGAAAACCCGGACCCCTGAAACACCACTGTACATGAAAAACTAAGAAATCAGAATTAGTGGGTTTCAGGCGGGCCGCGTAAGGGATAGCTTAACCTTACGCGGGCCGCGTCAATACTGGGTTGACCGGATAAGTATTCCGGATCCACGTGTTGACCAGCTGGCATACCTACTCGTGACCAATCAAACCTACGCCTAGACTAGGTGGTTACGCGGGCCGCGTAAGGTATGGCCGAAGGTTCACATGGGGTGTGTGAGCCCTAAATTTCACCTATAAATAGCCTAGCTCAGGGGCTTTCATTCTGTGTCGACGAAAACTTTCAAAAACGAAATATTACTGCTCTGAAGTCGAAATTACAATCTCAAATTAGTGGGGTGCAGCTACGATACAGGGTATTAACTCGATCGCTACTACGATTCAATGTCCGATCGATTGAAACTATCCAATGGATGTTTAAGTGCTGCCCACATTAGGGTTATGCTTTGTCATTCGTCGTGAATTCGATGGATGTTTAAGTATCGCACTTTGTCATTCGTTGTGAGGGTTTAATCTCGTGAGTTATCGTAAATGGTGTATTAGTTACTAACCTAGTTCGTGTGCATGTTGTTTAAATTTAGGTTAAAAGGCTAATCAGTAGGCTAAACTCTGCCCGTATAAATCTGCAATGTGAGTCATTCTCATTTTATCAACTGTTTTACAATACCTCAAATTATTTTCAAAAGTTATAATTACAGGGAGTAAGTCGTGGATATCTTGAATCACTGGCTAGTGGGGTATTGTGCACATTACTAATTTCTCTCCCGGTTAGGTTCATTGACCTAATAGGGATAATCATCACTACTTGGGGAAGGACCCAATAGTGGTATGACCATCGTCACACAGTGTGACACGGCGCCAGATAAAAATAAGATAGAAGCCATTGTAATAGCTCTTATGCTGTAATTGATAACTATGTGTCGTTTTATCAAATTTGAATGATTCACCAGTATTTCCCCGCTGATAAAATGTTTTTAAAACATGTTTCAGGCGACCTGCTGTAAATCAAGGAAACGTGCTACGGAGCACTAACAAGCTTGAAGAGGTGGCTCAGTTAAAAATAAATAAACATGTTTTAATAAATCAGGGAATTTCCTAGTTAAATTCCTCTATTGTAAATTACAGGGTTTTATCCCAAATTATGGAATAAAATAATTGGGCATTTTGAGTTTTTAAAAGATCCTGTTAAAAATCTTCTGCTGTCGCATCATGGATACCACGGGTTCCTGTCCCGCGGCTCCTGACCGGGTCAAACCGGGGCTGGGGCCGTGACAGGAAAAGGTGGTATCAGAGCTACTGATTGAGCCACTGATTTAAGCCTATTAAGTATTTTAAATACTTAATTTTCCTAATTATCATTTTGTGATTAGATGTTTTGTTAACTGACTACTTGTTAGTTACAGTATGGGTAAGCAAAGAATCTCAGATATCTATCTTAAATTAGATAATTTACCAAAAGAAAAGGGAAGCTCATCCCAATCAAATTCCTCAAGATACTCAATAGATACTGAGGAAGGAATATTTGTTCGAAAGGCACAATATGAGAAACCACTTTCTCCTAATAAAAGAAGTTAGATTATTAGGAAAAAGTCAGGAGAAAATAAAGAAATCACCACCGAAAGAAAGGAGAATTTATCAGGAAACTCAGGAAATAAGCAGTAACCCACCATGGGAAGATCAGTTAGATGAAAAATGGGCAGATCTCTATATGCTAGCCACGGTAGCAGTAAATGCTAACATTTAAATACCCTGACTCAATTCTAGCACCCTTATCACCTACAAACCATAAACTTTACCCAGTAAATAAATAAGTTTACAATAAACCATAGTATGTTTTAATTTTCAGTTGTTCTTTGTATTAAATTAGTCACACAGTATGCAATAATACTTGAAGGTTATCTGTGAAATTTTGTTATAAAATTTTAACTTAGTATTTTTGCATATATGCTAAACAGTATGAATGAGTTATCTGAAGTCCTTCAAAATCTCAATCTCTATCCAGTGAAAATAGAAGTTTCCAAAGACTTTACTGGTTATATGCCTGATATAGAAGAACCTATAGAATTCAACGCTTCAACTCCGGAGAAACCAAAACCTAAGAAAAGGAGAAGATTTGTAGGATGGAGGTGTGTACGCAGAAGGAAACCAGCAACTAGGAGAATTCCCAAAATAGAGAAACCCATAGATAAAGGAAAAGGAATTGCAATCGGGGAAGATTCCAGGCAAGCAGAAATGGAAATTGGGGAAAGTTCTAAGCAAATCGAGGAATTACCTTTACAGGAAGAATTGGATTGCATATTGGCAGGCTGTGATATCATTAGCCTTATCAAAACCAACCTTTACCCTTATCCTCCTGAAACTCAACTTCCAATAAACTTAGAACCGGCTATTCCAGACCCTCTGATTCACACCCAACCTTTAGGAGAAATGGACGAGTGGTGGACCAACGACTGGCAGTTTCAAAACCTCCTTAATAATCCTTATACCTTTTTTCCTCAGTTCGATACAGAACCTATACCAAACCCACCAATGAGCAATGAAAACTTAGCTGAACTCCGCCATTTTGGCGAGGAACTGATAGGTGCAGGGAATAGGATTCGGGAGGTGGGAGAGCAAATTTCCTGGAAGTACGACGAGAGGGAGCGTCGTTTCTGAAATATCAGCAGAAGGGATAGTGTGAGAATGTAACTGTGATTGTATAATAATAATAATAACAGTAATAACGATATAACCCTGTAAAATAAAAATAAAACTTTGTAACATAACAGTGTGTACGGATGCATAATATGATATATAAAGGGGAAATCGAGAAATCGATAATTTTGGATATACATGTGTGTTATGAAATTTGTATGATTGTTTTGTGTATAATTGCTACTTATTCTATAATAATAAATTATATATATTAATTATCAGATGGAAAACGCTAATAATGAACCAGTTAATGAGGTTAACCAATCTGAGCAACACCAGGAGGATCAATTTATGACTAAGCAAGATATAGAAAATATTGTTGCTCAAGGAATAGCCAATGCTATTCCAGCAATCCTTGCTGCTGCCCAGAAACCTGTTGAACCTCAAATTATTCCTAGCAAACGTACTTATGAGGACAACTTCAGGAATAGTGTAAACGGAGGCGGCAACAACAACAATAACAATAACGATAATATTCTGCAAGTCCCGATTCTCAAGAAAATGAAAGCTGCAACGCCTGGTTGCACTTACAAAGAATTTCTTGCCTGTAAACCAGCTGAGTTTGTAGGTAACGAAGGGGCAACTGCAGCACTGCGTTGGTTAGAGAAAACCGAGGCAGTAATTACTATAAGTAAATGTGCTGAAGAAGACCAGGTCATGTATGCGTCAAATCTTTTTAAAGAAGGGGCTTTAGAATGGTGGAATATAGTTCTACAAGCTAAAGGAAGAACTGTGGCGTATGCTATGAAATGGGAAGAGTTTAAAAATCTCGTAGAAAGAAAATTCTGTCCCGAGTATGAAAAGGAACAAATGACAAATAAGTTCCTAAATCATCGAATGATTGGTGTAGATTGTCGAGGGTATACTTCGACATTCTTCGAGTATGCAAGATTAGTACCAACTCTGGCTTCGCCAGAACCAGTACTTATTTCCCGCTATATTTGGGGATTGATTGGTGATATCCGTAATATCGTCAAGGCTGCGAAACCCCGCACGATTGATGATGCAGTGGATTTAGCCAATACTCTGACTGACGAACTGGTACGGACACGAGAAGAAAATAGAAAGAGGGAAGTGGCCCAAAAGATTACCCAGGGATTTCGTATGGGTAACCGTAACAATTTCAAGACAAGAGGAACTGGGCAATCTTCCACTATTCCATTTGGAAATAGTTGCAAAAGAAAGCATTTTGAAAAATGCAAGGGATATTGCAATTTTTGCAAAATTCCGGGGCATCAAGAGGAAGAACGCAGGAAGAAGAAATTCACAGTTTGCTACAACTGTGGAGAAGCTGGACATTTTAGGCCAAATTGCCCTAAATTAGCTAAACCAGCTGATAATAAAGCCAAACATGCAGAAGGAACTAACAAGAAGAACGTAAGAGCCTTTCAACTGACGACTCAGGAAGCCGAACTGATTCTTGATGTGATAGCTGGTACGTTTCTAGTTCACAACGTCTATGCAAAAGTATTATTTGACTCTGGTGCAAACCAAAGTTTTATAAATACTTCATTTTGCCAAGCTCTTAAGTTACCCTTAACCAACCTTAAGCAGACTTTTATAGTCGAAACGACAGAAGGAAATTCTGTCAACATAGATAAGATGTTGCGAGAAGGAAATATAAAACTTTTAGGACATAATTTTTCTGCAAACCTGTTACCTATGAAATTAGCCGGATTCGATGTGGTGTTAGGAATGGATTGGCTAGTAGCCAACCATGCTCGAATTCTTTGTGATAAGAATTCCATAGAAATTCATACACCCACAGGAGAATTAGTAGTAATTACAGGAGATAAACCACGTAAGCCAATGAAATTCATTTCAGAAATGAAATTAGCCAGTTATTCAAGAAAACAAGAAATGGTGTACATGATTTCCGTAATCATTAACACTAAGAGTAAGGAACTTAAGGAAATTCCAGTAGTATCTGAATACCCAGAAGTATTCCCAGAAGAACTACCTGGATTACCACCTGATAGGGAGGTAGAATTTAGAATTCATCTAATTCCTGGAACTACACCGATAGCTAAAGCACCTTATCGGTTAGCACCCACCGAAATGTTAGAATTGAAAAAGCAGTTAGATGAATTACTAAGCAAAGGATTCATACAACCTAGCTCATCCCCTTGGGGAGCTCCAGTGTTGTTTGTGAAAAAGAAGGATGGTTCGATGCGAATGTGTATCGATTATAGGGAATTGAATAAGGTTACAATTAAGAATCGATACCCATTACCTAGAATTGATGATCTTTTTGATCAACATCAGGGAGCTAGATATTTTTCTAAGATCGACTTGCGCTCCGGATATCATCAGTTAAAGGTACAGGAAGAAGACATACCTAAAACAGCTTTCAGAACTAGGTATGGTCACTACGAGTTTACAGTCAAGCCCTTTGGGTTAACAAATGCACCTGCAGCATTTATGGACATGATGAATAGAATCTGTAAACCGTATTTGGATAAATTTGTAATTGTCTTCATCGACGATATACTTATTTATTCCAAAAGTCAGGAGGAACATTGTGAGCACCTGCATGTACTCTTAACTTTGTTAAGAAAGGAGAAGCTTTATGCCAAATTCTCGAAGTGTGAATTTTGGCTACAAGAAGTGCAATTCTTAGGACATATGGTGAATCACGAAGGCATTCACGTAGATCCTGCTAAGATAGAAGCGATCACTAAATGGAAGGTTCCGCAATCAGTAATGGAAATTAGAAGTTTTATAGGTTTAGCCGGATATTATAGACGGTTTATTAAGGATTTTTCCAAGATAGCTGTACCATTAACTAAGTTAACCTGTAAAGCAACAAAATTTGAGTGGAGACCTAAACAAGAAGAAGCCTTTAAAATTTTAAAGCAGAAATTAACCAATGCTCCAATTCTAGCCTTACCAGAGGGAACAGAAGATTTTGAAGTATATTGTGATGCTTCAAAGCTAGGATTAGGATGTGTGTTAATGCAACGCAAGAAGGTAATTGCATATGCATCAAGGCAATTGAAAAAGCAGGAGGAAAACTATACGACTCATGATTTAGAGTTAGGAGCCATAATTTTTGCCCTTAAGATTTGGAGACATTATCTGTACGGAAGTAAGTTTACTGTCTATACAGATCATAAAAGCTTAAGATATATATTTGGGCAAAAAGAATTAAACATGAGGCAAATGAGATGGATGGAAATCCTAAGTGATTACGACTGTGATATACAATATCACGAAGGAAAAGCAAACGTAGTTGCTGATGCCTTAAGTCGTAAGTATCATGAAAAGCAAAGACGAGTTCGTGCTCTCAGATTAAATCTACAGTTAGATTTAATGGAGCAACTGAAGAACATTCAAGAAACAGCAATCAAAGAGAATGCTGAAGAAATGAAAGGATGAATAAAAGAATTAGAACAAGGAAGTGATGGAATTTGGAGATTCCATAAGAAACGAATTTGGGTACCTAAGCAGGGAGAATTAAGAAATCAAATCCTAGAGGAAGCCCATAAATCTAGGTATACCATGCATCCTGGTAACAATAAAATGTACCAAGATTTAAGAAATAACTTCTGGTGGATAGGAATGAAAAAGGACATAGCTAGATATGTTTCTAAATGTCTTACTTGTTCACAAGTTAAGGCGGAACACCAGAAACCTTCAGGTCTACTACAACAATTAGAAATGCCTGTATGGAGATGGGAACTCATAACAATGGACTTTGTTACTAAGTTACCCAAAACCAGAAAAGGTAACGATGCGATTTGGGTAATCGTGGATCGATTAACCAAATCAGCTCATTTTCTACCTATGAAAGAAACCTTTAACATGGAAAGGTTGGCAAAGCTGTATGTAGACGAAATAGTATCCTTACATGTAGTTCCACTCTCCATTGTATCAGATAGAGATAGTCGTTTCACTTCCCACTTCTGGAAAAGTTTCCAGGAGGCAATGGGAACCCGAATAAATTTGAGTACTGCATATCATCCTCAAACCGATGGACAAAGTGAAAGGACGATCCAAACCCTGGAAGACATGCTCCGAGCATGTGTGATAGATTTTGGTGGAAACTGGGATGACCACCCACCTTTAATTGAATTCTCCTATAATAATAGTTATCATGCAAGTATTGAAGCTGCCTCGTTTGAAGCACTGTATGGACGAAAGTGCAGAACTCCAGTTTGTTGGGCAGAAATAGGAGAAAGTCAATTATCCGGACCAGAGATTGTGCAAGAAACTACCGACAAGATTACTCAAATCAAAGAAAGATTGAAGACGGCTCGAGATTGCCAGAAAAGTTATGCCGATAATCGGCGTAAGCCACTCGAGTTTCAATTCGGTAAGAAAGGAAAGCTAAGTCCAAGATACGTAGGACCATTCCCAGTGATCCAACGTATAGGACCAGTTGCTTATCGTTTACAACTACCAGAAGAACTAATTGGAGTACATGATGTGTTTCATGTATCCAACCTCAAGAAATGTCTGTCTGACGAATCTCTGGTAGTACCTCTTCAAGATATAGAGGTAAATGAAAAGTTAAAATTCGTAGAGAAACCACTTCAAATAGAAGAAAGAAAGATCAAGTTTCTTAAACACAAGCGTTTAGTGCTTGTCAAAGTCAAGTGGGATTCCAGAAGAGGACCCGAACACACTTGGGAGCTGGAATCGGAAATGAAGCGAAAGTATCCTCACTTATTTCAGTAAATCTCGAGGACGAGATTTTAAATAAGGTGGGGAGGATGTAAGGACTCTCAAAATTTGTCCCAAAATAACCCATAAGGGAAAACCCGGACCCCTGAAACACCACTGTACATGAAAAACTAAGAAATCAGAATTAGTGGGTTTCAGGCGGACCGCGTAAGGGTTAGCTTAACCTTACGCGGGCCGCGTCAATACTGGGTTGACCGGATAAGTATTCCGGATCCACGTGTTGACCAGCTGGCATACCTACTCATGACCAATCAAACCTACGCCTATATTAGGTGGTTACGCAGGCCGCGTAAGGTATGGCCGAAGGTTCACGCGGGCCGCGTGAGCCCTAAATTTCACCTATTAATATCCTAGCTCAGGGGCTTTCATTCTGTGTCGACGAAAACTTTCAAAAACGAAATATTACTGTTCTGAAGTCGAAATTACAATCTCAAATTAGTGGGGTGCTGCTACGATACAGGGTATTAACTCAATCGCTGCTACGATTCAATGTCCGATCGATTGAAACTATCCAATGGATGTTTAAGTGCTGCCCACATTAGGGTTATGCTTTGTCATTCGTCGTGAATTCGATGGATGTTTAAGTATCGCACTTTGTCATTCGTTGTGAGGGTTTAATCTCGTGAGTTATCGTAAATGCTGTATTAGTTACTAACCTAGTTCGTGTGCATGTTGTTTAAATTTAGGTTAAAAGGCTAATCAGTAGGCTAAACTCTACCCGTATAAATCTGCAATGTGAGTCATTCTCTTTTTATCAACTGTTTTACAATACCTCAAATTATTTTCTGTTGGAACCTTAAGGTTTATACATTGAGAGATATTAAAGTTTAGGGTTGATCTTGTAATGTTTAACTAAGTTGTTTTGGGTCAAATGTAGTTAGTGGGTTTTGGTGAGATCTCGAGTGGGCCTAGGTTGGTTTCGATCCACCTTAGGTAGTATATAAGTAAACCCTTATGATGTTTAGAGGGTTGATCGCTTGGTAGAAGGTTAGTGGCCACTCGAGATCGGTTGCATATCTTGTATTAGTCATCGGCTCTAAGGTGAATGCAAGATAGTATTTTGGTTTGATTATTGTTCTTATTCTACTTTATTGTTTATTGTTTTCTTGAATCCACTTGTGTTTGGATTCCGCACTCACACAAGTTAACATTGATATCGTTGAAAGATCCTCTCGGGTTTTACAATTGGTATCAGAGCCAAGAAACCAAGTCTTGGTTCGGTTTTGATATCATTGGATTCAAGAAGGCTTTATTTGTTACTGATCTTGTTTGCTAAGTGTTTTACAGAATTCTAAGTATTATTATTGTGTTCGGACTCAAGCGATTCTTCACAAATATTGATTAAAGTTGCTGATTTTGGATTGTGATTCGTTGTCTAAGGTGTTTGCTGAAGTAACGGAAGTTTGTTGAGGATAAAAGATTCAAAGATTTCATCTCTTTGAATTTTTGGAAGCTGCTGAAAATCAGGAATCACAGTTACGTTTATCTTACAAGTTTGTTTTGCAGGGTCTCGACTTACATTCAGCTTAGTCTCGACTCAAGTTCATTCGTCTCGAGTGGAAATAGCGATCTTGTCTCGACTCGCAACTGCTGTGGTCTCGAGTTGGCATCTTTAACTCGAAACCATTTGTCTCGACTGGCTTCAAGTTTAATTGTTCCGGATCTCGACTCGCAATCTCGGTCTCGACTCAGAATTCAGTTCACTCGCAACAACTGTCTCGACTCAGGATTGTACATACTTACTGATTCAGTCTCGACTCTTGTCTCGACTCCTGTCTCGACTCGCAACGACTCTTGCAACGTTATTTAGACTTTGGACTTTTGGACTCTTGGACTCTTGAACTTAAATAATTAATTAATCAGTAAATTAATTAAGTTATTGAGTAACCATGACTTCAAATAATCAAAGTGTTGACCTGGCAGCTATGTCTAAGCATCAAGAATTGGATTCCATTATTGGAACCACCACTCGTGTTCCCCGGTTGTTAGATGGAAATGAATTCCCTGAGTGAAAGTGGCGTTTCGAAAAACATGTTAAGGTCAAAGATGCAAAAATCTGGCGAAGTATTCTTAGAGGCCCAAGAGAAATTATGATGGATAGTCCCACGGATGAAGGTGTGAAAATGAAAAAGCCTATTGATCGGTATACTGAAGAAGATTTTAAAATTGTTAAGGAAGATGATATGGCATTTTCTTACCTGACAATGGCATTGGGACCAGACATTGCTATTGGTTTTCGCACTTGCAAATCTGCTAAGGAATTGTGGGAATCATTGATAGATGTTTATGAAGGCAATGAAGATATGAAAGAGAGTCGCAGAAATCTACTGAGTCAAAGTTTCAACAATTTTAATCATATATATGGAGAGACTGTTGACAATCAAATTCAGAGATTCGTTAAGTTAGTGACTCAAATGCGAATGGAGGAAATGCACACGTCAAATGCTTCATCTAATAGACAGCTTCTAAATGCTTTACCAAAAAGTTGGGATCATCACGTCACAATGATCAAGAAAACCAAGGATCTAGCAAGATGTAGCTTATCTGAAATGATTTCTCACATTAAGGTTTGCGAGCTGGATGATAAACAAAGAGAAACAAATTACAAGAATAGCATGTTGGCTGCTGGATTCACTGCAACACCCTCGACATCAAGCAATAATACAGCTTTTGTGTCTCACGCTGGTTTTCAAATGTTCAGCAACTCTGCTTCTGCTAAAGCTGCTCCTACCTCACCAAATGCTTACTACTCTGGAACTCCAGCACCTGCTGCTGCTGCTGCATCACCTTCTGCTAATGCTACTGCTACTGCTGCTGCATCGTCAACTCCCACTGCTAAACACGAGATGATTGCTTTCTTCTCGCAACAGTCAAAAGAAAATCTTGATATAGCTGCTTCTGTCATAAATTGCTTGAATACTTTTGTTGCTGGTAACCTCAATCCTCCTAGGTTTTCTATGGATGACTTAGATCAAATTCATCCCGAAGATGTAGAAGAAATGGATATAACTTGGCAGATGGCTATGGCAGCATTTAGAGCCAAAAATTTTGTGAATAAAACCGGGAGAAACAAATGGCAAAATCTTACCTTTACTGGACCCACAAAAATGCCATTTGAGTTTCGTTGCTACAATTGTCATGAACCAGGTCATGTGGCAAGAAACTGTATCAAACCTAGGGTTAATGGTGAACAAACTCCAGCCCAACCTGCTACACCTAATCGAGAGAGAGCTCTTGTGACCACATCGAATATGTCTGCTGATGCTACTGCCAGTGGAAGTCCTCAACCTCTGGGATTAGCTCAAGCCTTGGTGGTTCAGCCTGATTCGTACTTTAATTGGAATTCGGAAATTGAGCGACTAAACATCTCAGCTCCTGAAAATCAGACTGATTCAAACAACATTGCTTTCGTGGCCTCAAATTATCAAGCTTCTGTTTCTGAGGGTGAGACTTCAGCACCTGAGGAGGAGGTTTCAGCTGAAAACCTTGCTTTCATGACTCAGATTCTTTCAGCTCCAGTCAAAGGTCTCACCAAAGAAGAGGTAATTTCTGTTTTCTATACTCCTAAATGTAGGGAACGAGTTGAAGCCTATAGAATACACAACGCTGAGCTAATTGAAGACTACAATGACATTAAAAGAAAAAATTTTACTTTGGCTAATAATGAAAAACTTTTTAAAGAGAAAATCGAAGCTCAGCGAAAAGACATCATCCAACTCAAGGATGATGTTAGTGTAACAACAGCCCAACTCTTCATGGTTAAAGAAAAACTATGCAATGTGACTAAAGAACTGGAGGATATCAGAGATAGATATCAAATAAATGAGCTAAATATTAAAAAATTTGATTCTTCCAGTAAATTAGTCAAAAACTTGTGTAATCAACAGCTAGAATACCAGAAAAGAAAAGGGTTGGGATTGGGTTTTAATCAGGCTCCTCCTCCTTATAATGACAATTACTCTTACTTACCTATGACTGAGGAGGAGATGATGAATGAAAGCAAAATGACTTATGGTCCCAAAAACTGTAAGCCATCAGTAAATGTCAGACCTGTTGAAAAACAGGAGGTTAAACCAGTTTGTTTTATGTCCAAGGGTACTTTTGATCCTAACGTTTCTTCATCATGTGCAGATGAAGTACCTGAAGTAAGTTGGGGAGATATATTTGGGAATGAACCACCTTTAGATTCTGATGTTTCTAAACCTACTTTTGATAAAACTGATTCTGGTTGTGTGTTTGGACAGTCGTTTTTGAACTCGTTTCATAGTTATGTTTCGTCTTCTTTTGGGCCTGATGTTTTGGGCAAGATTGTGAATGCTTGTGATGAAACTTTGAATAATGTGCATGATGATGGATGTTTTTCAGTAGATAAAAAATGTGATTCTAATGTTTCTAACTCTTTAGCTGATGACAGCGTGACAGGTGAGGTCCCTCAGGACGCATTCAGTGCAACCACTGATACTTCTTCTCAAGAAAATCAACAGTGTTCTGATTCTTCTTCTGAATCGGTCTCAGTGGACGTCTCTAATGTTGAACCTAGTGGGACCCCATTGGAAACCGAGGTTGAAAAGGAACCTTTATCAAATTCAGATGATACATGTGTTGATAAAATACGTGTTGATGAAGTTTTAACATCTTCCGAGATTAAAACTGAATCTGATTTTCAAAAGGAAGAAGTAGTGATTTTAAATGAAAAATTGCAAGAAACGGTTTCTGAAAATAAAAGTAAAACCGAATCTGAAACATCCTTTCAAAATGATTCTGATAAAGATAAATCTAGTCCATCTGAATCTCATACTTGTGCCAGTGTTAGTTCTGATCAACAGGTACCTAAATGCTCAGAAAAGGCACAAGTTAACCAAGCAAGAAACATCAATCAAGCTCATTCTTCTAAACCCAACAGATACACATCTGCTATGAAGCATCAAAACTTCCACAAATTGAAACGTCAAACATGTTTCAATTGTGGAGTTGCTGGACACATCGCCAGAAACTGTGTTCATCTCCCAAGTGTGCAGTCTAAAAATAAATATGCACAAAATCAGAAAGTCAAGCCAAACCGATATCGTTATTCAGAGTCAGTGACGACTGAAAAGTCTAAGACAATGAGGAATAACTATCGTAAGGCTAAGCCTTCTGATCAAGATTGAAATGCAGCCAAACGTAGAAATCAAAATCAACAAAAGGATTTTCGGAAAGATCAATATAAAGTGTTTGGTAACTACAATTCTCAATGGTCAAATAAGCATTGGAAACCTAAAGCTAAGGCCATGCATTCCGATTCGTCCCATCGAAATTCTGCCATTAAAAATCCTTCGAAGTTTTTAAACAAAGATAATTTGGTATGGCAGAGAGTGACTTACTTTGATGCACAAGGGAAACCCAGATCCACTATGGGCTGGGTTCCTAAATCTAACTGATCCCGCTAATCGTGCAGGAACAGCTGTGGAGGACTACCGTGCGCCTTTGGTATATGGATAGTGGCTGTTCCAGGCATATGACGGGAGACTTGTCTCAACTGGTCAATGTAAAAGAATTTGACGGTGGATATGTCTCTTTTGCGGGAGGAGAATCTGGAAGAATCACGTTGAAGGGAACAATGAAAAACGGTGTTTTAAGCTTCGAAAATGTGAATTATGTTCCAGAACTGAAACACAATCTGCTGAGCATTTCACAAATCTGTGATCGAGGAAATTCTGTTCATTTTACAAAGAAAGGATGCTACATATTGAAACCAGGGATTGTCATTCCTAAAGATTGGTTTTTGATGACAGCTGAGAGACGGGGAAATGCTTATGTCATTGATATGAACAAGAAGCCGTGTGAAGAAATTACTTGTCTATTTTCGAAGATTTCAGAACATGATGGTTTATTGTGGCATCGTCGCCTTGGACATGTGAATATGAAGAATTTGAATCGACTTGCCAAAGGTCAACTGGTCCGTGATCTACCAATCAAAGATTTTATGTTGGTAGAAAAGTGTGTTGCTTGTGCAAAGGGAAAAGCACATCGAAAGCCTCATAAATCTAAATCTACACCCTCAACCAAAGCTGTGCTTGAATTACTTCACATGGATCTCTTTGGTCCGGTGAATGTGTTAAGTATTGGCAAGAAGGCTTATTGTCTCGTGATAGTCGATGATTTCTCACGCTACACCTGGGTGTACTTTCTAAGTCACAAGAATGAGGCTGCGGGTTTGATCAAACAATTCATTACTCTAGTGGAAAATCAAGCCAGTACGAAAGTAAAGGCTATTCGATCAGACAATGGGACGGAATTCAAAAATGTCACCATGGACACATTTTGTGCTGAAAAGGGAATTGAACAACAGTACAGTGCACCACGAACTCCACAACAAAATGGAGTGGCAGAAAGACGAAATCGTACTCTTAAAGAGGTTGCGCGTACTATGCTGGCTGATTCGAAGCTTCCTAGTTTCTTTTGGGCTGAAGCTGTTAGCACGGCTTGTTACGTCCAGAATCATGCTTTAGTAAATAAACGACATATGAAAACTCCTTATGAGATTCTGGAAGGACGTAAACCTTCGGTTTCACACTTTCGCATCTTTGGTTGTCCATGTGTGTTACTACTTATGGACGCTAATGGAAAGTTTGAAGTCAAAGGGGACGAGTGTTACTTTGTTAGATATGCTAAAGGTTCAGCCTATAGAGTATACAACAAGGTAACTAAAAAGGTCGTCGAGTCGTGCAACATTGAATGGCTCAAAGAAAATGCTACGGACGCTAGAGTTGGACCAGATTGGTTATATGATTATGCTGAATTATTTAAATCGTTTAACAATTTGTCAAGTGTTCCTACAGTTGCAGGTGTGTCTACACCAAAACAACCGCTGTCTTTTGGTGATACTGAAGAGGAAGAACAAGCTGAAGAAAGATCAAGAAACCATACCATTGACTCACCGGGAATGGTTTTTACTCGGCATCCTACGCCTCAGCAGATGTCCCATCATTCCCCTGAAGGTGCTTCCTCAAGTGGTGCTGTACCTAATGGTTCAGGATCTGCACTATTTCCTGAATCCATTCCTGAATATTGCATCGTTACAACTCCATTAGTTCGTCACACTGCAGCATCTAATGAGGGGGGGAGTCTAGCAACATCACTGATAATAATCAAAATGCTGAAGACGAGACCGTACCTGACATGGCAATACCTACAAGTGTCCAATGAAATCACCCTATAGAGAATGTGATTGGTCCTGTAAATGCAGGAGTTTTAACCAGGAGCCAATCAGGAACCATCAATACATGTTTATATTCTTGCTACATCTCACAAATAGAACCTAAAACTGTTGATATAGCTTTGCAGGAACCAGGCTGGGTAGATGCTATGCATGAAGAGCTGAACCAGTTTGAGAAGCTTGGAGTATGGAAACTTGTCGAGTTACCAAAGGGAAAGCGCAAACTTGGAACTAGGTGGGTGTTCAGAAACAAGCAAGACTCTGCAGGGGTTATTGTTCGAAATAAAGCAAGACTGGTGGTTCAGGGTTTTCGACAAATCAAGGGTCTGGATTATGATGAAGTATACGCTCCGGTTGCTCGACTTGAAGCCATCCGGATCTTCTTAGCTTATGCGTCATATATGGGGTTCACTGTATATCAGATGGACGTCAAGACAGCGTTTCTATATGGAGATGTGAAGGAAGAAATTTTTGTTGAGCAGCCACCAGGTTTTGTACATCCAGATCATCCAGAATATGCCTACAAGCTAGATAAGGCATTGTATGGATTACACCAAGCACCACGAGCTTGGTATGCTACTCTAACTGAACATCTTTTGGATCATGGATACACACGTGGCACGATAGACCAGACTCTGTTTATCAAGAGATTGGGCAAGGATCAGATCTTGGTTCAAATTTATGTCGATGATATTATCTTCGGATCTACAAGTGAGGCGCTTTGCAAGGAGTTTGAGAGAGTTATGAAAAAGAAGTTTGAGATGAGTGCTCTCGGAGAAATGACACTGTTTTTGGGTTTACAAGTCAAACAAAATTCCCATGGCATTCTTATTCATCAAGGGAAGTATGTGGATGATGTGCTAGCAAAATTCAAGCTTTCAGACTCAAAGTCAGCCGAAACACCAATGGCAGAGAGACCGTTATTGACTGAAGATGAAGAAGGCTCTTCTGTTGATCAACGTCTGTATAGGTCTATGATTGGGTCGTTGATGTATCTGACAGCTAGCCATCCGGATATCATGCTTGCTGTCTGCAACTGCGCAAGATATCAGGCTAATCCTAAAACTTCTCATCTTACCGCTGTTAAACGAATTTTTCGGTACCTTAAAGGCCGACCTCGGTTTGGTCTGTGGTATCCAAGGGATTCAAATTTTGACTTGTTTGCGTTTTCTGATAGCAATTTTGGAGGCACTGATAGTGACAGGAAATCTACATCAGCTGGATGTCAATTTCTGGGTGACAGGCTCATTTCTTGGCAATGCGAGAAACAACAAACGGTGGCGATTTCTACAGCTGAAGCTGAGTATGTTGCCGCCTCTGCATCTTGCTCTCAAGTGGTGTGGATGCAACATCAATTGCAGGACTACGGTTTGACTTATCTAAATACTACTATTTACTGCGATAATGATGCTGCAATACAAATTGTTAAAAATCCTGTTTTTCACTCCAAAACCAAGCACATAGACATAAAAGTTCATTTCATTAGAGACTGCTTTGAAAGAGGTCTTATTAAACTCGAGCAAATCGACACAGATGCAAATGCTGCCGATTTGTTTACAAAACCTGTCAGCAGTTCAAAATTCAAAGTGCTTGTTGATTTTCTGAAAATGATCCGGTATACCGACTGAGCATGGTTGTTTTTGTTTTAGTAAATTTGTTTATAAAGTTTTCTATTCTTATGTAGTTTTTATTTATGCACAAATTTAGGGGGAGAAATTTTGAAAAATACAAAAACATTGAAAAATTTTGAAAAATACAAAAATATTAAAAAATTTAAAAATCCAAAAAGAAACAATGCATGACTGGGAAATGAAATGAATTTTCACATTATGGTCGAGGGCTGACTCATGTAAGACCAGTATCGAAATAGTTTGACTCTAGCACGATGTGTTGGTAGGCTCTATACTTAAAGACTGGAAACATTGGCTGTGTCTGTTTAGAACTAAATTAGTACATGACCTCAGGAAAGAAAGTCACTTGGAACTAGCTCATGTCTATTTGAATGTCTGTATGTTGTCCTGATACACACAATTTTGGTCTGACTCTGAAATCTTCTCTGAAAAAGTCGTGTATCTCCTCTGCTGCATCCAGATATATGCTGACCTGGAGGTGCTAGGCAACGTCAGCTTCTGCTGCATCCAGATACATGCTGACCTAGCTGTACGTTGTCGCGCTGTAGATCAATTAAACACCCGAAAGAGGCCCTCAAGTGCCCAAAAGAAACCCAAGAAACCTATATCAAATTGAGAAAAACTCATTTGATCTGTATATTATACCATCTCTGCGTAAGATCTATTCTGTTCTCTTCTCAATCTATTCCCGGTTAAGATTTCAGAGATCTGGATTGGACTTGTGAAATATGTGGTAGGGAAGCTACTTGCATGATAGAGTGTGCTGTATATAATTCCGGGAATTGATTAGTATTTGTTTGGGTGTTCATTGTTAAGAAATCAAAACATGATAAAATTTGTTACAGACAGTTATATGGAAAAGGTCTAGGGAGGTGAGTTTAGGAGGACAAATATACTGGCAATCGTCTAGATCATTCAGTAATAGATCAGTGTTGATAAGTGTGGTCAAGCCCGAAACCCGTGATTTGATCCCTGAGCAAATTATGATATTTCCTTATTTTATTTTTGTAAATAATATTTCGATATTATTTAATTTTATGTTTGTAGGTTTTGGTCTAATAAAACATGCTCAGGAAGTTGAAGGGTTAGATAAGAAAATATTGTTTTCAAATTGGATTGCTGATATAATTAAAATTTTATTTAATAAATCCAATTTCAAATTGATGAGTGGTCTCGAATCGAGACTGTGGTCTCGGCCCATGTCATTAAAGGCCCGGCCCACAGGTTTGAAATATTTAAAGGGATCTCGACTCGAGACCCCTACTGTGCACTCGAAACAAATCAATTGTCACTTTCAAACTCTCTCTCACTCTCCGGCGATATTGTCTGTTTTTCCGGAAACACTCCGTTCTCGACTTGTTGTTTTGAGTTTATTGAAGGTATTTTGATAGATTTAATGATGAATATCTTGAAGTTTTGCAGGATTTGATGAAGATTTTTTTTGAATATCATATGAATGATTGAAGATGCTCAAGAACCCTAATTTTGATATTATGTTGGTCTTCAAAGAAATCATGGGGTGTTTATGGTGTTTGATCCAAAACTCAGTGGATTAAAGTTGTTTGTGGGGTCTTGACTAGGAATTCAATTGAACACATGTGAAGACTCGAGACATAAAGTTGTGAGTCGCAACCTCGTCTGTCTCGATTGGGGTCTCGACTCAAAGTTGATTGGTCTCGACTGAGGTCTCGGTTTAAGTTAAATCAGTCTCGACTGAGGTCTCGACTCGAAATCTCATGGTTTCGACTCGAAACCTCATAGTCTCGAGTTGATTCATGTGTGTTAATCGATAGCCTATGTTTGACTGCTGATTCAGTGTGATCTACTTTTGAATTAAGTTGACTAAAATTTTATTCACATATCTTTATGCTTAGTGTTTCCGTTTGGTGTAGGATATGGACTTAAAATTTATCTCAACACACAATCAAGCTGGTTATCTAGCTTCACCTCCGGAGAAGCACAAGAGATTGTATACATCGCTGATTAAAGGGTTGAATAATTGCCGACTTGTTCATGCTTTGAGAGACAATCCTGTTGTTTATGAAAGTCTTGTTCAAGATTTTTGGAAGACAACAAGATTTGAAGCACAAGGAGCTGACGGAAAGGGAATGATAGAAGCTGAGATTTAGAAGAAGAAGATCGTCATTACTGAGCAAATGATAAGAGAAGTTCTTCAGTTTGGTGATACTGAATCTGATCCAATTGAGCTTCCAAGTGATACTATAGAGGCTACTTTACCTCGTTTGAGCTATGAAGGAAAATATCCGTCACTCGTTAAGAATTTTTTCCACCCGTATTGGCGTTTGTTGGCACACATGTTTATCTTGTGTATAACAGAAAATCGAGGGGGAACAGATCAACTGAACATTACTCAAACGGCTGCTTTCATTGCTCTTATTACGAATGAGCCGTTCAACTTCTCGAAGTATATTTTTGAAGGGATGAAGAGGAATGTTACTGGAGTTCGAAAGGATAAATTTATTATGTATCCAAGGTTTTTGCAGATGATTTTCAATGCTCGCTATTCTGATTTAACGCGATCCGGTGACACCTTGGAGTTAAAACCTATGGGTCCTTCTTGTTTTGGTGCTCTCACTACCAAGAAGGGTACAGAAAAGAAGTTTGAGGGACGTATTCCATTGGAGAAATTTGGCCAGTTTGCAGAGACTGAAGACGTAGCTGCTGATCCAGTAATAGTACAACCTGTTCCAATCATTGCAATGATTGCTGAAGAGCATGATGTTCAGGGTGCTGTTGATAATGAGCCTGAGATAGAGATAGTAACAATTAACTCTGACGATGAGGGCATAGAGTTTTTGTGTGATTCAGGAGATGATGAAGAGCTTCCTCCTGAAAAGGAAGCTGAGACTGCTGTTTCTACTGTTCCGCCCGTGATTACTGCTGAGAGTTTGGCTTTGTTGTTAAAGTCTGTGACTGATAAGATGGGAAATCCTCCTTCCAATCTTACAGTATCTAATGAAGAGCCTAGTGAGAACCCAAAGGATCCTGATTCATTGCCGTTGAAGCGAAAAAGGAGGGATCCTCGACTCGGAATGTATGTTGAGCAAAATAAAGATCAATCCATGAATGTTGCTGAAGATGATGATGGTTTGTATGATTTTGATTTTGAGAAGAATGTCACTGATACCACCACCGCTACTGAGGATATCTTTGAGTTCAACACTCACACTCAAAGAAATGTTTTGGAGACCACCACTGCAGATGTTCAGGTTACAAATGTTGATACTGATACTGTTGTTGAGACAATGCCACTTGGTGTTTCTGAATCTGCAGGTCCTTCTAGAGTTGTTCTTGATGTGCCTAGCAGTTCAAGTGGTAAGAGACCTGAAGAGCCGTTTAGAATGCCATTTGATGATGATTCAAGTGATGATGATGATTTTATTAGTATGAGAGAAATAAAGAAAAGATTAATTGTGGTTGAGCAAGATTCAATTCATAAGGACGCCAAGATCATCCAACTTGAAGATACTATAGTACAAAAGAATCAACAAATTGAACAGCTTCAAGGAGATGTCAGTTTGCTGTTTACTATGGTTTATGATTTGCGTGGAAAGCTAGAAAAGAAGTTTGGACAAGAGTTTTCTGATCCGACTGATGTAGAAAATAGAAGAAAAGCTTTTGAGAAGGATGATGCTGAGAGAAGTGCAGCTATGGAACAATATTTCAAAAGAGTGACTGATCCAGTTGCAGACAAAGAAAAGGCTGAGAGAATAAAAAAGAAAAGGGAGTTTGTTATCCTGAAGAACAAGAATCTTAATCCAGATGATGATGATGCTCACGTAACTCATCATTTAATGGATGTTGGTGAAACTCTCTATGATCAAGTTGGAAATAGATCTGGTGTAGTCAGCTGGGGTTTTGATCATGATCGTCAAAGATGGTGGATAAAAAGGAAGGTTGGACCTGTTGAGTGGTACAAACATCCAGGCCAGTTTCAGTCTTTCACTAAGATTGATTTGACTAATTTGTCTAAAGCACCTTATGTAGATGATAAGCCTGGAGGTCCTGGACATATGTTTTTCGAGAGATTGAAGAGGGAAGTTCTTCATAACTTTCCTTCGATGCGCACGGCAGAGTCCATTGTTAAACCAGTTAAAGGCGTTAGAGATCCATATACAAACAAGCGAATGAAAGTTGTGCACTGGCCAGTAACTGATAAGGAAAAGGTGATTCCTTTGGTGAGAAAGATTCCAAAAGGTGCTTTGAAGTCCTTGCATTTTTGGACTTATGATGAGCGTCTAGGGCAGGCAGTAATTGTTTGTGATGGTGATGTGAATTTTCGCTTGGTGGATCAAGTTGATTTGCTGAATCTTGCTCATGAAGACCTGGAAGTGTTAGCTCGTCATCAAATTAGAGCTACTGAAAAATATGAAGAAATTGCAAAAGCATGGACTGGTGCTGTTGCTTCAGCGATACATATTCGCACAAAAGGTTTTGGTGGGCTCAAAGATCGTTTGGGTGGTGCTGGTGATAGTTGAAGTTTCAAGACTCTCTATGCATAAACCTAGGGGGAGATTGTTGGAACCTTAAGGTTTATACATTGAGAGATATTAAAGTTTAGGGTTGATCTTGTAATGTTTAACTAAGTTGTTTTGGGTCAAATGTAGTTAGTGGGTTTTGGTGAGATCTCGAGTGGGCCTAGGTTGGTTTCGATCCACCTTAGGTAGTATATAAGTAAACCCTTATGATGTTTAGAGGGTTGATCGCTTGGTAGAAGGTTAGTGGCCACTCAAGATCGGTTGCATATCTTGTATTAGTCATCGGCTCTAAGGTGAATGCAAGATAGTATTTTGGTTTGATTATTGTTCTTATTCTACTTTATTGTTTATTGTTTTCTTGAATCCACTTGTGTTTGGATTCCGCACTCACACAAGTTAACATTGATATCGTTGAAAGATCCTCTCGGGTTTTACATTTTCAAAAGTTATAATTACAGGGAGTAAGTCGTGGATATCTTGAATCACTGGCTAGTGGGGTATTGTGCACATTACTAATTTCTCTCCCGATTAGGTTCATTGACCTAACAGGGATAATCATCACTACTTGGGGAAGGACCCAATAGTGGTATGACCATCGTCACACAGTGGGACACGGCGCCAGATAAAAATAAGATAGAAGCCATTGTAATCGCTCTTATGCTGTAATTGATAACTATGTGTCGTTTTATCAAATTTGAATGATTCACCAGTATTTCCCCGCTGATAAAATATTTTTAAAACATGTTTCAGGCGACCTGCTGTAAATCAAGGAAACGTGCTACGGAGCACTAACAAGCTTGAAGAGGTGGCTCAGTTAAAAATAAATAAACATGTTTTAATAAATCAGGGAATTTCCTAGTTAAATTCCTCTATTGTAAATTATGGGGTTTTATCCCAAATTATGGAATAAAATAATTGGGCATTTTGAGTTTTTAAAAGATCCTGTTAAAAATCTTCCGCTGTCGCATCATGGATACCACGGGTTCCTGTCCCGCGGCTCCTGACCGGGTCAAATCGGGGTTGGGGCCGTGACAAACATCCTAACACATCATGTAACATCTAGTAAGTAATAAACCTAACTAATACTTGAAATCTAACTACATAACCTAATTACTAGTTACCACCTAAGCCTAGGCCCCCCCACCTAGTTCACGGCCCAACATGTGGGTCCCGCTTGATTTTATTTGATTAATTAATTAGATTGTGTTTCAACTTTAAAAACATAAAAACCAATGGAAAAATATGTGTAGAAGTATTATAAATAAAACCATGACACCATAACCTTTCATTTACACCACAACACCACACTTGACATCTTCTTCTCCTCCTCCCTTCACTCATGGCCGAACACACCCCACCACACTACCATCATCATCAATCATTTTCCATTCAATCCACATATGCTCAAGGGTGCTAGAAGCCATACAAGGAAGCTTGGAGCTTTCGGAAGTTAAAGGACCTTCACCATTTGCTTTTATCCACTTCATTTCTTCTATTGATCATCCCTAGCCTTGAGCTAGCGGTAAGAACATCATACTCTTCGTTTTACATCTTGTTTAAGAGGCTAAAAGATGATGCATGTTGTTAATCATGATGAACACTAACAATCAAGAACATGAAATATGAACATATGCTTAAAATCTTAAGAAATCATGTTGTTTAGTGTTGTTGTGCTACTTGATGATTGATTGTTTATGTTAATGATGTAGATCATCATATGATCTTGCTAGATAATGATTAAAAACATAATCTAGCAAGATGAGAGGATGAAAATGTTAAAGATCCATAGACCATCCTCATGAAAGTCATGAACTTGAAAGAATAAGTTGATTTCTTGTTAAGTGATGATCAAAGTAAAGTATAAGTCTTGTAAATCTAAGATTTCAAGAATGATTTTTCAAGAAACCAAGTTAAAAAGACAAAGTTTACTTAATCTTGGTTCTTAAAGAAATCCACCATGTTTTTTAGTGGTTAATCAAGTGTAGGAACACATATGTAACAAGAAAAATCCAAGAAGAAACATTTTTAGAAAATGTAATTACAAGTTGTAAAGATCTAGATTCTTCAAAAATGATGTTTTTAAATAAACAACCACACTTTAAAGGGTAACTAGACTTACTAAATATACTAGTAAGTTACTACACATTTTTATAAATTCTCAAGTTCATGAGGTAGTGGTTTATACTTGTTTTTGGCAAATTGGTAAGTGTAGATTGAATTGTTGTTGATTGTGTTGATTTACAAAAGAAAATGATATGCCATGAAGGCATGGAAACCGCCATTTTTAGGGGAAACTATGGCAAAATTTTCTAAAAATTTAAACACTTATAAATATATTTTTGAACAAATATTTACAAGTATATTTTTAACCATGAATTTTCATATAAAGTTTGCCATAAATTTTGTTACAAAAATTATAAACATTGGAGGTTGGTTTTTGTAAATAAAAGTGACTAAATATGTATTTAGGAAATATATATTTAAAAGTCACCATGTGTGTGATTATTTGTATATTATGTGTATTAGTTATATTATTTTAGGACTTGAAATAATATAACTCATCAAAATACCAAAAATTACAATCCAAAATATTACCAAAATTTCAAGAGAATGAACATATAAATTATACCCAAAATATTGGAGAAACCAAACAAAGGAATATAACTTACAAAATATTCCGGAAAGTTTATTCATAAGTATATTTTGGTAATAAGTATTTTGGACACTAAAAGAACAAAAATATGATTTTTACGATTAACAAAACATATCATATTTTTGACAAGGAGAAAAATATATTATTTTTGACAAGTAAAAATATATATTTTTCTTGGAATTATTAGAAGAGGTATTAGTTTTAGAAGAAAATATATACTTTCTCACACAAACTTGAAATACAATATTTTTGGAGTGAAAATTTTATTTTCTTGAATAAACATGAAATACATTATTTTTGGGTGAAAAATAAGTTTATATATATTTTCCAAGTTAAACTTGAAAATATATTATTATTGAGACTTATATGAAATTTGTAAATATTTTTGCCATATATTTTGGAAATATATAATGTATTTTTGTTAAAAATATTATTCCGGAAAAGTTAATACAAAAATTAAGTATAAGGATACTTAATAATTACAAGAAAATACGTATTCCCGTACGCATAAATACACACCGGAATACGCCATCAATACTTGGCAAAAATATACAAGTATAAGAATACGAATACAGGTACACCCATCCTTGGGGAAATATTCATGTACAAATACATAAGTGTGACAATTTAAAATATATTATTTTAACTATTATTCCAAAATTTAATAAATATAATTTAAGTTAAAATATTTATTATTTTAATAAATAATTATATAACTTGGAATAATATCGAAGGCATAATGAAACGTAACTCAAAGACACTAACTAATACTAAGTCAAGACACGACCCGCTCATCTAATAGACCATAGTACGTTGTAGGTAGTCGTGTACACCAGAGGAAACTTTGAGTTATAGTAGGATTCGAAGAACGCAAAACTGTGAGTTCATGTCCCCCTTTTCTTTTAACTGTTTTCAGTTTTATAACTTCATGGGTGAAGTACATGTTACAAACTGTTTACAAATGTTTATATGTGGTATGGTTAGCTAAGGAAAGGTACTGCTAGATCATGTGAGTGGTGGGTACGACGCTTAAGACCATTAATCCTCGTAGTAGGACCGAGGGACATGAGTGATAGATCTATTTGGGTGTAGCGAGCCCACACCCATGTGGACCAGGGTTGGCCCATGAGGTGACTATGTCTTCAAACTGAAGCCCGGTGCAAAAATCTGATAGGTTTGAGCCTTCCTGCATCACGTCACACATATTAGTGGCCTTGCAAACCATTAATTATTTGTTTCCTTGATTGCTTTCATACCAGGGTTTACAACCACATACTTACTTATAATGATTACAAGGTTTATTCGAGCTCACGCACTAAACACATGAACTCTCTCAACTTTTGTTGATGTTTTCAAGCTACATGTATTTCAGGAAATTAAGTATGGATCTGGTGGGCGTTGAAGTTTAGAAGTCATGTTTCTAATAAAGGTGGCATCCGAAGTCAAAGGGTTTGGGTTATGTATTTTATCTTGGATAAGATACAGGGCTCAAAACCTAGTTTGTTTGTGTCTTTTGTAAAGTCCTTATGGAACTTAAAACTTGTTGGTATTGTATTTTGAACATGTAGTCTGTGTTTGGATTTTAAGACAACGTTGTTTGTAATGTTTTAAAACTATCTATGGATGAACATCTTGGGTTTTATCATTTAGTTGTTTGTTATGGTTGAATGCAATGATATTAAGCAAGTCACACATAATCACGCTTCCGCAAAAGTCAGGGTGTAATAGTTTGGTATCAGAGCTTCGATTGTAGCGAACTAGGATTCCTTCTCGAGTCTAGACTACAATCATTAGGGCTCTCACAAAAATATTTTTACAACATGTTTTCATTGCATACACAAAACACCCAGATCCATGGAACAAACATTTTTACAAACGGAAAGACAAGAAACACGATTGTAAGGTTACATTTGTGGTTTAGTCTGGGAGACTAGGAAGGATAGAAAGGATTCATGAGGAATAATGAGGATACATGATTTCATGATACATTGTCTTTGATTGCATGCTAAGTAGTAATGGTTAATATATGTGTATATGTTGTGATTGTTATGTTACAGGCATTATGCTTTCTTCAGAGAGCGGATTACCAGATGTTGATGACCCTATGGCCCTCGTCTCTGATAGTGAGAGTGCACCCGAGCCCGAGATACTTACATCCGACACTGAGAGTGACCCAGACATGATACTCGATGACGAGGACGAATTTCAGCCATTCGCGTTGTCTGACTTTGGAGATGATTTACGGACTGCTGATGGCATTCCAGACGAGGATCCTTTTGTTGCTCCCATTCCAGTCCATGATCATCTCATCATTGGACATCCCGATGGTGAGCATGTCATGGCTCCGATCCTCGATCATGTTCCTCTTGTGGCTATTCCGCCCGAGGATTGGTCTTTCGACGATTTGTTCGATGATGACGTTGATTTGTTTGTTGATGGTCCTCCTGATGATGCCCATGGTGATGGAGAAATAGACGAGGATGTTGTTGCTATTCCTCCTCCTGAGATCCCTGTTGTCGAGTTATCCTCTGATTCTAGTTTGCACTCTGTCTCAGATCCCTTTGAGTCTGTGACGTCTTCAGCTTTACGGGCGGTCGGATCACAGCATTACGCTACGGATTCTGATGATGATACGACCATGTCAGCTGCACCATCTACTCCACACGACCCCGAGCTTGATCCCGATCTAGATCTTGATCCTTTTGATCAGCCTGATGTTGCACCTGCTGATCTTGAGCCGATACCTGACCCTGACCCTGTACCTTTTGGTTTACCAGACATTGCACCCCTTATACCAGACCCAGTTCCTGCACCTGTTGACCCTCCTGTTGTTGAGCCATTTGTTCCTGCACCCGCACCCGCTGATGTTGCTCCTTTTCCTCCTGTGGAGTCCGACGTCCATCACACTGATTTGTCTATCGTCTTCCTTCAGGACATACCTGCACCCCGACTAGGGGAAGGTACTTCAAGTCAGCACCCGCGTGACAATCCTTTTGTTTCAGCAGCTTTTCCACAGATCCCTCCGTCTGCACCGTTTGCTCCTTTCACTTCTTCGCCACTTGATGAGCCATTCCGATGGTCCCCACCGTATTCCATGCCGATCTCAGACCCCTACCATACCTCGCATTTTGTTGGCTATACACAGGATGAGTTACTTTATTCGCTTCAGCTTCAATTTGAAGTTATGAGTCGCAGAGTCTTGGAGCTTGAGTCGATACCGCGTCCTTTACCGTGTCCTTGTCAGCCTGCTTTCATTCCCCTTCATTCATCACCGTCTCCTTTTGCACGTCCACCTGCTCCTCTTACTCATTTTCCAGAGCTTGTTTCTCGATTTCTTACTGTTGAGCAGCAGGTCCGTTACTTGCTTCATCATGTATGCAAGCTCGAGGAGGAGCTCGCACATGTTCTCAGTTTGATTTTCCTCCCTCCTCCTCCTCCGCCATCAGTACAATAGGTTTTTGGTCTTATGCAGATTGCATTACTCATGGTGAGAGCACCATCATTGACCCGAGCTTGTGAAGCCTTTTGGAGACCACCCTTTTGATTGTATGACTTTTGGAGATTGGTAGACTGGTTGGACAAGGGTAGTGTGACCCTATGTCCCTTATGATATGAAACCCTTTTGTAAACAATGTAACTGTGGTCGATAATTAATGAAAGCTCAATCGTCTTGTTCTCACTAAACACATTGTTGGATTACTTGTTTATGTTATAATTGTGTCGTTGCATGATTGTTTGATATGATGATTTATTATGTGTATGTACAAGGGTAGTGTGACCCTATGTCCCTTATGATATGAAACCCTTTTGTAAACAATGTAACTGTGGTCGATAATTAATGAAAGCTCAATCGTCTTGTTCTCACTAAACACATTGTTGGATTACTTGTTTATGTTATAATTGTGTCGTTGCATGATTGTTTGATATGATGATTTATTATGTGTATGTACATGCGACCTCTAGACAATTATATACATCTGTTTAGCAAATAAGACCTGACCAATCCGATCTCCTTCTTAAAAGATGCCTCCTCAAGAGATCATTCGGCTGCCTATGACCGAGGCAGAATTACAAGCGCACATCACACAGGCCATCGCACAGCACGAGGTTCTTTGCTACAGACACAGTGGAGGTACCTCAGGGAATAACCCACCTAACGGTAATGTTTAAATCACCTAAGACACATTACAATATTTTTGGACATTTCCAAGTGTGTTTTGTTAATGCCTTCTGTGAATGATGTTGCTTGTACAGGCTGCACCTACAAGCAGTTTTTGGACTGCAAGCCTCTGAACTTCGACGGCACTGGAGGTGTCACACCCCGACCACGTAAAACAACAAAACATGGCGGAAACGTCGGGGAGTGTTGTAACAGAATCATTGTTTCACAACCATGGATTAAACAATTTCGTTTTATTTAATTAAATGTATTACATTACATTGGAATTAGAAACAAAACTTGAACAAATAGACTTTTATTTTTATTAAGTCGTTAAGGCCTCGTCCGTTCCTATGTGAGTATGCATCAATATCATCATCAAATATCATCAACTATGGTACCTGAAACACATGTGAAAATACGTCAGCATAAAAATGCCGGCGAGTACATAGGTTTTATGTGAGCGTCAGATTCATGGCTCGTTTTACATGTCGCAATACTTATTTAAAAACCTTATTTTGAAAAGTATAGTATTGCGACATAATTAACCAACTCAAATCAAGTTGGATATGATTTATAAAATCTCGTAGCCATGATTCTTAACTCCAAAACATTTTGTTTTATTAAATCAAATCGTAAAACATCTCGTAGAAACTCGTTAATAAGACTCGTATGGTTTATATTATTCAGAAAACATAATTGTGTGACAATGTTTCAAAATCGTTTACCCAAGTGATCTAGATAACGCAACGATATATAATGTGTTAAAAGCACTTATATATAGGAAGTACCATCGGCGTATCCACCATGCTTTTAACACATTACACCCGCCCCGTTACCTAATCACTTCCCTAACCCAATGGCTCAAACAGTTACAAATGGTTTACATAAATCAAATGGTTACAAACGGTTCACATAAATCCAACGATTTCAAATGGTTCACATACATCAAATGGTTACAAATGGTTCACAAACATCCAATGATTTCAAATGGTTCACATACATCCAATGATTTCAAATGGTTCAAAACGTAAAACAATTATGCTAGCGTGTTAAGTGAACATACATAGCAAGACATAATGAAATCATGTACTAATAGTGTACTAATGAACATAGCAAGTATATGATATGAAAACATGGAAAGCATGAAAATAACAAGTAGGTACATGTGTTTCACCCCAAAACGTTTGGAAAACAGTAAAAGAGGGGTCTTTGTACTCACATGAGGATGCTTAGATGTAACATCTGTGCTTGTAATCATTGTGAACAGTTCACTTATCAATAAAACAATGTTATTTGATCCCAATATTTGTTTGGTTGTGTTTTACATTTTTCATGTTTTGACTTTTATGTAATTTCAAACGCTACATCGCTTTCTGGAGAGTTTTACGCAAACTGATGCGTAAACGTAATCAGTTTAATACGACAAATACTCCGTAACATCAAAATATACTTAACATACCTTAAATAACCTTTACATAACTTAGAAATAAGTTTTGAAGGCATTGGTATGGCAAAAACAAATTTATTCGTCTACAGGGACTAAACTTGACAAACTGCGAAAGTATGCCAATTTGAACTGTAACGAACATTCCGGAACATGACCATAAGTTAAACATACCATAAATATCCTTTAAATAGCTTAGAAATAGGCTTTGAGGGGTTCGGTATGCTAAAATAAACTTTTGGGTCATTCAGGGACTAAAAGCGTCAAAAAGTGCACAAGTTTGCATTTTCGCGCATAACTTACGTTCTGAATACATCCGGACATCCAAAAATTTATGTAAGCACTAAAATATTTTATTTTAGTGTTTGGCATAAGAGAAATCCATTCGTCACGCAATTTAGATCGTTTTTCGCGCTTATGCGCATTCCGTCGTAATTAAGCGAACATCGCGATCGTACGACCAAACGAACCAACATCCGGCATGTTTTTGAGCATGTTTCATGTCCAAAATGTTTAGACATCTTTGTGGAGCCTTGAAAATGATTTAACGAGCCTTAAACACGTCGGAAATGGCCTTAATACGCAACGGGGACTGAAAGGTGAGCATTTGAAAGTGTTTGCTGATCAGGGGAACCCTAGCGCGACGCCTAGCCCCCCTAGCGTCACGCTAGGCCCCTTCTGATCAGCAAAGGTCATTTTTAACACAAGTTAGCAGCCCCTAACACTTCCCAAAGGTCAAGTGCCACATGTTAAACTCTTATGGTGGCCAAATTCAGTAACCACAACATTCCAACAAGTGTAGAGATGTGATCATTCCCTCTTCTCCAAGAAACGATCCTAACGGTTTGGGAAAAACTATAAATACCCACATACCCCAACTTCATTTCTCACTAGAATCTGATCAATTGTGCTCTAAGTTGAAACCTTTGTTTCATACCTGAGCTATTTTGATCTAGATTAGCATTCGGGGACCCTTCGTAAGTGTTCCTTCGTTCTTTTATTGCTTTTCGAGTCCGAAAGTCAAACTTTGTTTGACTTTCTGCGTTGACCAGTTTATGGTCAATGCGAAGTTCGTATGAACTTCGCAACGTGATTGTAATCACGATGGTTATAGTCCCTTGGGACTATGCCTACTGATTACCACGTTGTCTAGGGTCGTAGGGGTAAGCGATCTAATAAATCGCTTATACCTTCGAAACCCATTTGGTCGATCATTAGGATCTGACCAAATACATTAGGTGACCATAGTATATAGGGAATAACCTTCCGAGGTTATACCTTATGGTCACTTCGTTTAAGTAGTTGTATGATAGGTAGTTTATATGCCTTAGGTAAATTACCAAAATACCCCTTTGATGCCAAAATTCGTTTTAAACATATGTAACATAACTTTTGACATCTAAACTGATTTGACAACCATATTAGACATGTTAAGGCATATTTTACTTGTCATAGGACTAGTTAGGCGTTCCGAACGCGTTTCACGCGAACGACGCGTTAAAGTAGCATAAGCTACCTAAACGGGTCGTAATGGATCGTAAACACTTAGGTTAGGTTTCATTTAGTATGTAGGCTTTGTTAAACCATACTACATGAGTTCCCATACTCATTTGGTTTACGAACCCTCATTCTATCCGATCTTCCGATTTAGGTCCGGTTTATTAATGTAGTTACCTATACTAGGTGCCGTTTGATTCCGTGATCTCTAGCATTGCTTGGTGGTTATCTTAGGACTTCTGAGCAATCTCAAGTGAGTACATAGACCCCTCTTTTACTGTTTTCCAAACATTTTGGGGTGGAACACATGTGCCTACTTGTTACTTTCGTGCTTTCCCGTTTTCACATCATATACCTGCTATGTTTGTTAGTACATTATAGTACATGATTTCATTACATTTCATGCTATGTATGTCCATTGTGTGCATACTTAGTACATTGTTTTACATTACATTTCTGCTATGTATGTTGACTGATAGCATGCTAGCACATTGATTTACATGACTTTCTGCTTTGTATGTTAACTTAGCATACTTAGTACATTGTTTTCATATAACTTGTTCACTTTTGCTATGACATTTGGTTTGCACAAACGAGACTATTATACGTTCATTAACATTAGCTACGCCGCTCGGTAGTAAGTACTGGTACCATAGGACTTGACAAATCCCATTCCTGACATCCCGGGTTTGTTTGGATGTAAGGAATGACTGAATCCGAAAACATTACTTTTGATAACCTTGACTGAAAGGGTTATCCGACTGTCTCAAGGCTTGAATGTATGCGTTAACTTACCACATAAATGTTTGTATCAATGTAACATGCATTACTTTGCAAAACATAACTTTTTGATATATTCAAAATACTTTGTTTCGTACATTTCTACATTTGGACTATGTGACAATACTTTACTTACAATACATAACATTTGATACACATTACTTGACTACTGTTGGACTTATAAACATTTGACATAGTTTATACAAGGACTTTTGACTATTGGTTTAAACATAGACTTTATACATTGGTGGTTTGTTTAAGTGATTTAAGTAACGAGGCGTGTGTAATATGATACAAGCATGGTGGATACGCCGCTAGTACTTCCTATATATAAGTGTTTGTATGGTATTACATATCGTCGCGTTATTTGAATCATTTCAATTTAGACATATGACATTTTATACAAATAACATACTTTTCACAAGACATTGTTTTACAAAACAACTTATCTTATACAAACTCATTTTACTTGGTTATTTATTTAACCATACCTTATTATCTTATTTATACATATCATCTGATTTTATCACTTTTCAAATGCTTTACAAGATAAAACAATTTACAAGGTTCATGACTGACTGTTATTACACAACTTTTCCTAAACTTATAAGTCATGAATCCTATTTTCACAAAACCTATGTAACTCACAGGCATTTTTATGCTGACGTACCTATTTTCACATGTGTTTTCAGGAGCTTTTCCGTAGGATGATGATCGTGACACTAGGGCGGACCTGTGCCTTAGAGACTAAAAATGAAGATAGAACTAGTTTAATTATGTTATAAACTCTTTATTTCCTGTAATGACAATGTAACACGCTTGTTGATAAATAAAATACAACTTTGAATGCCATGGTTATGAAACAATTAATTCTGTTACAACACTCCCCGACGTTTTCCGCCACGTCTTGTATGCTATACGTGGTCGGGGTGTGACAGAAGAGTTGGTATCAGAGCCAATGGTTATAGGGAATTAGGTTTTTAGTAATTCTTTGACCTAGACTATAACCTTTCTAGGACCCTAACACAAGTTATCTTGTGTTTAGATCTTAAAACATGCACATCACCTATCCTTAGGTGATTATCAAAACAAAAACCAAATTTTTTCCAAAACGATTTTTGAAAAACAATCATCTGTTTTTGGATGATTTATTACAAGGTTTTGAACCCTTCCAGTTTGACTAAATTTTTGGCCTTGTGCCTTCAAATTTTCAAAATCTCGTCAACGTTTTTGGGTTTTAAATAATGTGAACACGTGCAAACTGGAAGAGTGAATGCCTGTATTCTGGATTTTCTGTCTAGGCAAGCACTTCGTATACATCTCATCAGACGCGAGACCAGTTGTGCTTACCTGGGAATTCTTGGGATGAGTGTTCACTTATAGGCGAGCATGTCTTCGCGATACATTATTTTTGACCCATTTACTTTGATTAGTCACTGTGTGTCATTTGTTTGCTTGGTAATGCGGACGAATGACCACCATCTTTGCTTTTGTTGATTTTGTTTCATCTCATTCTCTTCATTCAATCATCTCACTCGTTTCCTTTCATGATTTTTCCTCTTTTAGAATGCCTCCTCGACGCGACAATTTGATTGCGACTGCCGAACTGCCAGAAATTATTGCGCAGCAGATGGCTGCTCAATTCCCAAATCTCTTTGCTCAATGGCACCAAGCCAATAACAACAACAATGCTCCACGCAAATACAAGGATTTTAACTCGGCTAAACCACTCAAGTTTAGTGGTTCTGAAGGAACGACTGGGCTTCTTCAATGGTTCGAGAGCATTGAGAATACTTTTCGCCACGTGCAGTGTCCTGACAATCGCAAGGTCGAGTTTTCTTCGAGTGTGTTTCAGAAGAGGGCTCTCACATGGTGGAATGGGGTTATGAGAGACCGAGGTGCAGAAGTTGCTCTAGCACAGACTTGGGCTGAACTTAGGGCCCTTATGATGAGGGAATTTTGTCCTCGTCATGAACAGCGAGCGTTGGAGAAAGAGTTTGAGGACTTGAAACAAGACAGTGGCGAGCACAGGGCTTATACTGATAGGTTTGAAGAGTTGAGTCTGCTTTGCCCAACTATGGTTACCCCACTCGACAAGGCTATCGAAAGATACATCGACGGCCTACCTGACTCAGTACAAGACATCATTACTGGTAGTAACCCTGCCACACTCCGTCAGGCGATCGAGTTAGCAGCGACATTGACTGAGTCGCAGGTTCGAAAGGGGAAGCTGCACAAAAAGGGTGACAACGGTAAGAAGCAGGTGTCTGATAAGGAAGATAGCAAGAAAGGTCAAAACAAGAAGGGAAAGAATTCTGGAGGGTCTAGGAAGCGGAAGGCTTCCCAAAACTATGTTGTTACTGCACAGGCTCAAGCTGCACCAAATCAGCCTGCGCAACCACTCGCCAAGAAGCCTTATCTTGGCAATGCACCTTTGTGCAACAGGTGTAACGGCCACCATCAACCACACCTCCAGTGTCGTCAGTGCACCAACTGCGGAAGGCCTGGTCATCTTGCTGCCACCTGCCGCATTCCTGTTAACCAGAACCAGGCAGTTCAGAACCAAGCCCAACAAGTTGCTCAGCCTCTTGCTCAGCAACAAGGTCAAGCTGCACGACCTCATTTTCCTCCTGGTTCGTGCTACAATTGTGGGGATCTGACCCACTACAGGAACCGGTGCCCAAGGCTAGCCAACCAAAATCAGAATCAGAACCAAAATCAGGCTCAGGCTCGAGGGCGAGCTTTTAACTTGAATGCCCAAGAGGCGCAGGCGGACGATAATGTGGCGTTCTTTATTAATAATCAGCCTGCATCTGTTCTTTTTGATTCGGGTGCCGACAAAAGTTTTGTGTCATTGTCTTTTGAGCCATTACTTCGCGTGTCTAGTACAAAACTAGGTAAACCTTTGACAGTAGAAGTTGCTAGTGGTGAACCCATTGTTCTTGATTCTGTTCTTCACAACTGCCAGTTGAATCTTAACGACCATCTTTTTCCTATTGACCTCACGCCAATGCAACTTGGAAGCTTCGACGTTATAGTGGGTATGGATTGGTTATCTAAGCATCGCGCAGAGATAGTTTGTTCTGAGAAGATTGTTCGTGTGCCACTTTCGACAGGCGAGATCCTACAGGTTCAAGGTGAGAAACCGTCTGGTGGTCTCAAACTCATGTCTTGTTTTAAAGCTCGGAAGTATCTGCGAAAGAATTATGTGGCCTTCTTGGCACATGTCACAGCAGATAAAGGCAAGGGTAAGTCTATTTCAGATATTCCTGTCGTTCGGGATTATTCTGAAGTTTTCCCTGAAGAGTTACTTGGTCTACCCCCAGTACGCCAAGTCGAGTTCCGCATTGACCTCGTACCTGGTGCAAATCCCATTGCCAGAGCTCCATATCGTCTTGCACCGTCTGAGATGCAAGAGTTATCTAGGCAGCTTCAGGAGCTCTCTGACAAAGGTTTTATCCGTCCTAGCTTTTCACCTTGGGGTGCTCCCGTTCTTTTTGTCAAGAAGAAGGATGGATCTTTTAGGATGTGTATCGATTATCGTGAGCTTAACAAGCTTACCATCAAGAATCGATATCCCCTACCTCGCATAGATGATCTCTTTGATCAGTTACAGGGCGCTTCTTATTTTTCGAAGATTGATCTACGTTCCGGATATCATCAACTTCGGGTGCATGAAGAAGATATTCCCAAGACAGCGTTCCGCACTCGTTATGGGCATTATGAATTCACAGTCATGCCATTCGGTTTGACTAATGCTCCTGCTGTTTTCATGGACTTAATGAATAGGGTCTGCAAACCTTATTTGGATCAGTTCGTCATTGTTTTTATTGACGACATCTTGATTTATTCTAAGACGCGAGCTGATCACGAGCAACATCTTCGTCTTACTCTGGAACTCCTAAAGAAAGAGCAACTTTTCGCCAAATTCTCCAAGTGCGAATTTTGGCTTAAAGAAGTTCAATTTTTAGGACATATCATCAACGAACAAGGTATTCATGTAGATCCCTCCAAGATCAGTGCGATTAAGGATTGGGATACGCCTACTACTCCCACTGAGGTTCGTTCTTTTCTTGGTCTAGCGGGTTATTACCGCCGCTTCATTGAGAATTTCTCGAAAATTACAGTTCCTCTAACTGCTTTAACTCAGAAGAATAAGCCCTTTGATTGGGGATACAAATAAGAGGAAGCTTTTCAAAACTTGAAGCAGAAGCTTTGCGACGCGCCTGTTCTAACTTTGCCTGAGGGCAATGATGATTTCATCGTTTATTGCGATGCATCTAAATTGGGTCTTGGCTGTGTCCTGATGCAAAGGAACAAAGTCATAGCATATGCATCGAGGCAGTTGAAGATACATGAGAAGAACTACACCACTCATGATCTTGAGTTGGGTGCAGTTGTTTTCGCTCTAAAGATCTGGAGACACTATTTGTACGGTACAAAATGTGTGGTTTTCACGGACCACAAAAGTCTTCAGCATATCTTCAACCAGAAAGAACTCAACATGAGGCAACGACGTTGGGTTGAGCTTTTAAATGACTATGACTGCGAAATTCGCTACCATCCTGGTAAGGCGAATGTCGTAGCTGATGCATTGAGTCGTAAGGAACGTACTAAGCTTCATTTTGTACGTGTTCAATCTGTTATTCAAACTCAATCCGATATCCAAGCACGCATTTCTCAGGCTCAACAATCTTGTGTTTCACAAGGTTTAATGGATAAGGAATTTCCCTATCACATAACGCCTGCTTTGGAACTGAAGGACAATGGATCGTATTACTTCATGGACCGTTTGTGGGTCCCAAGCCAGGATGATCTTCGTACCTTGCTTATGGATGAAGCCCATAAGTCGCGTTATTCTATTCATCCGGGCTCAGATAAGATGTATAAGGATCTTCGTATTCATTATTGGTGGCTTGGTATGAAGAAAGACATTGCCTTATACGTATCAAAATGCCTTACTTGTCTTAAGGTTAAGGCTGAACATCAGCGTCCTTCTGGTTTATTGGAGCAACCAGAAATCCCGGTTTAGAAATGGGAAAACATTACTATGGATCTCATCACCAAACTTCCACGCACAAAGAAAGGTCATGATGCCATCTGGGTAGTTGTTGATCGTCTTACTAAATCAGCGCATTTCTTGCCAATCCGCGAGGATTTTCCTGCTGACAGACTTGCAAAAATCTATGTGGATGAAATTGTGGCTCGACATGGTGTTCCTTTGAACATCATTTCTGACAGAGATGCTCGTTTCACGTCTCATTTTTGGAGAACCATGCAATCTGCTATGGGGACCCAACTTAATCTGAGCACGGCTTATCATCCGCAAACGGATGGTCAATCTGAAAGAACAATCCAGACTCTGGAGGATATGCTTAGAGCTTGTGTGATCGATTTTGGTGGTAGTTGGGATTCACATCTTCAGTTAATTGAATTCTCCTACAACAACAGTTATCACACCAGCATCAAAATGGCTCCTTTCGAGGCTCTCTATGGTCGAAAATGTCATTCACCAGTCTGCTGGAATGAGATCGGCGAGGCTCAGCTTACTGGACCTGCTCTAATTTTAGAAACAACTGACAAGATCAAGAAAGTTCGTGATAACCTTCAGACAGCTAGAAGCCGTCAAAAGAGTTACGCGGACCCAAAACGCAAACCCTTGGAATTTCAAGTCGGTGATCGAGTATTACTTAAGTTCTCACCTTGGAAAGGTGTGATCAGATTTGGAAAGAAAGGAAAACTTGCACCTAGATACGTTGGACCATTCAAGATCGTCGAAAGAATCGGAAAGGTAGCCTACAGACTTGAGTTACCTCCTGAACTTGGAAATGTTCATCCAACTTTTCACGTGTCCTATCTCAAGAGGTGTTTAGCTGATGAGAACCTCCACATACCGCTTGACGAAATTCGTGTTGGCAAAACACTGAAATTTGTTGAGAAGCCAGTGGAAATCATGGAACGTGAAGTCAAGTGGCTTAAACGCAAGCGCATTCCTTTGGTCAAAGTTCGCTGGGAAGCTAAACATGGACCCGAGTTTACTTGGGAACGCGAAGATCAAATGAAGGCGAAATATCCGCATCTTTTCCCACGAGTTTCCTCTAAATAAATTTCGGGATGAAATTTCCACAAGTAGGGGAGACTGTAACATCTGTGCTTGTAATCATTGTGAACAGTTCACTTATCAATAAAACAATGTTATTTGATCCCAATGTTTGTTTGGTTGTGTTTTACATTTTTCATGTTTTGACTTTTATGTAATTTCAAACGCTACATCGCTTTCTGGAGAGTTTTACGCAAATTGATGCGTAAACGTAATCAGTTTAATACGACAAATACTACGGAACATCAACATATACTTAACATACCTTAAATAACCTTTACATAACTTAGAAATAAGTTTTGAAGGCATTGGTATGGCAAAAACAAATTTATTCGTCTACAGGGACTAAACTTGACAAACTGCGAAAGTATGCCAATTTGAACTGTAACGAACATTCCGGAACATGACCATAAGTTAAACATACCATAAATATCCTTTACATAGCTTAGAAATAGGCTTTGAGGGGTTCGGTATGCTAAAATAAACTTTTGGGTCATTCAGGGACTAAAAGCGTCAAAAAGTGCACAAGTTTGCATTTTCGCGCATAACTTACGTTCTGAATACATCCGGACATCCAAAAATTTATGTAAGCACTAAAATATTTTATTTTAGTGTTTGGCATAAGAGAAATCCATTCGTCACGCAATTTAGATCGTTTTTCGCGCTTATGCGCATTCCGTCGTAATTAAGCGAACATCGCGATCGTACGACCAAACGAACCAACATCCGGCATGTTTTTGAGCATGTTTCAAGTCCACAATGTTTAGACATCCTTGTGGAGCCTTGAAAATGATTTAACGAGCCTTAAACACGTCGGAAATGGCCTTAATACGCAACGGGGACTGAAAGGTGAGCATTTGAAAGTGTTTGCTGATCAGGGGAACCCTAGCGCGACGCCTAGCCCCCCTAGCGTCACGCTAGGCCCCTTCTGATCAGCAAAGGTCATTTTTAACACAAGTTAGCAGCCCCTAACACTTCCCAAAGGTCAAGTGCCACATGTTAAACTCTTATGGTGGCCAAATTCAGTAACCACAACATTCCAACAAGTGTAGGGATGTGATCATTCCCTCTTCTCCAAGAAACGATCCTAACGGTTTGGGAAAAACTATAAATACCCACATACCCCAACTTCATTTCTCACTAGAATCTGATCAATTGTGCTCTAAGTTGAAACCTTTGTTTCATACCTGAGCTATTTTGATCTAGATTAGCATTCGGGGACCCTTCGTAAGTGTTCCTTCGTTCTTTTATTGCTTTTCGAGTCCGAAAGTCAAACTTTGTTTGACTTTCTGCATTGACCAGTTTATGGTCAATGCGAAGTTCGTATGAACTTCGCAACGTGATTGTAATCACGATGGTTATAGTCCCTTGGGACTATGCCTACTGATTACCACGTTGTCTAGGGTCGTAAGGGTAAGCGATCTAATAAATCGCTTATACCTTCGAACCCAACCCATTTGGTCGATCATTAGGATCCGACCAAATACATTAGGTGACCATAGTATATAGGGAATAACCTTCCGAGGTTATACCTTATGGTCACTTCGTTTAAGTAGTTGTATGATAGGTAGTTTATATGCCTTAGGTAAATTACCAAAATACCCCTTTGATGCCAAAATTCGTTTTAAACATATGTAACATAACTTTTGACATCTAAACTGATTTGACAACCATATTAGACATGTTAAGGCATATTTTACTTGTCATAGGACTAGTTAGGCATTCCGAACGCGTTTCACGCGAACGACGCGTTAAAGTAGCATAAGCTACCTAAACGGGTCGTAATGGATCGTAAACACTTAGGTTAGGTTTCATTTAGTATGTAGGCTTTGTTAAACCATACTACATGAGTTCCCATACTCATTTGGTTTACGAACCCTCATTCTATCCGATCTTCCGATTTAGGTCCGGTTTATTAATGTAGTTACCTATACTAGGTGCCGTTTGATTCCGTGATCTCTAGCATTGCTTGGTGGTTATCTTAGGACTTCTGAGAAATCTCAAGTGAGTACATAGACCCCTCTTTTACTGTTTTCCAAACATTTTGGGGTGGAACACATGTGCCTACTTGTTACTTTCGTGCTTTCCCGTTTTCACATCATATACCTGCTATGTTTGTTAGTACATTATAGTACATGATTTCATTACATTTCATGCTATGTATGTCCATTGTGTGCATACTTAGTACATTGTTTTACATTACATTTCTGCTATGTATGTTGACTGATAGCATGCTAGCACATTGATTTACATGACTTTCTGCTTTGTATGTTAACTTAGCATACTTAGTACATTGTTTTCATATAACATGTTCACTTTTGCTATGACATTTGGTTTGCACAAACGAGACTATTATACGTTCATTAACATTAGCTACGCCGCTCGGTAGTAAGTACTGGTACCATAGGACTTGACAAATCCCATTCCTGACATCCCGGGTTTGTTTGGATGAAAGGAATGACTGAATCCGAAAACATTACTTTTGATAACCTTGACTGAAAGGGTTAGCCGACTGTCTCAAGGCTTGAATGTATGCGTTAACTTACCACATAAATGTTTGTATCAATGTAACATGCATTACTTTGCAAAACATAACTTTTTGATATATTCAAAATACTTTGTTTCGTACATTTCTACATTTGGACTATGTGACAATACTTTACTTACAATACATAACATTTGATACACATTACTTGACTACTGTTGGACTTATAAACATTTGACATAGTTTATACAAGGACTTTTGACTATTGGTTTAAACATAGACTTTATACATTGGTGGTTTGTTTAAGTGATTTAAGTAACGAGGCGTGTGTAATATGAAACAAGCATGGTGGATACGCCGCTAGTACTTCCTATATATAAGTGTTTGTATGGTATTATATATCGTCGCGTTATTTGAATCATTTCAATTTAGACATATGACATTTTATACAAATAACATACTTTTCACAAGACATTGTTTTACAAAACAACTTATCTTATACAAACTCATTTTACTTGGTTATTTATTTAACCATACCTTATTATCTTATTTATACATATCATCTGATTTTATCACTTTTCAAATGCTTTACAAGATAAAACAATTTACAAGGTTCATGACTGACTGTTATTACACAACTTTTCCTAAACTTATAAGTCATGAATCCTATTTTCACAAAACCTATGTAACTCACAGGCATTTTTATGCTGACGTACCTATTTTCACATGTGTTTTCAGGAGCTTTTCCTTAGGATGATGATCGTGACACTAGGGCGGACCTGTGCCTTAGAGACTAAAAATGAAGATAGAACTAGTTTAATTATGTTATAAACTCTTTATTTCCTGTAATGACAATGTAACACGCTTGTTGATAAATAAAATACAACTTTGAATGCCATGGTTATGAAACAATTAATTCTGTTACAACACTCCCCGACGTTTTCCGCCACGTCTTGTATGCTATACGTGGTCGGGGTGTGACATTAGAAGTCTTGAATAACAACCAAGCAAAGCTAGAGGGATCACGGAATCAAATGGCACCTAACATAGGTAACTATGTAAATAAACGGACCTAAATCGGAGGATCGGATAAAATGAGGTTTTGTAAACCAAATGAGTGTAGGGACTCATTTAATATGGTTTAACAAAGCCTACATTCTAAAACGAAACCTATCCTAAGTGCTTATGACCCACTACGACTCGTTAAGGTAGCTTACGCCACTTTAACGCGTCGTTCGCGTAAAATGAGTTCGGAACACCTAACTAGTCCTATAACAAGTATTATATGCCTTAACATGTCTAATAATGTTACCTAATCTGTTTAGATGTGAAAATTTAGGTTACATATGCTTAAAAATGAATTTATGCGTAAAAAGGGCATTTTGGTAATTTTCCTAAGACATATAGACTACCTATCATACAACTAACTAAACGAACTGACCATAAGGTATAACCTCAGAAGGTTATTCCCTATACAACTATGGTCACCTAATGTGTTTGGTCGGATTCTAAAGATCGACCAAACGGGTCGGGTTCGAAAGTATAAGCGGTTGTTTAGACCGCTTACCTTACGACCCTACATAAGTACTAAACCTAAAGTGACGAGCTAAACATGTTAAAACATGCTTAACGAGGTTTGAAAACAGGTTTGGTATCAAAACAAACGGTTTTGATACCTAAAAGTAGTTTGGTTACAAAATACGCAAGAATACGCATTTTGGCCGAAACTACGACTCGCCACTATGCCTAGATAACGTGGTAATCAGTAGGTATAGTCACAAGAGACTAAAACTATCGTGATTACGCTCACGTTATGAAGTTCAAACGAACTTCATGTTGACCATAAACTGGTCAAAGCAGAAAGTCAAACACAGTTTGACTTTTACGCGAAAAAGAACGAAAGAGGACTTACAAAAGGTCCAAGAACGGAAGTTTGACCCGATTATTCTCAGGTATGAAGTGAAAGCACCTCAACTTAGAGAAATATCAGACCAAATGTGAGTTGCAACAATGAGATGGATGGGGTATTTATAGTTTTTGTACAACCGTTAAGATCGTTCATCGTAAAACGAGCTTCGATTTCATCCGTACACATGTGCCCATGGTTTTGTGAAACCATGGGAGCCCCTAGTTTCATTAAAACCATGTGCAAATGAGGGGAACAGCTGGAACAAGCTGGAATTTAGATTTTTCATTTTGGTCCCTTCCTAAGATAACTATGGCAGATTGTCAATTTTGGACCCTTAATGTGCAAAACATGGTTTTTGATGCATTTTTGACACGTTTAATCCCCGTTAATCCCATTTCAAGGATCTAAAATGAAGTTAAAGTATAGGGAACATGAAACATGCTAAAAAATATCTCGTATGTCGGTTCGTTTGGTCGTACGTTTGCGTTGTTCGGTTAATTACATGAAACACGAACGAATGCGAAAAACGATCCAAATTACGCGACGAATGGAATTTTATCATGCCAATCACTAAAATATAATATTTTAATGATTACATAAAGTTTTGGATCTCCGGATGTATTCAGAACGTAAGATATGCGCGAAAATGCAAACTTATGCACTTTTTGACGCTTTTAGTCCCTGAATGACCAAAAAGTTTATTTTAGCACACCGAACCACTCAAAGCCTATTTCTAAGCTATGTAAAGGATATTTAGGGTATGTTTAACTTATGGTCATGTTTCAGAATGTTCTTTACAGTACAAATCGGCATACTTTCACAGTTTGTCGAAATTAGTCCCTTTAAGCGAATAAACTTGATTTCGCCACACCAAACCCTCCAAAACTTATTTCTAAGTTATGTAAAGGTTATTTAAGGTATGTTAAGCCTATTTAACTATTCCAGAGTGTTCGTTGCATTAAACTGGTTATATTTACGCATCAGTGCGCGTATAACCTTCCAGAAAGCGATTTAAAGCTTGAAATCGAACAAGAATTGATATGTGCAAAAGATACACATATTTATACAAATCCCAAGTATGAAATACAATATTTCATTGGTTTGGTATTTGTTGGATGCTCGCAGAGGCACAGGTGTCACAGTCTCCCATACTTTAGGAAATTTCGTCCCGAAATTTATTCGTAGGAGTCTGTCTGTGACGCTGTGTTAAATAATTGCCTTGCATGTAATCTAGGGTGTTTATCTATTTGCGTAGAATAACCCATCAAAGATTATGCAAGGCATAATCCTGTCATTTCTCTCAATGGACAATCTTTAAAAATGACAATGAAGGAAAAAATCAAGGATATTCATTTCCCTCGATGGATATTCTTTAGAAACGAAATTGAACGGAATGAGTCAGTTTCCTCAATGGGTATTCTTCAGAAATGGAAATGAACGAAGAATCAAGGATATTCATTTCCCTCGATGGATATTCTTCAGAAACGAAAATGAACGGAATGAGTCATTTTCCTCAATGGGTATTCTTCAGTATGGAAATGAAGTAAAAATCAAGGATATTCATTTCCCTCGATGGATATTCTTCAGAAACGAAAATGAACGGAATGAGTCATTTTCCTCAATGGGTATTCTTCAGAAATGGAAATGAACGAAGAATCAAGGATATTCATTTCCCTCGATGGATATTCTTCAGAAACGAAAATGAACGGAATGAGTCATTTTCCTCAATAGGTATTCTTCAGAAATGGAAATGAAGGAAAAATCAAGGATATTCATTTCCCTCGATGGATATTCTTCAGAAACGAAAATGAACGGAATGAGTCATTTTCCTCAATGGGTATTCTTCAGAAATGGAAATGAACGAAGAATCAAGGATATTCATTTCCCTCGACGGATATTCTTCAGAAACGAAAATGAACGGAATGAGTCATTTTCCTCAATGGGTATTCTTCAGAAATGGAAATGAACGAAAAATCAAGGATATTCATTTCCCTCGATGGATATTCTTCAGAAACGAAAATGAACGGAATGAGTCATTTTCCTCAATGGATATTCTTTAGAAATGGAAATGAATTGAGTCAACTCTAGACACATGACAAAACTTGTTGTGGTTTCTGTGCACTGAATTCCATAATTATGTATGCATCCATAATTACGTAATTCCTTGCACAATCCGCACAGTTTGTTCTGTAATGTGAAGGGGATAGAATATCAAACCTGTGATGAGTGTAACTAGACTACCGTAGGGTCCTTTTAATTAGATCGACAAATGATCCTTTCAATTAGACCACCAAGGAGTCTTTTCAGCTATATCATCACATGATATTCCTAACCAGATTTTTGGATCAATCTGTTTAACTAGACCACTCAAGGGGTCTAATTATGGAATAGTACTTTATAATCCAAGGGTCTTAACTATTACGTAGAAGCCCATTAAGGATTTAAGGTAGTACCTTTGGATATCCTACTATGAATCCCTTATACGAAGATATGGAAGATTCTACGAGGATTTGGATAACAAAAATTTGGATCACACAAAAACATAAAAGGGAACACATAAGCACGTAATCACATAATTGTTTAACTTGATTATTAATTTGTTATTAACTTGTTGTCGATTGAACATGGATATTCAAGGTACAATAGGAAACCAGCCGATGGACTTCAATGTCCTCAAGAATGTATCTAAAAATATAGGATGGTCTTCTAAAAATTCGATTTTGTTTTCAAAGAAACGTAATATTCGAATTAAGGAACACAACAATTTTAGGATTTACGAAAATACCCTTAGGTACCTTATTAAGGATTTATAGTGGTACTTTGGGTATTCGTCCAGAGTTGTAACTTGTGCCTTGTACTTCATCTCCTTCGAAGAAACGGGTACTTAGGATTTTCGTGGAAAACGCAAGAGATCATAAAATGGAAGAATTTTGCGGGTAGTCTGCTCTTCAAGGAATACGATTTCTTGATTGTTGGTATTGTAGGGGATATGTTTGTATGACACCTGTGTTTGTAATCATTGTAAACAGTTCAGTTATCAATAAAACGAAGTTATTTGATCTTAATGTTTGTTTTTTTATGTTTGACATTTTTCATGTTTTGACTTTTGTTCAATTTCAAACTCTACATCGCTTTCTGGAGAATTATACGCAAACGTAATCAGTTTAACGCGAAAAATACTCCGAAACATCAACATATACTTAACATACCTTAAATAACCCTTACATAACTTAGAAATAAGTTTTGAAGGCGTTGGTATGGCAGAAACAAGTTAATTCGCCTACAGGGACTAAATTTGACAAACTGCGAAAGTATGCCAATTTGAACTATAACAGACATTCCGGAACATGAACATAAGTTAAACATACCATAAATATCCTTTACATAGCTTAGAAATAGGCTTTGAGGGGTTTGGTGTGCTAAAATAAACTTTTGGGTCATTCAGGGACTAAAAGCGTCAAAAAGTGCATAAGTTTGCATTTTCGCGCATAACTTACATTCTGAATACATCCGGACATCCAAAAATTTATGTAAGCACTAAAATATTTTATTTTAGTGTTTGGCATAAGAAAAATCTATTCATCACGCAATTTGGATCGTTTTTCGCGCTTTTGCGCATTCCGTCGTAATTAAGCGAACATCGCGATCGTACGACCAAACGAACCAACATCCGGCATATTTTTTAGCATGTTTCATGTCCACAATGTTTAGGCATCATTTTAGGGCCTTAACGGTTGCTTAACGGGCCTTAAACGTGTCGAAAATGGCTTTAATGCATAACAGGGACCAAAACTGTCATTTTTGAAAGTTGTTTCTGATCAGAAGGGCCAGGCGGCCCGCGTAAACCCTTGGTGTCTCCTTACGCGGCCCGTGTCAGCCTCCCAGATCAATTTAATCAGTTTTAACAGCTGTTAACAGCTGTTATGCACTCCAAACCCAATTCCACATGTTGTTTCCTAATGCAAGGGGGCCATTTTGAGTTACCTTAGTGTTGCAACAAGTGTAGGGATGAGATTGAATCACGGTTTACGATAAACGATCTTAACGGTTCAAGAAATCCTATAAATACCCCATGATCTTAACCCCAAAAACCCACACCTTTGAAATCTGAGTTTGCTCTCTAAGTTGTTGTGTTTAACACTTCATACCTGAGAGTATTCGGATTCAAAACTTCCGCTCTTGGACCCTTTGTAAGTGTTCCTTCGTTCTTTTTATTCTTTTAGCGTTAAAGTCAAACTTTGTTTGACTTTCTGCATTGACCAGTTTATGGTCAATGCGAAGTTCGTTTGAACTTCATAACGTGAGCGTAATCACGATGGTTATAGTCCCTAGTGACTATACCTACTGATTACCACGTTATCTAGGCTTAGTGACGAGTCGTAGTTTCGGCCAAAATGCGTATTCTTGCGTATTTTGTAACCAAACTACTCTTAGGTATCAAAACCGTTTGTTTTGATACCAAACCTGTTTTCTAAACTTAGTTAAGCATGTTAAACATGCTTAGCTCGTCACTTTTAGTTTAGTGCTAATATAGGGTCGTAAGGTAAGCGATCTAAACAATCGCTTATACTTTCGAACCCGACCCGTTTGATCGATCATTAGGATCCGACCAAACACATTAGGTGACCATAGTATATAGGGAATAACCTTCTGAGGTTATACCTTATGGTCACGACGTTTAGTTAGTTGTATGATAGGTAGTTTATATGCCTTAGTTAAATTACCAAAATACCCCTTTGACGCCAAAATTCATTTTAAACATATGTAACATAACTTTTGACATCTAAACTGATTTGGAAACAATATTAGACATGTTAAGGCATATTTTACTTGTCATAGGACTAGTTAGGTGGTCCGAACGCGTTTCACGCGAACGACGCGTTAAAGTAGCATAAGCTACCTAAACGGGTCGTAATGGGTCGTAAACACTTAGGTTAGGTTTCATTTTAGTATGTAGGCTTTGTTAAACCATATTACATAAGTTCCCACGCTTATTTGGTTTACAAACCCTCATGCTACCAGATCCTCCAAATAGGTCCGTTTATTAACATAGTTACCTATATTAGGTGCCGTTTGATTTCCGTGATCTCTAGCATTGTTTGGTTGTTACTCAAGGACTACTAAGCAATCTCAAGTGAGTACATAGACCCCTCTTTTACTGTTTTCCAAACATTTTGGGGTGAAACACATGTGCCTACTTGTTACTTTCGTGCCTTTCATGTTTTCATATCATATGCTTGTTATGTTCATTAGTACATTTATAGTACATGATTTCATTATGTTTCTACTATGTATGTCCATTTTGTGAATACTTAGTGCATTATTTTTCATCACATCACATGCTATGTAGGTCCATTGGTTGCATACTTAGTACATTTGTTATTCATCACATGCTTACATTTTGGGTATGACATTTGGTTTGTTCAAATGGGACAATATACATTCATTAACATGGATCACGCCATTCGTTAGTAGGTAGTGGTACCATAGGAATTGACAACTCCCGTTCCTAACATCCTAGGTATGTTTGGATGGAAGGAATGACCGAATTCGATAAACATAACACAGATAAACCTTTAATTTGTTTAAAGGTCTATCACCACAGTCACAAGGCTTGGATGTATGCATTATAACAATACCGCATAGATGTTTGTATCAGTATAGCATGCATTTGTTCCACAAAACATAACTTTGATTTAAACTATGTTTAATTCAATACCCTGTTTTTGTGCATTTTACCTATGGTAAAGTTGATATATTTCACTTGCCATAGATGATATTTTTTGTTTATACAATTCATGATTTACATTAAACATAAACATTTTGACATTGATATACACATTTAGTGATTTACATCAGACATAGACATTTTGATATAGTTTACACAATAACACTTGACAATTGATTTATACATGAACAATTTACAAATGGTGGTTGGTTTGGGTAAATGATTTGAGTAACGAGGCGTGTGTAATATGATACAAGCATGGTGGATACGCCGCTGGTACTTCCTATATATAGATGCTTGTATAATATTACATATCGTAGCGTTAATTAAATCATTTCAGTATAGACATATTACATTTTACACAAATAACATATTTTTCACAAGACATTGTTTTACAAAACAATTTATTTTATACAACTCTTTCTACTTGATTATTTCATTAACCATACACCTTTCTTTTATATAGTCTGATTTCTTATCAAGCTTTCATATGATTTATAAAAGAAAACACTTAATAAGATTCATGACTAATTTTTATTAAACTTTTTTTCTAAAACCCAAGTCATGAATCCTATTTTCACAAACCTATGTATCTCACAGGCATTTTTATGCTGACGTACCTATTTTCACATGTGTTTCAGGAGCAGGTGCATAGGTTCGATCAGGATACACTAGGGTGGACTCGGGCCTTAGTGACATAAAAGAAGCAAGATTAGTTTAGTTAATGTTGTGTACTTTGTTTCCTTCGTTTAAAAGACAATGTAACTCATTTGTTTGATAAATAAAATATAATTTTGTATGCCATGGTTGTGAAACAATAATTCTGTTACAACACTCCCCGACGTTTTCGCCACGATTTGATGTTCTACGTGGTCGGGGTGTGACAGAAAAGTTGGTATCAGAGCCAATGGTTATAGGGAATTAGGTTATTAGTAATGCTTTGACCTAGACTATAACCTTTCTAGGACCCCAACACAAGTTATCTTGTGTTTAGATCTTAAAACATGCACTTCACCTATCCTTAGGTGATAACCACAACGGGAACATCAATTCCGAATCCGCTTTGAAAATTAATCATCTGTTCTTGGATGATTGATTATTAGGTTTTGAACCCTCTGTTGTAAGGTTTTGAACCCCTTTGAATTTTAAAAATCTCATCAAAGTTTTGGGTTCTAAATAGTGTGAACACGTGCAAACTGGAAGGGAGAATGCCTGTACCGTGGGTTTTCTGTCTAAGGCGAGAGTGTTCGTACAAATCCACATAATCGGACCAGTCACTCTTACCTGGGAACTCTTGGGGGTGAGTGTTCACTTATAGGCGAGCATGTCTTCGCGATACATTATTTTTCACCCATTTACTTTGATTGGTCACTGTGTGTCGTTTGTTTGCCTTGTGATGCAGACGAATGACCACCATCTTTGCTTTTGTTGATTTTGTTTCATCTCATCCTTTTCATTCAATCATCTCACTCGTTTCCTTTCATATTTCCTCTTTTAGAATGCCTCCTCGACGCGAGAATCAGATAGCCAATGCCGAACTGGCAGAAATTATCGCACAAGAAATGGCTGTTGCGTTCCCAAATCTTATTGCTCAATGGAACCAAGCCAACAACAACAATCATGCTCCATGCAATTTCAAGAGTTTTAACTCGGCTAAACCACTCAAGTTTAGTGGTTCTGAGGGAGCAACTAGGCTTCTTCAATGGTTCGAGAGCATTGAGAATACTTTCCGTCACGTTCAGTGTCCTGAAAATCGCAAGGTCGAGTTTTCTTCCAGTGTGTTTCAGAAGAGGGCTCTTACATGGTGGAACAGGGTTATGAGAGACTGTGCTGCAGAAGTTGCTCTAGCACAAACATGGGCTGAACTTAGGGCCCTTATGATGAGGGAGTTTTGCCCTCGTCATGAGCTGCGAGCTCTAGAAAGGGAGTTTGATGATCTGAAACAGGATAGTGGCGAACATCAGGCGTATACTGATAGGTATGAGGAGCTGAGTTTGCTATGCCCAACGATGGTCACCCCACTCGACAAGGCTATCGAAAGGTACATCGATGGTCTACCTGACTCAGTACAAGACATCATTACTGGTAGTAACCCTACCACACTCCGTCAGGCGATCGAGTTAGCAGCGACATTGACTGAGTCGCAGGTTCGAAAGGGAAAGCTGCATAAAAAGGGTGACAAAGGTAAGAAGCAGGCGTCTGACAAAGAGGGTGACAAGAAGGGTAAGAACAAGAAGGGTAAGGAATCTGGTTCTTCGAAAGGGTCAAGGAAGCGTAAGGCTTCCCAAAATTTTGCTGTCACTGCCCAAATTAACCAGGCAGCTCCCAACCAACCCGCACAGCCTCCAGCAAAGAAGCGTTATGCAGGGAATGCACCTTTGTGCAATAGATGCAACAATCACCATCAGCCGCAACTTCCATGCCATTTCTATACTAACCGTGGGAAGTCCGGTCATCTTGCTGATGTTTGTCAGTTTGCTCAGAATCAGGCAGTTCAGAACCCGGCTCGACAAGCTGCTCAGCCTCCTGCTCAGCAACAGGGTCAAGCTGCACGACCACACTACCCACCAGGTTCTTGTTATAACTGTGGGGATCTGACCCACTACCGTAATCAATGTCCAAGATTGGTAAATGCGAATCCAAATCAGAATCAGGCTCAGGCTCGAGGTCGAATCTTCAACATAAATGCACAAGAGGCACAAGCTGTGACAACTCGAGTTTCCAAGATTTCCATCTTCGCATTAATTGCACGTTAATTGTTTAAGTTGTTTGTTTACACGACTTGTTTGTTTCACAACTGTACATGTTTGTAATATGTTTGGACTGTAATGTATATGTGTTTGCTTGATAAAGAAAACGTTATCGAACTTGGCCCAAACCATAACACATAACGATAATGGATAAACCTTAGATCAGGCCGGATAAACCTTAGATCAGGCCCAAGTGATTGTTCCGATTTACAAATGCATCCGGCCCAATTAACTGTGTGAATTATTATGAGTAGCCGGCCCAAACAATCAATTGTTAGGATTAAAACTTGTAACCGGGCCAAGTCTTTTAACTATACAATTACATGTACGTATATGATCAACAAGGCAAACCAAAAACAAACCCTATTTTCCCCTCACTTGTGGTATGACAGCAGCAGGTCTATACCCCCTTCACTCGCAATCTGTTCTTCATCAATAACTCTTGATCGGTATGTTTCCTCATGGTACCATGTTAGACGTAGTGATGCTATTTATGCTAGATTTGTGAATGTGTGATCGATACATGTTAGTATATAGTCATGATTATTGTGATTTGGATGGTTTGATGATTTTGTTAATTAATAAAAGGCAAATCATACGAGTTCTAGGGAATTGATTAATGTCAGTAGCATATCATGTGCAGTAAGTGGGGATATGATGTGTTGCTTTGGAAACTGTCATGTATATGGGATAATATGATCGACCATGTGTGCCTGATAATGATGATTCGGTTTGCATGTGACTCATTATTCAACATAACCTTAGTCAAACCCACTCAAACTAATTGGTCCAATAACCTCTTGAGGTGATTAACATTGTCGGCCATGATTGATTATAGGGATGATGATTGTATGAATAGATCTAAGGAGTTTAGGCCACTGATCATGTTTGAGGATTTCATTAATTGAGTGTTGTATGATTATGTGTTACTGTTTTGTAAATACATCGATGATTTGATTGAATGATTCCGTGATGCTTGATCATGTAACTGTTAGTGTTGACTAGGGTTGCGGATGTATGAAACTGTAGGTGATGATTATTGTTCTTGTCTGACGAAAACCTCCACCCAACGAAAACTTATCTTAACGAAAACACCTTGGGGATTTCGGCCCAAGTGTTTTCGGCCCAAAGGGATTTCGGCCTAAGGGACTTTACCAGAATAAGGGATTTCGCCAATTATAGGATTTCGTCACATTAAATCTGTTAAGTATTAACTCCGTTATTTCAGCAAACCCAGTTAGTTTATTGGTTCAGTTATATGTCAACTCTGTTAAATATACAAACTCTGTTAAGCATGTAAACCCCTGTTATGTTGTTAAGCTGTTAACTCTAATCGTTTGATTAACTCTGTTAGTTAATTAACAGTGTTAGTTTATTATTCCGGTTATGTATATGAATCCTGTTAAGTTGCTAACTTCGTTATGACTGTTAACTCTCTCAAGTGTGTTATTGAATAATCACATTAGTACAAACGGTGAAGGACATTTATGTAAAGCATGAACTGCATGAATGTGATTAATTGCTTATGTGATACGTGATAATTTCCTAGGCACACTTTGTGACATAGATTACGTGTGAATCTTTACGAACTTGAACTGATTGAATATACGTGCAAACTATAGGACTTGACTGATTACTTGTGAGCACATAGTTTAGCATACCGAGCAAACCAAGGTGAGTTCACACTCTTATCAAGGCATGGGATTCCCCGGTGGGTTGGGAATGGGATTGAATGATTACTTGTACTTACATCACTACTAGACTACTTATCACGGTCCTCGGATTGGGAAGGATGCCTGTGCCAAAATCTACGTAAAGCCTACGTACTGTCCTCGGTTTGGGAAGGACACTAGTGTTAAAACCTACGTAAATCCTACGTACCATTGTCCTCGGATGGGGAAGGACACCAGCGCTAAACCTACGTACTCGCTACGTACTGTCCTCGGTTGGGAAGGGCACTTACGTAAAACCTACGTAAACTTATACTTACTACTGTCCTCGGTTGGGAAGGGCACTTACGTAAAACCTACGTAAACTTATACTTACTACTGTCCTCGGTTGGGACGGGCACTTACATAAAACCTACGTAAACTTATACTTACTACTATCCTCGGGTTGGGAAGGATACTTATGGATACAACTAGTCTAGTAACTTACAGTATGGGAAGCCCCCACTAATTGAACTTACAACATGGGAAGCCCCCACTAGATGAACATACAAATGGCCTAGTAATACACGGCATGGTTATAAACGAACTTACGATTTTGTTAAACGAACTTATACTGAACAACCAACTGTGAACTCGCTCAACTTTGTTGTTGACTCTCTGTTACATGCCTTGCAGGTCGTTAGGTATCTATGGAGCTTGCATGGGAGTGGAGAGGAGTCGTTGTGGGACATGGACAGCTGTGTGCCATGCTAAACATTTGAAACATTTAAACTTATGTTGGGTTTACATATTTATGCTTCCGCTAAACACTTAACTATGTTATGGTTTTGAACACCTTTCGTATTGATGAATGACTTTTATTTATTACTTACAATGTTCAATATGATTGGTGGCTTGATCCTGGTCAGTCACGCCTCCAAGCGGTGATACTCCGTGTGTGGATTTTTGGGGTGTGACAGATTGGTATCAGAGCCATTGGTTATAGTGAACTTGGTTTTAATAAGGAAAAAAAAGTTTTGTTAAAACCAGACTATAACCTGAACGGTGCTCAAACGATCCACAACGACGCTTCGCTCCACGTGCAAGACTCGACATTCTAGGTGATATGATTTATGTTTACATTGCCTACTTGCTAGATTACATAGAACTTTGCTCATGGTATGCTTAGATAAATGTAACAACTGTTGATTGAAACACTTGTGTGCTTACTCTCTTCTGTCATCGCACTTCCGCGAACCTCTCTCACTCATGTTCTCTTTGATATCAAGATCATGAGTGGACGCGTTAACCTAACTCAAGCCCAGTTGGTGGCTTTGATCACTGAACAAGTTACTACAGCACTCGCAGTTGCCCAGGCAGGAGGTATAACCTGCCATCACCACTTACTCTAGGATCTTTAGATCCTACTCTCGTAAACCAACACTCGTGCTTAAGTATGTGTACTCTTACGCACACGACAGGTCAACACGCTCAGCCACCTGTGTGCACGTTCAAAACTTTCATGGACTGTTGTCCTAGTACTTTTAGTGGCACTGAAGGGGCCGTTGGACTCCTCCACTGGTTCGAGAAGCTTGAATCGGTCTTCGAAATGTGTGAATGCCCTGAGGCTCGTAGGGTGAAGTACGCCACTGGTACTCTCGAAGGCACTGCGCTAACTTGGTGGAACGCGCAAGTTCAGATGCTGGGGCTGGCGGCTGCTAATGCCCCCCATGGAATGATTTTAAGGAACTGATCAAACGTGAATACTGTAGTCGTGATGACATCCACAAGCTGGAAGTGGAGTTCTTTAACCTGAAGATGACAGGGTCAGAGATAGAAGCGTACACGAAACGATCCAACGAACTGGCAGTGTTATGTCCAACTATGGTGGATCCTCCCATCAAGCGCATTGAGCTGTACCTCAAAGGCTTAGTACCAGAGATTCAAAGTCATGTGACTGCTACTAACCTTGCTACTATTCAAGATGTTGCTCGTCTTGCTCATCGTCTCACAGACCAAGCAGTGGAACAGAACAAGCTGCCTAAACGTATTGGTGCTACTACTACTATTACTACTTCTGCTACTCCTAGTGACAACAAACTAAAATGGGATGGAACCTCTAGCAAGGGTTCGACTTCAGTTCAGTCCCAGGCACAGCAGCGAAGGATTGATGACTACCAGAACCCTGGTCAGCAGTCTTCTGGTAGTCAAGGGCAGGGTGGATATCGAGGAAATCACCCAAAGTGCAACAAATGCAACAGGCACCGTAGTGGTCAGTGCAACAGGGGTCGTTGTCAGAGATGTCTCAAGATGGGTCACGAAGCTAAGGATTGCAGGAGCTCACGACCTGCGAATCAGAACCAACAACTACAACCTATCGATCTCATTCCTATAGTTCTGGGTAGTTTCGACATCGCCATTGGGATGGATTGGTTATCCCAACAGAAAGCAGAGATCCTATGCAAAGAGAAGATTATTCGTATACCCCGTTCTGGTAAAGAACCTCTCGAAACTCAAGGCGACAAGATTGGTGCTGTAGTGGGCATCATCTCCTTCCTAAAGGCCTAGAAGTGTTTACGAAAGGGCCACACCGCTATCTTAGCACTTGTTACGGACGCATCAACAAAAGAGAAGAGAATTGAGAATATTCCAGTAGTACGCGACTTTCCTCAAGTGTTTCCTGAGGATTTACCTGGCCTTCCGCCTCATCGCCAGGTCGAGTTTTAAATCGAGCTAGCTCCTGGAGCAGCGCCAATAGCTCGTGCACCTTATCGCTTGGCTCCGTCAGAATTGGAAGAACTGTCGGCGCAGTTGCAAGAACTCTTGGATAAGGGTTTCATCCGTCCTAGCTCTTCGCCCTGGGGAGCTCCAGTATTATTTGTGAAGAAGAAAGACGGTACCTTCAGAATGTGCATCGACTACCGCGAACTAAACAAGGTGACCGTAAAGAATCGCTATCCTCTTCCACGCATTGACGACTTGTTCGACTAGCTGCAAGGGTCGAGCTACTATTCAAAGATTGATCTGAGGTCAGGCTACCATCAACTGAGAGTCCGGGACGAGGACGTCTCCAAAACAGCATTCAGAACACGCTACGGCCATTACGAGTTTCTGGTCATGCCATTCGGGTTAACAAACGCGCCTGCAGTCTTCATGGATCTCATGAACGGGGTGTGCAAGCCTTACTTGGATAAGTTTGTGATTGTATTCGTCGACGACATTTTGATCTACTCTAGGAGTCGGGAGGAACACGAGCAGCATTTACGACTCATTTTGGAACTCCTTCAAGCAGAACAGCTGTACGCCAAGTTTTCAAAATGCGACTTCTGGCTTCGTGAAGTCCACTTTCTAGGCCACGTGGTAAACAAGGATGGGATTCATGTTGATCCATCTAAGGTAGACTCGATTAAGAACTGGCCTGCACCTCGCACACCAACGGAAATTCGCCAATTCTTGGGTTTGGCAGGTTACTACAGGAGGTTCATCAAGGATTTTTCCAAGATTGCGCAACCTCTCACTTTACTAACTCAGAAAGGAGTCAGTTACCATTGGGGTGAGCCACAAGAATCTGCATTTCAGCATCTAAAGGATAGGCTCTGTAGCGTACCTATTCTCTCATTGCCAGAGGGCACAAACGATTTTGTGGTCTTTTGTGACGCATCAATTCAGGGTCTTGGTTGTGAAGTGATGCAACGGGATAAAGTCATTGCTTACGCATCGCGCCAACTTAAGATTCACGAGAGAAATTACACTACACACGATTTGGAGCTGGGAGCTGTTATTTTTCGCGCTCAAGATATGGAGACATTACCAGTACGGTACCAAGTGCACAATCTACACCGATCACAGGAGTCTCGAGCATATCTTCAAGCAAAAGGAATTGAACATGCGACAACGTCGATGGGTCGAGCTACTGAATGATTACGAATGTGCCATCAAGTACCATCCGGGCAAAGCCAATGTGATGGCCGATGCCCTCAGTCAAAAAGATACCCCACCTAGGCGTGTGCGAGCACTACAACTCACCATCCAGTCTAGTCTTCCTTCACAGATACGAGATGCTCAGGTGGAAGCATTGAAACCAGAAAACGTCAGGGCTGAAGCCCTACGCGGCTCAAGACAGCATTTAGAACAAAAGGAAGACGACGGCTATTACGTAACAGGACGCATCTGGGTCCCACACTATGGAAACGTACGCGAGCTTGTGATGGATGAAGCGCATAAGTCTCGTTACTCGGTACACCCTGGTTCGGATAAGATGTACCACGATCTCAGAACTACGTATTGGTGGCCTAGCATGAAAGCTCACATAGCAACTTACGTTAGCAAATGTTTGACTTGTGCAAGAGTCAAGACCGAATACCAGAAACTATCAGGCCTACTCCAACAACCAGAAATACCACAATGGAAATGGGAGCAAATTTCCATGGATTTTGTTACTGGCCTACCTAGATGCCAACGCGGAAATGATACTTTTTGGGTGATCGTGGATCGACTCACAGAGTCTGCACACTTCTTGGCTATCAAAGAAACGGATAAGTTCTCCACTCTAGCATACGTCTACCTTAAGGAAGTTGTCTCGAGGCACGGAGTGCCAACCTCTATCATTTCTGATCGTGATGCACGTTTTACTTCAGAACTGTGGCAAGCAATACACAAGTCCTTTGGCTCACGTTTAGATATGAGCACAACTTATCATCCACAGACGGATGGGCAGTCTGAACGCACCATCCAAACCCTTGAAGACATGCTTAGGGAATGTGTGATTGACTTTGGCAATGGCTGGGAAAAGCATCTGCCACTAGTGGAATTTTCGTATAATAACAGCTACCACACTAGCATTCAAGCCGCTCCATTTGAGGCATTGTACGGGCGTAAATGCCGATCACCTCTTTGTTGGGCAGAGGTGGGTGACAGTCAGATCACAGGTCCAAAACTGGTAATAGACGCAACAGAAAGGATTGCACAGATACGACAACGCATGGCGGCAGCTCGCGACCGTCAGAAAGCCTACGCAAACAAGCGTTGGAATCCTCTAGAATTCCAGGTCGGGGACCGGGTTCTACTCAAAGTCTCACCCTGGAAGGGTGTTGTTCGTTTTGGCAAACGAGGCAAACTTAACCCACGATATGTTGGACCGTTCGAAATCATTGAGAAAATAGGCAGGGTGGCCTACAAACTAAACCTACCAGCAAAACTCAGTGGAGTTCACAACGTTTTCCATGTGTCGAATCTGAAGAAGTGTCTATTAGATGAGACCCTCATAGTTCCTTTGAAGGAGCTCACTATCGACGAACAGTTGCGATTCCTCGAAGAACCAGTAGAGATTACTGACCGAGATGTGAAGATTCTCAAGCGTACTAGAATACCTCTTGTTCGAGTTCGTTGGAACTCCCGTCGTGGCCCAGAGTTTACCTGGGAACGAGAAGATCAAATGAAACTCAAATATCCCCAGTTGTTCGGAAACAGTGCAACCACTACTGAGGCTGAAACTACTACAAAATTTTAGGACGAAATTCCAAATCAACGGGGGGATGATGTGACACCCCAGGAAAACCAGTAAACTACACAACACAACTAGCTTCCTCAGTAACCACGTGCTAAATTTCGGGACGAAATTTCTTTCAAGTTGGGGATAATGTGACAACTCGAGTTTCCAAGATTTCCATCTTCGCATTAATTGCACGTTAATTGTTTAAGTTGTTTGTTTACACGACTTGTTTGTTTCACAACTGTACACGTTTGTAATATGTTTGGACTGTAATGTATATGTGTTTGCTTGATAAAGGAAACGTTATCGAACTTGGCCCAAACCATAACACATAACGATAATGGATAAACCTTAGATCAGGCCGGATAAACCTTAGATCAGGCCCAAGTCATTGTTCCGATTTACAAATGCATCCAGCCCAATTAACTGTGTGAATTATTATGAGTAGCCGGCCCAAACAATCTATTGTTAGGATTAAAACTTGTAACCGGCCCAAGTCTTTTAACTATACAATTACATGTACGTATATGATCAACAAGGCAAACCAAAAACAAACCCTATTTTCCCTCACTTGTGGTACGACGGCAGCAGGTCTATACCCCCCTTCACTCGCAATCTGTTCTTCATCAATAACTCCTGATCGGTATGTTTCCTCATGGTACCATGTTAGACGTAGTGATGCTATTTATCCTAGATTTGTGAATGTGTGATCGATACATGGTAGTATATAGTCATGATTATTGTGATTTGGATGGTTTGATGATTTTGTTAATTAATAAAAGGCTAATCATACGAGTTCTAGAGAATCGATTAATATCAGTAGCATATCATGGGCAATAAGTGGGGATATGATGTGTTGCTTTGGAAACTGTCATGTATATGGGATAATATGATCGACCATGTGTGCCTGATAATGATGATTCAGTTTGCATGTGACTCATTATTCAACATAACCTTAGTCAAACCCACTCAAACTAATTGGTCCAATAACCTCTTGAGGTGATTAACATTGTTGGCCATGATTGATTATAGGGATAATGATTGTATGAATAGATCTAAGGAGTTTAGGCCACTGATCATGTTTGAGGATTTCATTAATTGAGTGTTGTATGATTATGTGTTACTGTTTTGTAAATACATCGATGATTTGATTGAATGATTCCGTGATGCTTGATCATGTAACTGTTAGTGTTGACTAGGGTTGCGGATGTATGAAACTGTAGGTGATGATTATTGTTCTTGTCTGACGAAAACCTCCACCCAACGAAAACTTATCTTAACGAAAACACCTTGGGGATTTCGGCCCAAGTGTTTTCGGCCCAAAGGGATTTCGGCCCAAGGGACTTTACCAGAATAAGGGATTTCGCCAATTATAGGATTTTGTCACATTAAATCTGTTAAGTATTAACTCCGTTATTTCAGCAAACCCAGTTAGTTTATTGGTTCAGTTATATGTCAACTCTGTTAAATATACAAACTCTGTTAAGCATGTAAACCCCTGTTATGTTGTTAAGCTGTTAACTCGAATCGTTTGATTAACTCTGTTAGTTAATTAACAGTGTTAGTTTATTATTCCTGTTATGTATATGAATCCTGTTAAGTTGCTAACTTCGTTATGACTGTTAACTCTCTCAAGTGTGTTATTGAATAATCACATTAGTACAAACGGTGAAGGACATTTATGTAAAGCATGAACTGCATGAATGTGATTAATTGCTTATGTGATACGTGATAATTTCCTAGGCACACTTTGTGACATAGATTACGTGTGAATCTTTACGAACTTGAACTGATTGAATATACGTGCAAACTATAGGACTTGACTGATTACTTGTGAGCACATAGTTTAGCATACCGAGCAAACCAAGGTGAGTTCACACTCTTATCAAGGCATGGGATTCCCCGGTGGGTTGGGAATGGGATTGAATGATTACTTGTATTTACATCACTACTAGACTACTTATCACGGTCCTCGGATTGGGAAGGATGGCTGTGCCAAAATCTACGTAAAGCCTACGTACTGTCCTTGGTTTGGGAAGGACACTAGTGTTAAAACCTACGTAAATCCTACGTACCATTGTCCTCGGATGGGGAAGGACACCAGCGCTAAACCAACGTACTCGCTATGTACTGTCCTCGGTTGGGAAGGGCACTTACGTAAAACCTACGTAAACTTATACTTACTACTGTCCTCGGTTGGGAAGGGCACTTACGTAAAACCTACGTAAACTTATACTTACTACTGTCCTCGGTTGGGAAGGGCACTTACGTAAAACCTACATAAACTTATACTTACTACTATCCTCGGGTTGGGAAGGATACTTATGGATACAACTAGTCTAGTAACTTACAGTATGGGAAGCCCCCACTAATTGAACTTACAACATGGGAAGCCCCCACTAGATGAACATACAAATGGCCTAGTAATACACGGCATGGTTATAAACGAACTTACGATTTTGTTAAACGAACTTATACTGAACAACCAACTGTGAACTCGCTCAACTTTGTTGTTGACTCTCTATTACATGCCTTGCAGGTCGTTAGGTATCTATGGAGCTTGCATGGGAGTGGAGAGGAGTCGTTGTGGGACATGGACAACTGTGTGCCATGCTAAACATTTGAAACATTTAAACTTATGTTGGGTTTACATATTTATGCTTCTGCTAAACACTTAACTATGTTATGGTTTTGAACACCTTTCGTATTGATGAATGGCTTTTATTTATTACTTACAATGTTCAATATGATTGGTGGCTTGATCCTGGTCAGTCACGCCTCCAAGCGGTGATACTCCGCGTGTGGATTTTGGGGGTGTGACACAAGCAGACAATGAAGTGGTGAACGGTACGTTCTTTATTAATAATAAGCCTGCATCTGTTCTTTTTGATTCGGGTGCCGATAAGAGTTTTGTGTCATTATCTTTTGAGCCATTGCTTCGCGTGTCTAGAACAAAACTAGGAAAACTCTTGACAGTAGAAGTTGCTAGTGGTGAACCCATTGTTCTTGATTCTGTTCTTCGCAACTGCCAGTTGAACCTTAACAACCATCTTTTTCCTATTGACCTCACGCCTATGCAACTTGGAAGCTTCGACGTTATTGTGGGTATGGATTGGTTAGCCAAGCATCGCGCATAGGTAGTTTGTTTTGAGAAGATTGTTCGTGTGCCGCTTTCAACAGGCGAGATCCTACAGGTTCGTGGTGAGAAACCTGCTGGTGGTCTCAAACTCATGTCTTGTTTTAAAGCTCGGAAGTATCTGCGAAAGAACTATGTGGCCTTTTTGGCACATGTTGTAGCAGATAAGGCAAAGGTAAGTCTATTCAAGATATCCCTGTTGTTCAGGATTATCCTGATGTGTTTCCTGAAGAGTTACCTGATCTACCCCCAGCACGCCAAGTCGAGTTCCGTATTGATCTCGTACCTGGTGCAAATCCCATTGCCAGATCTCCATATCGTCTTGCACCGTCTGAGATGCAAGAGTTGGCTAAGCAGCTTCAGGAACTCTCTGACAAAGGTTTTATCCATCCTATCTTTTCACCTTGGGGTGCTCCCGTTCTATTTGTCAAGAAGAAGGATGGATCTTTTAGGATGTGTATCGATTATCGTGAGCTTAACAAGCTTACCATCAAGAATCGATATCCCCTACCTTGCATCGATGATCTCTTTGATCAGTTACAAGGTGCTTCTTATTTTTCGAAGATTGATCTGCGTTCTGGGTATCATCAACTTCGTGTGCATGAAGAAGACATTCCCAAGACAGCGTTCCGCACTCGTTATGGGCATTATGAGTTCACAGTCATGCTATTCGGTTTGACTAATGCTCCTGCTGTTTTCATGGACTTAATGAATAGGGTCTGCAAGCCTTATTTGGATCAGTTCGTCATTGTTTTTATTGATGACATTTTGATATACTCTAAGACGCGAGCTGATCACGAGCAACATCTTCGTCTTATTCTGGAACTCCTAAAGAAAGAGCAACTTTTCACCAAATTCTCCAAGTGTGAATTCTGGCTTAAAGAAGTTCAATTCTTAGGACATATTGTCAACGAACAAGGTATTCATGTAGATCCCTCCAAGATCAGTGCGATCAAGGATTGGGATATGCCTACTACTCCTACTGAAGTTCGTTCTTTTCTTGGTCTTGCGGGTTATTATCGCCGCTTCATTGAAAACTTCTCGAAGATTGTAGTTCCTCTAACTGCTCTAACTCAGAAGAACAAGCCCTTTGATTGGGGATTCAAATAAGAGGAAGCTTTTCAAAACTTGAAGCAGAAACTTTGTAACGCGCCTGTTCTGACTTTGCCTGAGGGCAATGATGATTTCGTCGTTTATTGCGATGCATCTAAATTAGGTCTTGGCTGTGTTCTGATGCAAAGGAACAAAGTCATAGCCTACGCATCCAGGCAATTGAAGGTACATGAGAGGAACTACACCACTCATGATCTTGAGTTGGGTGCAGTTGTCTTCGCTCTTAAGATCTGGAGACACTATTTGTACGGTACAAAATGTGTGGTTTTCACGGACCACAAAAGTCTTCAGCATATCTTCAATCAGAAAGAACTCAACATGAGGCAACGACGTTGGGTTGAGCTTCTAAACGACTATGACTGCGAAATTCGCTACCATCCTGGTAAGGCGAATGTCGTAGCCGATGCTTTGAGTCGTAAGGAACGTACTAAGCTTCATTGTGTTCGTGTTCAATCTGATATTCAAGCTCGATCCGATATCCAAGCCCGCATTTCTCAGGCTCACAACACTTGTGTTTCCCAAGGTTTGATGGATAAGGAATTTCCCTATCACATAACACCTGATCTTGAACTGAAGGACAATGGATCGTGTTACTTCATGGACCGTTTGTGGGTCCCAAGCCAAGATGATCTTCGCACCTTGCTTATGGATGTTGGACCGTTTTGTGACCCTGAAAAGTCAGTTGAGAACGTTCATCTTTACGTATAAAGGCGGAATCAATACACGCAAAGTTACATAGCTTTTCCTTTTCAATCCCTTCTCTTTTATTGCTTTCTGATTCAAATTTGATAGAGTTTCGGTGCCTAAACAATGACCAGGTCTCGCTCCAATGTACATAACTGAATGATCAGGTTCCGCTTATGATGCCTATATATAGGGTGGCTGGTTCGCTTATATGGACAGTCCATATAAGCGAAACCTCATGTTAACCACATAAGCGAAACCATCATGTATGACTGATAAACGAAACCTTAAAGTCCCTTGGAGCGAAACCTCTAACTACATGTACTTTCAAACGAAATTACAAGATAAACCCTAATTTTAACTTTCAATCTCCAATCTTGTCTAATCTTGACCTAAGACTTGATGTAGACGTAGTTAACAGACATTCTGTGCATCAACAGACTCCCCCTTGGATGTTGACGAAGTCTTCAGCTCTGAGTCTTCAGTCTTGGTCTTTTCTCCATCTCTGTCATTTCATCGTAAGCACTCTATCTTCACAGGTTCAGGCTCACTTCCTAGCTCAATCTTCAAACTTCCCTTTGACTGTTGATCCAGACTCCCCCTTTCACAAACTCCCCCTCTCAATATGCTAGAATCTGATGTCTTTATCTGGTTCAAACTTTGACTAATAGCTTCCATGGGAATGATGAAGTCCAAAACTTGTTTCTCAAACATCAATCATTACAAACTATCTTTTCAACAATAAATCACAAACTCAATCAGTTTTAGAAATCCACTCAAGTATTCAGGTCTAAGTTAATGACCCTGATTACTCAATTAATCTACCAAGTTCAACTTAATGACCTTCGTTGATCATTTGACGAATCAAACTGATTTTGACAAAACATTTTCAAACATTTTCTGAAAGTAACAAGCATCAAGTTAATGAACTTGTTTTTAACTTTTCAATAAAACAAACTTCATCAAGATAAGCTCTCCTCATTCTTCAGTCCAGAATCTCCTGCATCTGCTTCAACATCTGAGAATCCAACAATCAACTCTCCACTTTGGTTTGTCTAAAATAAAGCAGAAATAAAATCTTTTTGGATTTTATAAAGTGTTCTAAACTAAAAAATGAAATACAGAAAACTTAAATTGCAGAAAGTAAACAAAGTAAACTATATACAAACATATTTTTGGCGAGCGTGTTAGGGAATCATATCAGCTATCAGACAAATTACACGTACCGTTAAGCTTCATTTCATACTCAGACTTAAACAATTCACCTCGATTGTCGATATACTGATCCATCTTAAATTCTCACACAAATTTCAATTTACTCAGGATATGAGTTAGATGTCTTATGAACTTAGCTCATTCATGTGTCCCACCTCTTGAATATACTCCCGTATCCAGAATCCCAATTATCAGTCTTACAGGTGAGTATACTACAATGATATCTGTACATAAATTAGGTAATGCGAGGGCCGAGGGATCTCAGGTCGATACTTCCGTATACGCAGAGAGATATCAGCTTCGACTTTACGGTATGTCCCCTTTAGAGGATCTTTTAGCTACAACAGCAGCGACTATCAATTTTATTGTTTCATCAGCATGCTGAGGGTTTATGCTATGTTTCAAGCATTTGTGGAAAGTATTATCCAAGGACTAGGTCAGAACTTCCATTCAGCAGAAGTCCCGGAATAATACCCCAGACATCATTGAGTATAAAAACCTAGTATATAAGATTATGAGACCTTTCAAACGAGATTTCAGGGGTTACCTATATATCCAAGTAGTGTTCCCCACGAATTTCACAAGTTTGAAATTTTAGGTTTATATCCCGAATAAATCTACTAAATGTGCGAAAACCTATCGACACATCATCAGTGAGACTGTTTAACTCATTTAAACTTTACAAATCTTTAGCATACTGTAATAGTCTAGCCGATGTACTATCATTTTCCCTATATACATAAACTCTTTTTCAAATTTTATCATGTTTTTGTATTTTTGCATTTTTTACTGTTTTTGTATTTTCTGAAAATATCTATATACATCTATCTACTCCCCCTAAATACCAAAACAAGTAAAAAATCGACAAACCATTGCAGATTGTTTCTCGTCTTCATCCGCAACAGTACTCTCATCAACGCCAATTATGCCATCCGACACCGAAAGAAGCTTCATACCATTCAGTTTTAACAAATATTTAAACCGATTTTTATCAAAAGCTTTGGTATGTAAATCAGCTTTCTGTTCGTCAGTGTGGATTTTCTCAATTCGTATCAACTTTTTCTCAAAACAATCACGAATAAAGTGATGACGAATTTCTATGTGTTTAGTTTTAGCGTGATGTACTGGATTCTTTGTTATATTTATAGCGGCCTCATTATCAACAAAAAGAGGTGTGTTAAGAAACTGCAAACCGTAGTCGCGCATCTGTTGCTGTATCCACAGGATCTGAGAGCAGCAACTGCTAGCAGATACGTACTCCGCTTCACATGTAGATAACGCCACAGACGTTTGTTTCTTACACTGCCAGGTAACCAATCTAGGACCAAAGAACTGGCATCCTGCAGTTGTTGATTTTGAATTGACTTTGCAGCATCCGAAATCTGAATCGGAATACCCTTCGAGCGTAAAATCGCCTTTCCTAGGATACCACAACCCCAATGAAGGAGTTCCTTTCAGGTAGCGCAATATCCTCTTCACAATAATCATATGCGAAGCACTCGGGTTAGATTGATATCTTGCTGCGAGGCACGTTGGGTACATAATATTAGTACGTGAAGCTGTTAAGTACATCAATGAACCTATCATGGATCTGTAGAACGTTTCATCAGCCTTGTCTCCGGTGAGATCTGGGTGAATCCCATGATTTTTTGCAAGTGGGGTAGCAGCTGGAGTAGAACTTGACATCCCAAATTTCTCTAGAATATCACGAACGTACTTCGTCTGGTGAATTAAAATTCCCTCAGGTAGTTGTTCAACTTGTAGACCCAGAAAGAATTTCATCTCCCCCATTGATGACATTTCGAATTTTTGCTTCATTACTGATTCAAAATCTTTGCATAGACTTTCATTCGTTGACCCAAAAATTATATCGTCCACATAAATCTGAACTATCAGAAGATGACCGTCGACCTCTTTAGTGAAGAGAGTGGCATCCACTTTTCCACGACTGAACTTGTTGGCTAGTAGGTGTTGAGACAAAGTCTCGTACCAAGCTCTCGGGGCCTGGTGTAAACCATACAGCGCTTTGTCCAATAAGTAGACCTTGTTTTTGTGGATTGGATCGATAAAGCCCGGCGGCTGTCCGACATAAACATCCTCTTTGACCTTCCCATAAAGAAACGCCGATTTTACATCTAACTGATATACTTTGAAGTTCTTCCAAGACGCAAATGCAAGGAAAATTCTGATTGCCTCTAGTCGTGCTACAGGAGCATAGACTTCTGTAAAATCAATTCCCTCCTGTTGACTAAAGCCCTGAACAACAAGTCGAGCTTTGTTACGAACAACAACTCCTCTGTCGTCTCTCTTACACTTAAATACCCATTTCGTATTGATGTTTCTATGACCATCCGGCAAATCAACTAACTTCCACACTCCCAATTTCTCGAATTGACTAAGTTCCTCCTGCATTGCATTGACCCAAGAGTCTTCAATAAGCGCCTCTTTGTAAGTTCTTGGCTCAACCTGCGAGATAAAACAACTCAAGGAGAATTCAGATTGCAAAGGTGCAACTGTTGTATAAAAACATGTAAGCCCTTTATCAATCTGTCTTCGAGTGCGAACGCCTGTCTGCAAAAGTTCGCGGCATGACTTCGCTTGGAACATCTACATTTCCCTCTAGATTAGTAACATTTTGATCTGCATCTTGTTCACCAACTTGGTTTGTTTGACTTGGAATCTGAATTTGCTCCCCCTCAGAATCTGAATCACCATGATCAAAGACTGGCATGTTTTCAGCTTCTTGATTATCATCCTAAACCGACTGATTATCTTGAGCAACTTCATTCTGTTGGACATCATCATGTTCACCAGCATTACTCGGACCTGCTTCATCGTCATTTGAAGTTTCCTGTGGTCGCCTCGAATACTCAGCTGGGAACCTTAGCTGTGACTCGTATTCACGCAAAATATCCAACTCATCAAAGAAATCTTCATCTTCCTCTGATTCTTCTCTCATGTCAAACGAATCCCACAGTTTGTCATAATGATAACGCCATGAATCACCAGGATTCTGCGGCGGCATAGTATAACCTTGACATTCAACATTTGCAGCTTCAATAATCCGCTTCTCACTTGGAACGAAGACACGTCGCATCGGATTTGCATAACCAACAAATATTCCCTCAATGCACTTCGGACCAAACTTTCCATGAGGCTCTATAACAGTACAGGGTGACCCGAACGGTTCTAGATACTTCAAATTCGGTTTGCGGTTATTGATTAGCTCAAAGCATGTTTTGTTAAACTTCTTGACAGTGAGAACCCTGTTGAGCGTATAGCATGCGGCGGAAACAGCTTCAGCCCAAAAATTTATCGGTAACTTTGAATCTGCTAGCATAGTTCTAGCCGTCTCGATTAGTGTCTGGTTTTTGCGTTCTGCAACTCCATTCTGCTGCGGAGTGTACGGAGCACTAAACTCATGCAATATACCTCTTTTATCACAAAATTCTTCCATCTTACTGTTCTTGAATTCAGTACCATTGTCACTATGAATTCTTTTGATACGCCTTTGGTACAAATTCTCAATCTTTTTAAACAACGCCATCAAACTGTCAAATGTTTCGTCTTTCGTTTTCAAGAAAGAAACCCACGAAAATCTGGAATAATCATCAGTAACGACCAAACAATAGTAATCTCCTGTAATACTTTTGACATTCACAGGACCAAACAAATCCATGTGAAGTCTTTCCAGAGGTCTCGAAACTGAATTGACTTGCTTTGTAGGGTGTGACTTTTTCTTCTGCTTACCTTTGACACAGCTAATACACTCCCCTTCCAGATGAAAACCTTTGACATGAACTCCAAGAACCAAATCATTGTGCACCAAGTGATTCATCTTCCTTAGGTGAATATGCCCCATCTTGCGGTGCCACAATCTCGATTCTTTCTCAGTTGCTCTAGAAACAAAACAATGTGCTTGACCAGTAGATGTAGTTGCTACACTCATATCTAACACATATAAATCATTCACTCTAGGTGCCCGCATGATAATCCATTCTTCAGGGATAACAAATCCTGGTTTCAAGATCAAACATTCTTTATCAGTGAAGTGAGTAGTATACATATTGTCACAAATCTGCGAGATACTTAGCAGATTGTTCTCCAGCTCAGTAATGTAGTTAACTCTTTCAAACGTCACAATCCCGTTGGATAACGTTCCTTCACCAATAATTCTACCACCTTCATGACCAGCAAATCCCACATAACCACCATTGATATTTCTCACATCATACAGCAACGCAGTCTTCCCTGTCATATGTCTTGAAGCTCCACTATCCATGATCCATCTGGATACAAGTTGTGGAAGATCCTGCACAAAACAAACTTTGACTTAACCAACTTCAATAAAGATGCTGATTCATGCTTCGCGATCAAAGAAGCTCCGGTAATTCAAACTGCTTATTCGAACATGGTGTCCACCCAGGCCTCATCAGCCTTAGGTGTAACCTTGACTCTCGCAATTTGAATTTTGAAATTTTCAGCCTTCAAAGGTGGAAAATTTGCATCATAATCAACTGAAATTGATTCTTCAGCCTTTTTCACTTCAGAAGTTGAAATTTTCATTTCTGTTTTTGGTTTCCAAACTTGTTGAGATAATGCAACCCGCTTGTAAAATTTTTCATTTTTAGTTACCACTTTCTTTACGAGTTCATTTTTCACTTTGATGTTGTAATTTTTCACACTCTTTTTCTCAACAACGATTGGTGCTTTACCCTTCTCGTCAACTTTCTTCTTTTGAATCTTCACAGTTTCAGTCTTAGGCTTCACATTGTTACACTTTCGTGCAATGTGACCAACTTGATTACATCTGAAACATGTTCGAGTATCAACAACTCGACTTGTGCCTTCAGATTGAGACTGTGAAGCTCTTTTCTCAAAGAACTCTTCATTCGATTTTGAAAAAATCTCTTTCTCTTCATCAGCAAGTGAACTCGAACTGTTCACAAACTTTTTCTTTTCAGTAAACCTCTTGTTTGGAACATTTCTTTTCTGATAAGACTTACCCCCCTGATATCCACCCGACCAATTATTTCAATTGTTATTATAAAAACGCGGTGGAACTACAGATTTCTTGTAGTAAGCTTTATCTTTCTCAAAATTCATTTTTCTCTTTGTTTGACTCAGATTGTTCACTTCTGACAACTTAACTTCAACCAATTTGAAAACATTTGTCAACTTTTTCACATTAACATTCTCAATGGGAAACTCAGAATCCGAATACAACTTATCAGATCCAGCCATCTTGTACATTACAAGACCCGGTTCATCACTTAAGTTGTTTTTGGATTTTGGTTTCTGAATGTACTTATCCAAGAAACACCCATCTTCCTCAATAGTGTCACTATCCGTTTTTAGCACATTTTCAACAACACCTTTTACAATATCATTCTGGACACTATCGTCATTGGAAGATGTGAACGTGACATCAATTGAATCCGGAAGTTTAACTTCACTTTCTTCCTCAATTTCAACCAACCCAGATTGCTTTTTCGTGTAATTATCAAGAACAGGTGGTGGAACTTGATGAAAACCCACCCCAGTTCCATCAGAATACACATCTTCGCCTGCTTTGTCTTTCCCGATAGGTTTGGGAATAATGTGTTGCAAAACAAAGCTTGCGGAGCTGTAACTGTTAAGCTTCAACTGGATTCGCTCGTTTTCGATTACAGCCTCTTGAACTTTAAGTTTCAGTTTAGCGATTTCATCCAGTTGTTGGTTGATTGATTCTTCTTTTACTCTAAGCACTGCTTTTAGGTGTTCATTTTCTTTATAAGTTTTACCATTTCGATCATCATTATCTTTCATTGTGCTTTTGAGTTTTTCAAACTTCTCAGAAATCTGACGGTTTTCAAGAATTAACTTTTCATTTTCCTTTTTAACTTTTTCATGATCAATTTTATCATTTTCAATTTGGCTAGTTAATTCCCTTATCCGTTCAGTTGAAGCTTTAACTGTTTTGTCACGATCAAGAATCTGATTCTCAACGCTTCTGACTTTTGCTGTCAGATCATCAACTTTCTTCCCGTTGAGATACGTGACTCTGTTACAAAATTTGCACTCTTTGTTGCAATTTTTGCAATCAGCATTTCCATCAATTTTCTTACCTGACGCATTTGTTGACAAGTTTGAACTGACCTGGCTTTTTAACTCAGACACGGAGTTAGAGTCTACCTCAAGTGCCTTAGCAGCCAGCACTTTGTCAGCCATTTTTCCCAGGTTCTCTGCAGTCAACTCCTGCGTTGTGTCAATAATTCCAGTATCAACTTTCTTTGATTTCTCTATCTCTTTTTTCTCCTTTTTCTCTTTCTCTTCTTTCTCCTTCCTCTCTTTTTCTTCTTTCTCTTTCTCGTCTCCAGTTCCCCACCATTTATTCTGCCAGTACTCATCCTCTTCTTTGTACTGCTGGATTATGGCTTCGATATCAAGTGTTTTATCATCGATTGCAATATTTCCATATTCATCAAGATAACACTCTCTGTCCGGATCCCATCTATTTGCTCTCCTCGCTTCCAGATAGATACGAGAAATTCTAATGATTTTGTTTTCAGCAATCATTTTTCTGTATTTTTACTTCTGCTCTTCAGTTCTATCGTCTTTCCACGGAATAGGTTCGTCGTTTTTCGCCATGAATGCGTAACCAACCGCATCTTCTTCCGGTAGAACTTCTTGACTCCAATCATACCCTTCATCATCGTAAATCACCGCAAGAGCTCTAGATTTCTCTCTATTGTCTTCAACCTGCTTCAATCTAGGCGGCTCGGATTTATTCTGATGATATATTGCCTTCTTGTAATAATCATCTCTGAAAGGGTTCTCCGACTCATCAGCATAAGCGTTTCTGCATTCTCGCTTGAAGTGACCTTTCTGCTTACACTTGAAGCATGTCACCTTGGACTTATCGAACCCCAATTTGGTAGATGGACCACCAATTGTCTTCCTGCCAGTAATTTCCATGAAACGCTGTGCTCGACGAACAACACTTGCCATAGCCCAACGAATATCGATCAGCTCCATTTCCTCAGGATCAATCTGATCATAATCTTCTTTCGTCAGATTGGTGTTGCCTATCTTCCCAGCTACTAACCCTTCATACGATTCCAACACCGATGCTAGGAAGATCATCTGCTGTTTGGCCGACTCCTCATCAAAATTCTGAGCATTCTTCAAGTCTATTGCAATGTTGCATTGAAAACGATTCTTTGCATCAGAATGACTTGCAGATGATGAAGATCCACTGTGATAACCACTGTGATTTCGACTGCTTTGACCACTTTGACTTTCTTTGATTGCTGTGGACACATTTTCAACAGAAAACGCAGTGTTGGGAGAGGTTGCTTTTGGCATCATGCTCTTTGGATAATACAAATCCAAATTCTGCTGGTAAGATGAGTGATTGACTTTGTATGTCTTCTTCAGTTCCAACTCGTGACTCTCGAGTTTCTCAATCAGCAAATCTAATGTCAATTTTTCTGGTGCTTTGATGGTATTCTTCAGCACCAACGCATAATATCTCCAATCCATCTCGTCAGGCAACGAATCGAACAATTTGTCGATAAGATCTTCTTCAGGATATCTGATATCATGTCTTACTAATTCCAGCTTCAGATGACCAAACCTTTCTATCATTTTACAAACTGACTCGTTCTTTAAACACCCAAACATATCAAACTCTTTCTTAAGTAGTTTCTTTTTGTTTTTCTTGATTTCTTCACTACCTTTACATTTCTTTTCTAACTTTTCCCAAAGATCTTTTGCATTTGAATAATCGATCAAGGCAATAATGTCTTCCCGAACGGACTGAAATAACAATGCCACACATTTTTGTTCAGCTACAAATGAATCAATCTCCTCAGCTGATCTTAAAGTTTCACCATTTTTGTTTCCATTGGCATAACCATTTTTCAAACTCTTCCAACTGGGAAATGCGAATGCCATCAACCAATCTTCAAACTTTCTTGACCACCGACTGTATTCTTCGATAGCCATTAACTTTGGAGGTTTATTGAATGTTCCGAAGGCACTTTCCAAATTCCAAGCTTCTTTTTTCTTTTCTTTTGGCGGATTCTCATTCGTATTGCTTGACGAAGAATCATCATTTCCGGAATCTCCAGCGAATGCGTACATGTCGCTAAACGGGTTCAAGAATATATCATCCATCTTGAGTGTACCTGCAAGAATCAACAATCACTTAGAAAAATTTTCAAAATCTTGAAAAACAATGACACAAAAGCGAAATATAAACTATTTTGACTGATAAGCGAAATCAGTCAAAGTGTCAGATAAACGAAATCAGTCAATGTGACTGATAAGCGAAATATCACTTTGCCACAAAAGCGAAACCACTAGTTGACAGAAAAGCGAAACCACTACTTGACAGAAAAGCGAAACCACACTTTTCCGTATAAGCGAATGTGATAATGTCCGAAAAAGCGAAACAGGCTATGTCCGAAAAAGCGAAACCAGGCAATGTCCGAAAAAGCGAAACCTTATGGTTCGTATGAGCGAAACTAACAGGTTCATATGAGCGGAACCTTCGATGTTCGAAAAAGCGGAATCTAGTTTTTAGTTGATTTTAACCATTTTTAGTCCGAATTTCAACCTGATTCTTTCTAGGGTTTGTTATTACTGTATTTTACACGTAATACTAAAAAATCTGACAGTTTCAACCGTAGGAACCAGTTCAAACAGAAAAAGTATGAGAGAAAGTGAGTAGAAATGAGAGAATTTTGTCGATTCAGCTGTAGTAGTATGAACTCCTCGTCCTGAAGCTCTGATACCACTTGTTGGACCGTTTTGTGACCCTGAAAAGTCAGTTGAGAACGTTCATCTTTACGTATAAAGGCGGAATCAATACACGCAAAGTTACACAACTTTTCCTTTTCAATTCCTTCTCTTTTATTGCTTTCTGATTCAAATTTGACAGAGTTTCGGTGCCTAAACAATGACTAGGTCTCACTCCAATGTACATAACTGAATGATCAGGTTCCGCTTATGATGCCTATATATAGGGTGGCTGGTTCGCTTATATGGACAGTCCATATAAGCGAAACCTCATGTTAACCACATAAGCGAAACCATCATGTATGACTGATAAGCGAAACCTTAAAGTCCCTTGGAGCGAAACCTCTAACTACATGTACTTTCAAACGAAATTACAAGATAATCCCTAATTTTAACTTTCAATCTCCAATCTTGTCTAATCTTGACCTAAGACTTGATGTAGACGTAGTTAACAGACATTCTGTGCATCAACAATGGATGAAGCCCATAAGTCTCGTTATTCTATTCATCCTGGCTCAGATAAGATGTATAAGGATCTTCGTACTCATTATTGGTGGCCTGGTATGAAGAAAGACATCGCCTTATATGTATCAAAATGCCTTACTTGTCTTAAGGTTAAGGCTGAACATCAACGTCCTTCGGGTTTATTGGAGCAACCAGAGATCCCAGTTTGGAAATGGGAAAACATTACTATGGATCTTGTTACCAAACTTCCGCGCACAAAGAAAGGTCATGATGCCATCTGGGTAGTTGTTGATCGTCTTACTAAGTCAGCGCATTTCTTGCCAATTCGTGAGGATTTTTCTGCTGACAAACTTGCTAAAATCTATGTGGATGAAATAGTATCTCGACATGGTGTTCCTTTGAACATCATTTCTGACAGAGATGCTCGCTTCACTTCTCATTTTTGGAGAACCATGCAATCTGCTATGGAGACCCAACTTAATCTGAGCACAGCTTATCATCCGCAAATGGATGGTCAATCTGAAAGAACAATCCAGACTCTGGAGGATACGCTTAGAGCTTGTGTGATCGATTTTGGTGGTAGTTGGGATTTACATCTCCCGTTAATTGAATTCTCCTACAACAACAGTTATCACTCCAGCATCAACATGGCTCCTTTCGAGGCTCTCTATGGTCGAAAATGTCGTTCACCAGTCTGCTGGAATGAGATCGGTGAGGCTCAGCTTACTGGACCTACCCTCATTTTAGAGACAACTGATAAGGTTAAGAAAGTTCGTGATAACCTTCAGGAAACTAGATGCCGTCAAAAGAGTTACGCGGACCTAAAACGCAAGCCCTTGGAATTTCAAGTCGGTGATCGTGTATTACTTAAGGTCTCACCTTGGAAAGGTGTGATCAGATTTGGAAAGAAAGGAAAACTTGCACCTAGATATGTTGGACCATTCATGATCGTCGAAAGAATCGGTAAGGTAGCCTACAGACTTGAGTTACCTCCTGAACTTGGAAATGTTCATCCAACCTTTCACGTGTCCAATCTCAAGAAGTGTTTAGCTGATGAGAACCTCCACATACCACTTGACGAAATTCGTGTTGATAAAACACTGAAATTTGTTGAGAAGCCATTGGAAATCATGGAACGTGAAGTCAAGTGGCTTAAACGCAAGCGCATTCCGTTGGTCAAAGTTCGCTGGGAATCTAAACGTGGACCCGAGTTTACTTGGGAACGTGAAGATCAAATGAAGGCGAAGTATCCGCATCTATTCTCACGAGTTTCCTCTAAATAAATTTCGGGACGAAATTTCCACAAGTAGGGGAGACTGTAACACCTGTGTTTGTAATCATTGTAAACAGTTCAGTTATCAATAAAACGAAGTTATTTGATCCCAATGTTTGTTTTTTTATGTTTGACATTTTTCATGTTTTGACTTTTGTTCAATTTCAAACTCTACATCGCTTTCTGGAGAATTATACGCAAACTGGTGCGTAAACGTAATCAGTTTAACGTGACAAATACTCCGAAACATCAACATATACTTAACATACCTTAAATAACCCTTACATAACTTAGAAATAAGTTTTGAAGGCGTTGGTATGGCAGAAACAAGTTAATTCGCCTACAGGGACTAAATTTGACAAACTGCGAAAGTATGCCAATTTGAACTATAACAGACATTCCGGAACGTGACCATAAGTTAAACATACCATAAATATCCTTTACATAGCTTAGAAATAGGCTTTGAGGGGTTCGGTGTGCTAAAATAAACTTTTGGGTCATTCAGGGACTAAAAGCGTCAAAAAGTGCATAAGTTTGCATTTTCGCTCATAACTTACATTCTGAATACATCCGGACATCCAAAAATTTATGTAAGCACTAAAATATTTTATTTTAGTGTTTGGCATAAGAAAAATCCATTCGTCACGCAATTTGGATCGTTTTTCGCGCTTATGCGCATTCCGTCGTAATTAAGCGAACATCACGATCGTACCACCAAACGAACCAACATCCGGCATATTTTTGAGCATGTTTCATGTCCACAATGTTTAGGCATCATTTTAGGGCCTTAACGTTGGCTTAACGGGCCTTAAACGTGTCGAAAATGGCTTTAATGCATAACAGGGACCAAAACTGTCATTTTTGAAAGTTGTTTCTGATCAGAAGGGCCAGGCGGCCCGCGTAAACCCTTGGTGTCTCCTTACGCGGCCCATGTCAGCCTCCCAGATCAGTTTAATCAGTTTTAACAGCTGTTAACAGCTGTTATGCACTCCAAACCCAATTCCACATGTTGTTTCCTGATGCAAGGGGGCCATTTTGAGTTACCTTAGTGTTGCAACAAGTGTAGGGATGAGATTGAATCACGGTTTACGATAAACGATCTTAACAGTTCAAGAAATCCTATAAATACCCCATGATCTCAACCCCAAAAACCCACACCTTTGAAATCTGAGTTTGCTCTCTAAGTTGTTGTGTTTAACACTTCATACCTGAGAGTATTCGGATTCATAACTTCCATTCTTGGACCCTTTGTAAGTGTTCCTTCGTTCTTTTTATTCTTTTAGCGTTAAAGTCAAACTTTGTTTGACTTTCTGCATTGACCAGTTTATGGTCAATGCGAAGTTCGTTTGAACTTCATAACGTGAGCGTAATCACGATGGTTATAGTCCCTAGTGACTATACCTACTGATTACCACGTTATCTAGGCTCAGTGATGAGTCGTAGTTTCGGCCAAAATGCGTATTCTTGCGTATTTTGTAACCAAACTACTCTTAGGTATCAAAACCGTTTGTTTTGATACCAAACCTGTTTTCTAAACTTAGTTAAGCATGTTTTAACATGCTTAGCTCGTCACTTTTAGTTTAGTGCTAATATAGGGTCGTAAGGTAAGCGATCTAAACAATCGCTTATACTTTCGAACCGGACCCGTTTGGTCGATCATTAGGATCCGACCAAACACATTAGGTGACCATAGTATATAGGGAATAACCTTCCGAGGTTATACCTTATGGTCACGACGTTTAGTTAGTTGTATGATAGGTAGTTTATAGGGAATACCCCTTTGACGCCAAAATTCATTTTAAACATATGTAACATAACTTTTGACATCTAAATTGATTTGGAAACAATATTAGACATGTTAAGGCATATTCTACTTGTCATAGGACTAGTTAGGCGGTCCGAACGCGTTTCACGCGAACGACGCATTAAAGTAGCATAAGCTACCTAAACTGGTCGTAATGGGTCGTAAGCACTTAGGTTAGGTTTCATTTTAGTATGTAGGCTTTGTTAAACCATATTACATAAGTTCCCACGCTTATTTGGTTTACAAACCCTCATGCTACCAGATCCTCCAAATAGGTCCGTTTATTAACATAGTTACCTATATTAGGTGCCGTTTGATTTCCGTGATCTCTAGCATTGTTTGGTTGTTACTCAAGGACTACTAAGCAATCTCAAGTGAGTACATAGACCCCTCTTTTACTGTTTTCCAAACATTTTGGGGTGAAACACATGTGCCTACTTGTTACTTTCGTGACTTTCATGTTTTCATATCATATGCTTGTTATGTTCATTAGTACATTTATAGTACATGATTTCATTATGTTTCTACTATGTATGTCCATTTAGTGCATACTTAGTGCATTATTTTTCATCACATCACATGCTATGTAGGTCCATTGGTTGCATACTTAGTACATTTGTTATTCATCACATGCTTACATTTTGTGTATGACATTTGGTTTGTTCAAATGGGACAATATACATTCATTAACATTGATCACGCCATTCGTTAGTAGGTAGTGGTACCATAGGAATTGACAACTCCCGTTCCTAACATCCTAGGTATGTTTGGATGGAAGGAATGACCGAATTCGATAAACATAACACAGATAAACCTTTAATTTGTTTAAAGGTCTATCACCACAGTCACAAGGCTTGGATGTATGCATTATAACAATACCGTATAGATGTTTGTATTAGTATAGCATGCATTTGTTCCACAAAACATAACTTTGATTTAAACTATGTTTAATTCAATACCCTGTTTTTGTGCATTTTACCTATGGTAAAGTTGATATATTTCACTTGCCATACATGATATTTTTTGGATATACAATTCATGATTTACATTAAACATAAACATTTTGACATTGATATACACATTTAGTGATTTACATCAGACATAGACATTTTGATATGGTTTACACAATAACACTTGACAATTGATTTATACATGAACAATTTACAAATGGTGGTTGGTTTGGGTAAGTGATTTGAGTAACGAGGCGTGTGTAATATGATACAAGCATGGTGGATACGCCGCTGGTACTTCCTATATATAGATGCTTGTATAATATTACATATCGTAGCGTTAATTAAATCATTTCAGTATAGACATATTACATTTTACACAAATAACATATTTTTCACAAGACATTGTTTTACAAAACAGTTTATTTTATACAATTCTTTCTACTTGATTATTTCATTAACCATACACCTTTCTTTTATATAGTCTGATTTCTTATCAAGCTTTCATATGATTTATAAAAGAAAACACTTAATAAGATTCATGACTAATTTTTATTAAACTTTTTTTCTAAAACCCAAGTCATGAATCCTATTTTCACAAACCTATGTATCTCACAGGCATTTTTATGCTGACGTACCTATTTTCACATGTGTTTCAGGAGCAGGTGCATAGGTTTGATCAGGATACACTAGGGTGGACTCGGGCCTTAGTGACATAAAAGAAGCAAGATTAGTTTAGTTAATGTTGTGTACTTTGTTTCCTTCGTTTAAAAGACAATGTAACTCGTTTGCTTGATAAATAAAATATAACTTTGTATGCCATGGTTGTGAAACAATAATTCTGTTACAACACTCCCCGACGTTTCCGCCACGATTTGATGTTCTACGTGGTCGGGGTGTGACAGTTTGATGGAGAGTGTGAAACACGAGCGTTAAGTGTATTATCTTGTGTGTTTTAATGCGTTTTATACGGTTATATGTTTCGAATGTGATAACTATGCAAGATTGTGATTTTTCAGGTTAAACGCGTAATATGGTGAAGTTAGAGTGTTTAGAGATGAAGCGGAACGCTCAAGGATGATAAACATGGTGTTCAGGAATTGTTTCGAGTTGTTTCGGGTCAAAACGTATCGTCGATGTGTAAGAAATATGAAAGATTGTATGTGAGACATAGACGGGAGCTCTAATTGCGACGTAACTTACGGTTGACGTGATATGAACAAGAATGCTTCCAGAAACTTTGAGTTGTGGCTTACGGACCAGAACAACCATAACTTACGGTTTGTATGTGTTGAGAAACAAAAGAAACAGAAACTTATGAACGTAACCTACGGAATGTAGTCGTAGGCTACGGCTGAACATGAAGACACGTATGCTGACTATTATTGGGGGTAGCCGACATCATCAGCTATCACATTACAGGAGGCGCACATGTGGGGCCGATCATTGACATAATATCTCATATATCATGACATTAATTTGAGAGGGGAGACTATTATTATTATTATTATTATTATTATTATTATAAAACAATAACAAACATCATCATGACTTTAGCAGCCTACTCACGTGAAAGACACAAGGCAAAGAAGGGAATTAATTTTGGACATTAATTATCACATTGAAGAATATAACATTGACGGTGGACATTGGAGGGAACAAAAGAGAGTTTGAGGCAATTATTTTAATCAATATTATTAAACCTTGGACTTCTTGGCAGATCATCACGTGGACCTCATGGGCCGAGAGATAAGACGAAAAAGAGGCAGCCATATGTGTTTTAATATTTTTGAATTCAATAAATCAGAAAAATCATCATCATTATCATCGAGAAGAAGATTGGCGGCCATAAAACAACTTTGGGCCGTGTACTTTTTGGGATCATGATAACCATCGAAATTGGGCAGCAACTTGATTGACTTTTGGGCTCTCATAATCGGCCCAACACCATCAATTCATCCATCGATCTCTTTTGGCAGCCGCACATCATTCTTTGGCTCTCGAATCTCATCATCCTCATCATTAATCTACCACCAAGATCCGAATCATGAAGTCATCATTCTCTCAAGCCTTTGAAGATCATACAACCATCATGAGCGGCTAAATCTCTCGTGGACACTTCGGGTGAATGATTCTTGTTAGACACTTTTAATTCTAGTTTCTGTTTTGTATTGAGATTTGGATTTGTAGTCGGGTGACAGCCGACTATTTGCGTGATTATATAATTTGTGTGACAGACAAATCCTGAGTGACAGTCAGAGTTATAATCATGTTTTGAATCCAATTATGCTTTTGTTGATTGAATGATTCCTATGAATGTTTGTTTTAATATTTCTATGATCAGTTAATATTAAGATTTTGAACTGCATAGGTAATTGGTAGATGTGATAGATTTACTATTCAATCAATAGCATCCAATAAAATCAGAACTAGGTTATTAGTAATTACAGAATCTGAATCCCGGAGTGATCACCTTTTCTCATCATTGTTTGTTACAACTCAATCTTTTTCTTAATTGCAACTTGTTTCATGTGTTTTTAATTTCATATCAGTTTTATAATCATCAGTTAGTTTAGTAAAATTTACAAACAAAACGTGTGACACTAACCACATGCTCCTCGTGGATTCGACACCCGACTTACCCTGTCTATAGGTAAAGTTAGGTTATTATTTTTGAGTGGCCCACGACAGCCTCATCAAAATGGCGCCGTTGCCGGGGAGCTAGTGCGCTTAGTGCTAGTTTACTTTTGTTTGTTTGTTTTCGTTTTGCATAAAAAATAAATTAAATTAAAAATCCAAAAATATTTGTTTTTTTTCTCTCTAGTTAGTTTTTATTTTATTATTATTATTTTTTGTTTTTTCAGTACTACTGTTAGTTTGTTATTTGTGTAGAAATAATGGCATCGAAATATGATTATGACCCATGCTCATGTTGCGGGAGCTATTATCACTGGGCTCAAGATTGTCCACATTCTGAACAAGGGTACTACCAACCAGATTATGGCTCCAGAGGATATCAAAACTACAATCAATCCGATAAGGGCAGGGACAGGCACAATCGTAACCCAAATTCAGATTTCTTGGAAGAGTATGGTTACGAGGGTAGTGATTATTTTCAAGAACGTGATCAAGTAGGTTTCGCTAAAAAATCCCCAAATGAGGTAGATAAGATATTAGAAGTAATCAACACCATCGTCAAGCGTTTAAAGGAAATCTACCAGTCTTTCGATGAGCAACAGAAGATCAATGAATCACTTGCCCAACAAATTGGACATCTAACTGACCAGTTTAATGAATTTTTAGAAAGAAAATCTGAGAGGTTGGAGACATTAGAAGAAATGCCAGTTGAGGAAGTAACTCCGGTCACAGTAATGGTGGATGATGTTACTTCAGGGTTCAAAGAGAATATTTCCATTGCTACAGTTAGTATGGTTGAGGATGTTAGATTGGAGAAAGATAGAGAGTTAGGAGAACCGCTTATCCCAATCCAACTTGGGGATTTCAAGACGGATAACGCTTTATTGGATTATTGATCTAGAGTGAGTGTTCTTCCAGGGTATGTTTATGACAGGTATGAATTGGGTCAATTGCAACAGGTTAATGCTTCTATGGTGTTAGCTGAATACTCACGAAAGAGGCCCCGAGGGATTTTGAAGGGATAGACTATAAAGGTGGGTGATTTTTATTACCCAGAAGATTTTGTTGTTTTGGATGGTGAGCCGTGTATAGAGAAGGAACAACCGAGAGTGATACTTGGTAGACCGTTCTTGGCCACTGCAGATGCTCAAATCAGTTGCAGGAATGGTACAGTTGATATGACCTACGGGAGCCGTAAGCTTTCTCTTGATTTTGTTTCACATTCTTTTGATTATGCTCTTACAAATACTTGTCCATGGTCTTTTGTTACTAACAAGAGCCATTCTCCAATGTGTGACGATGTCCCGAAAGAGAGTGTCACTATGATTGACAGGTCGAAGGATGAAAAGGTCGTGAAGGATAAAGTGGTCAAATCACCGTGGTGGCTCAAGATGAGAAACAAAAAGAGGTCAATCAAGTTAGAAAAGGAGTCACCAAAGGATGCAACCAAATCCAAGAAGAGACCACTTGAGGTGAATATGGGTGAATTCTCACAGTCGATAGATTTCGATAACCCGGATCATTTGGATGCCATATGGAGTGAAGGATGGCAGTGGGATACTAACCATTCACCAGCACAAGTGTTCTTTGCACGGGAGATGCCATTTAAACCACCGTGAGCATATCAGGTATGGTCTGGCTGAAGACCTATAAACTTAGCACTCTCGGGAGGCAGCCCGAGGATGTAGAGTAGTGTATATTTGTTTTGTTTTGCGTGAGTATTTTTGCAGGTTACCAGGTTTTTAATCTCTACGGATGCAATGGCCCAAGTGTGGGGATGTTTGGTGAAGTCCCCGTACGTTCTAGTTGCAATTGCGGACAATGCATGGATTAGAGTTCAGTTAGAACTGTCCATACTCAATCTCCATTTGGACGGGGATGATTTGAACACTAATGGTAGAGGTTGACCCGAGTACTTGTGGACACGGCCGCGAATGAAATGCTATACGGTCGTGGTGGAACATGACGCATGAGGCTTCTATTCTTTAAACCAGGGGAGTCTGTTTCACTTTTATTATTACATTTCAAATCGTGTTTTTGGTGGTGTTAAACTCTATGTGTTAGGGAATTTGTTTTAGTTATTTGTGTTAGGGATTGGCCGCTTATGGGATGGTTTGGTTGTTATTCCTGGGTTTGTTTTAAAAGCACTATACATTGGGGACAATGTCGCCCAAGTGTGGGGATATGGAAACCCAGGAAGGGAAAGGTTTGGAATTAGAGGTTGAAAGTGATTGAAAACGATGAAAACTGAAAAAAAAAATTGAAAAATTTGAAAATTTTGAAAAATTGCATCGCCTTAAGTGAACTAAATGGATACGAAAACTGAACGTTTCAATCACTAATGGGTTCCTTGCCGGTAGTAAACTAACGTAGTCCCTTGTCATGGTCGTTCCTTTAAGTTTCATGAGAGTAGGTCTGACAAGTGTTTTTAGGATAAAAGAATTGAGAAGAGATGTCTATTTATGGGTAACATGCTTTAGATTGCATATGCTACGTGTCGGCATCCTTTTTACCCTTTCTTTGGTGAGAATTTTGAGCCTGTAGACTGATAGAATGATTTACTTTATGACTTCATTTGTTGAGAGCAGGCCACGTTTTATTCTGTGTTAGAACTTGTATGATTTGATGCATGCTGAGACTGTGGTTGATATGTGCACGTAAATGATAAAGGCATTAGGATATACCTTACACCTGTTTATTTGTTTTATGTTTACCGAACCATCACCCTTAGTAGCCCTGTTGAGCCTATTTACCCTTTCGTTTGTCCACCTAATGTGAATTGTTAATACCGACCGTGAACGATAAATTATGAATAATTGAAAAAAAAAGAGAAAGAAAACAAAGAAAAGAAAAAAAAAATTAGAAAAAGGAAAAAGAGCCAAAAAAATTGAAGTGTTGTGAATATTGTTTATGTTCGTGGGTAGAAACCAACCCAAAAGTATGTAATGTTTTGCAAATAAAGTTGTCACGGTTTGGTCGTTTGTTGGTTCGCCACATAAAAATATAAATGTAAGCCAAAATTTTCCTACCTTTAACCTAAGCCCAAAACCGAAAGTCCTTTTGATGCGTGCCGTGTTATATGATACAGTGGAGGTGTGATTGTCCTACAAGCCTATGATTACAGAATTTCATCTTTGGTTTTGAGTGTATAAATGCTAGCACATTACACGCTAGTTCATATTTTTAAACTGAGAGGAGAGTTTATTGTGAGGGGCGTGTAGCATGTGTATAATCCTAAGTGTGTTAGTTTTGAATAGACAAGTTTTAAGTTTTATAGATTGCATTCATTGCTTGTCGGACTGTCAATCTTGATTGTGTCAGTTTATGGAATGAGTATGACTTGGGACTTAAAATGTTGCATCGGTTAAGGGGTTTAGAGGTGTTGTTACTATGGTGAGTAGTTCCATATCGGTTTGCTTGAGGACAATCAAAGGTAAGTGTGGGGATGTGATGGAGAGTGTGAAACACAAGCGTTAAGTGTATTATCTTGTGTGTTTTAATGCGTTTTATACGGTTATATGTTTCGAATGTGATAACTATGCAAGATTGTGATTTTTCAGGTTAAACGCGTAATATGGTGAAGTTAGAGTGTTTAGAGATGAAGCGGAACGCTCAAGGATGATAAACATGGTGTTCGGGAATTGTTTCGAGTTGTTTCGGGTCATAACGTATCGTCGATGTGTAAGAAATATGAAAGATTGTATGTGAGACATAGACGGGAGCTCTAATTGCGACGTAACTTACGGTTGACGTGATATGAACAAGAATGCTTCCAGAAACTTTGAGTTGTGGCTTACGGACCAGAACAACCATAACTTACGGTTTGTATGTGTTGAGAAACAAAAGAAACAGAAACTTATGAACGTAACCTACGGAATGTAGTCGTAGGCTACGGCTGAACATGAAGACACGTATGCTGACTTTTATTGGGGGTAGCCGACATCATCAGCTATCACATTACAGGAGACGCACATGTGCGGCCGATCATTGACATAATATCTCATATATCATGACATTAATTTGAGAGGGGAGACTATTATTATTATTATTATTATTATTATTATTATTATTATTATTATTATTATTATTATTATTATTATAAAACAATAACAAACATCATCATGACTTTAGCAGCCTACTCACGTGAAAGACACGAGGCAAAGAAGGGAATTAATTTTGGACATTAATTATCACATTGAAGAATATAACATTGACGGTGGACATTGGAGGGAACAAAAGAGAGTTTGAGGCAATTATTTTAATCATTATTATTAAACCTTGGACTTCTTGGCAGATCATCACGTGGACCTCATGGGCCGAGAGATAAGAAGAAAAAGAGGCAGCCATATGTGTTTTAATATTTTTGAATTCAATAAATCAGAAAAATCATCATCATTATCATCGAGAAGAAGATTGGCGGCCATAAAACAACTTTGGGCCGTGTACTTTTTGGGATCATGATAACCATCGAAATTGGGCAGCAACTTGATTGACTTTTGGGCTCTCATAATCGGCCCAACACCATCAATTCATCCATCGATCTCTTTTGGCAGCCGCACATCATTCTTTGGCTCTCGAATCTCATCATCCTCATCATTAATCTACCACCAAGATCCGAATCATGAAGTCATCATTCTCTCAAGCCTTTGAAGATCATACAACCATCATGAGCGGCTAAATCTCTCGTGGACACTTCGGGTGAATGATTCTTGTTAGACACTTTTAATTCTAGTTTCTGTTTTGTATTGAGATTTGGATTTGTAGTCGGGTGACAGCCGACTATTTGCGTGATTATATAATTTGTGTGACAGACAAATCCTGAGTGACAGTCAGAGTTATAATCATGTTTTGAATCCAATTATGCTTTTGTTGATTGAATGATTCCTATGAATGTTTGTTTTAATATTTCTCTGATCATTTAAAATTAAGATTTTGAACTGCATAGGTAATTGGTAGATATGACAGATTTACTATTCAATCAATAGCATCCAATAAAATCAGAACTAGGTTATTAGTAATTACAGAATCTGAATCCCGGAGTGATCACCTTTTCTCATCATTGTTTGTTACAACTCAATCTTTTTCTTAATTGCAACTTGTTTCATGTGTTTTTAATTTCATATCAGTTTTATAATCATCAGTTAGTTTAGTAAAATTTACAAACAAAATGTGTGACACTAACCACATGCTCCTCGTGGATTCGACACCCGACTTACCCTGTCTATAGGTAGAGTTAGGTTATTATTTTTGAGTGGCCCACGACAGCCTCATCAATGTTATTTATACATGCAACCACATAAATATATTGCAATGTAAATAAAAGATTTATTTATAAACAACGATAACAACTGTTTCATGGACCTTGACAACAAAAGAAAATAATAAAGAAGACGTGATTATTTCTAAACGGTGTTGTCTTCTAGACGATCAGATGCTCATCGCTGTGCTGGATTTGCATTAGCAAGCTTTGGGCAATTTCTTCGGAAATGACCCATCTCGCCACAGTTGTAGCATGAACCTGGTGGAAAACGATCTTGAGCAGGATTGTTGTCAGCTTGATTTGGTGCAACTTCAGCTCGGCAAACTCTTGCTGTGTGACCTATAAGTCTACAAATTTGGCATTTGCGGCACTTCACACTAGCATGATGATGAAGGTTACATTGGTTGCACAAGGGTGCAGTTCCGTTGTATGGCTTCCTAGCAGGGGGTTGAGCTGGTTGGTTGGGGGCAGCTTGATCATTGTGAGCAACCACAGTGAAGTTCTGGGAAGCTTTCGCTTCCTTGACTTCTTGGAGGATTCAGTCTGCTCATCTTTGGGTTTCGATTCCTCGATTGGTTTCTTATCACCTTTTCGGAAAAGTTTACCTTTCCTGATTTGAGATTCAGTCAAGGTAGCAGATAGCTCAATGGCCTGCCTAACCGTAGTGGGGTTACTACCAGTCACAATGTCTTGTACTGGGTCAGGGAGGCCATCAATGTACTTTTCGATTGCCTTATCCAAAGGCCTAACCATATTCGGGCATAACAGACTTAACTCCTCATAACGATCCGTGTAGGCTCGATGCTCACAGCTATCTTGCTTAAGATCGTCGAATTCCCTTTCCAAGGCCCTGATCTCGTGACGAGGACAGAATTCCTTCATCATCAGAGCTCGAAGCTCTTCCCACGTTTGAGCCAGTGCCACATCGGCACCCCTATCTCTCATCACACCATTCCACCATATCAAAGCTCGTTTCTCAAAGACACTAGATGCGAATTCTACCTTTCGCTCATTTGGGCATTGAACATGCCTGAAGGTGCTCTCTAGACTCTCGAACCATCGCAGAAGTGCAGTCGCTCCTTGAGACCCAGAAAACTTTGATGGCTTAGCCGAGTTGAACATCTTGAAGTTGCAGGGGGCATTATTGTTGTTGAGAGCTTGGTTACATTGAGCAACGATGTTCGGGATTGCAGCAGTCATTTGCTGCGTAATGACAGCTGGCAGTTCTTCAATAGGTACCTGATTTTGGCATCGTGGAGGCATTCTAAAAAGGGGAAATAAGAGAGAAAACAAATGAAATGGCATTGGGTAAGAATAGGATGTTACAATTACCGACCAAAATCATAGGTGATGGTCATTTGTTTGAACCACGAAGCAAACAAACGACACACAAAGGCTGAATCAAAGCAAATAGGTCCTCATAATGTATCGCGAAGACATGCTCGCCTATAAGTGGACACTCACCCCAAGAGTTCCCAGGTAAGAGTGACTGGTCCGATATTGCGGATTTGTACGAACACTCTAGCCATGGACAGAAAGCTCAGGGTACAGGCACCCACCCTTCCAGTTTGCACGTGTTCACATTATGTAGCCCTAAACTTTGATGAGAATTTGAAAACTTTGAAGGTTTGAAACCTTATAATAAATTATCCTGGAACAGATGATTAGTTTTCAAAGCAGATTCGAATTTTGTGTTCTTATTGTGGTTGTTGCCTAAAGATAGGCAACGGTATTGTTTTATGACTAAACGCAAGTAAACTCGCGTTAGGGTCCTAGGAAGGTTATAGTCTAGGTCAAAGCATTACTAATAACCTAATTCCCTATAGCCATTGGCTCTGATACCAACTTTTCTGTCACACCCCGACCACGTAAAACAACAAAACGTGGCGGAAACGTCGGGGAGTGTTGTAACAGAATCATTGTTTCACAACCATGGATTAAACAATTTCGTTTTATTTAATTAAATGTATTACATTACATTGGAATTAGAAACAAAACATGAACAAATAGACTTTTATTGTTATTAAGTCGCTAAGGCCTCGTCCGTTCCTATGTGAGCATGCATCAATATCATCATCAAATATCATCAACTATGGTACCTGAAACACATGTGAAAATACGTCAGCATAAAAATGCCGGCGAGTACATAGGTTTTATGTGAGCGTCAGATTCATGGCTCGTTTTACATGTTGCAATACTTATTTAAAAACCTTATTTTGAAAAGTATAGTATTGCGACATAATTAACCAACTCAAATCAAGTTGGATATGATTTATAAAATCTCGTAGCCATGATTCTTAACTCCAAAACATTTTGTTTTATTAAATCAAATTGTAAAACATCTCGTAGAAACTCGTTAATAAGACTCGTATGGTTTATATTATTCAGAAAACATAATTGTGTGACATTGTTTCAAAATCGTTTACCCAAGTGATCTAGATAACGCAACGATATATAATGTGTTAAAAGCACTTATATATAGGAAGTAGCAGCAGCGTATCCACCATGCTTTTAACACATTACACCCGCCCCGTTACCTAATCACTTCCCTAACCCAATGGCTCAAACAGTTACAAATGGTTCACATAAATCAAATGGTTACAAACGGATTTCAAATGGTTCACATACATCAAATGGTTACAAATGGTTCACATACATCCAATGATTTCAAATGGTTCACATACATCCAATGATTTCAAATGGTTCAAAACGTAAAACAATTGTGCTAGCGTGTTAAGTGAACATACATAGCAAGACATAATGAAATCATGTACTAATAGTGTACTAATGAACATAGCAAGTATATGATATGAAAACATGGAAAGCATGAAAATAACAAGTAGGCACATGTGTTTCACCACAAAACGTTTGGAAAACAGTAAAAGAGGGGTCTATGTACTCACATGAGGATGCTTAGAATTCTTGAATAACAACCAAGCAAAGCTAGAGGGATCACGGAATCAAACGGCACCTAACATAGGTAACTATGTAAATAAACGGACCTAAATCGGAGGATCGGATAAAATGAGGTTTTGTAAACCAAATGAGTGTAGGGACTCATGTAATATGGTTTAACAAAGCCTACATTCTAAAATGAAACCTATCCTAAGTGCTTATGACCTATACGACTCGTTAAGGTAGCTTACGCCACTTTAACGCGTCGTTCGCGTAAAATGCGTTCGGAACGCCTAACTAGTCCTATGACAAGTATTATATGCTTAACATGTCTAATAATGTTACCTAATCATTTTAGATGTGAAAATTTAGGTTACATATGCTTAAAATGAATTTATGCTTAAAAAGGGCATTTTGGTAATTTTCCTAAGGCATATAGACTACCTATCATACAACTAACTAAATGAAGTGACCATAAGGTATAACCTCGGAAGGTTATTCCCTATACAACTATGGTCACCTAATGTGTTTGGTCGGATCCTAAAGATCGTCCAAACGGGTCGGGTTCGAAAGTATAAGCGGTTGTTTAGACCGCTTACCTTACGACCCTACATAAGCACTAAACCTAAAGTGACGAGCTAAACATGTTAAAACATGCTTAAAGAGGTTTGAAAATAGGTTTGGTATCAAAACAAACGGTTTTGATACCTAAAAGTAGTTTGGTTACAAAATACGCAAGAATACGCATTTTGGCCGAAACTACGACTCGCCACTATGCCTAGATAACGTGGTAATCAGTAGGTATAGTTACAAGAGACTAAAACCATCGTGATTACGCTCACGTTATGAAGTTCAAACGAACTTCATGTTGACCATAAACTGGTCAAAGCAGAAAGTCAAACACAGTTTGACTTTCACGCGAAAAAGAACGAAATAGGACTTACAAAAGGTCCAAGAACGGAAGTTTGACCCAATTATTCTAAGGTATGAAGTGAAAGCACCTCAACTTAGAGAAATATCAGATCAAATGTGAGTTGCAACAATGAGATGGATGGGGTATTTATAGTTTTTGCACAACCGTTAAGATCGTTCAACGTAAAACGAGCTTCGATCTCATCCGTACACATGTGCCCATGGTTTTGTGAAACCATGGGAGCCCCTAGTTTCATTAAAACCATGTGCAAATGAGGGGAACAGATGGAACAAGCTGGAATTTAGATTTTTCATTTTGGTCCCTTCCTAAGATAACTATGGCAGATTGTCAATTTTGGTCCCTGAATGGCAAAACATGGTTTTTGATGCATTTTTGACACGTTTAAGCCCCGTTAATCCCATTTCAAGGCTCTAAAATGAAGTTAAAGTATAGGGAACATGAAACATGCTCAAAAATATCTCGTATGTCGGTTCGTTTGGTCGTACGGTTGCGTTGTTCGGTTAATTACGACGAAACACGAACGAATGCGAATAACGATCCAAATTACGCGATGAATGGAATTTTATCATGCGAATCACTAAAGTAAAATATTTTAATGATTACATAAAGTTTTGGATGTCCGGATGTATTCAGAATGTAAGATATGCGTGAAAATGCAAACTTATGCACTTTTTGACGCTTTTAGTCCCTGAATGACCAAAAAGTTTATTTTAGCACACCGAACCCCTCAAAGCCTATTTATAAGCTATGTAAAGGATATTTAGGGTATGTTTAACTTATGTTCATGTTTCGGAATGTTCGTTACAGTACAAATCGGCATACTTTCACAGTTTGTCGAAATTAGTCCCTTTAAGCGAATAAACTTGATTTCGCCACACCAAACCCTACAAAACTTATTTCTAAGTTATGTAAAGGTTATTTAAGGTATGTTAAGCCTATTTCACTATTCCGGAGTGTTCGTTGCATTAAACTGGTTATATTTACGCATCAGTGCGCGTATAACCTTCCAGAAAGCGATTTAAAGCTTAAAATCGAACAAGAATTGATATGTGAAAAAGATACACATATTTATACAAATCCCAAGTATGAAATACAATATTTCATTGGTTTGGTATTTTTTTGATGCTCGCAGAGGCACAGGTGTCACAGGAGGTGCCGTAGCTTTTGTGAGATGGGTCGAGAATACAGATTCTGTTTTGCGAATGAACAAATGTACTCCAGAGCAACAAGTCACATACATTTCTGGACTGTTTCAAGATGGGGTCTGTCATGGTGGAACCTTCAGGTACAAACGTTAGGCGAGACTACTGCGTATGCTTTGACATGGGATGAGCTGAATTGATGCTTAAGAAGTATTGTTCTCAGGCGGAAATCCAGAAGCTGGAAATTGAATTCTGGAACCTGAAGATGGAAGGCCCAAAGGTGGCGGGATATGTGCAGAGACTTCATGACTTGTCACGAGTTGTTCCATATCTGGTGGAACCAGAGTTTAAGAGGATAGAACGATTCGTCTGGGGATTGGCGCCTCAGATTCTGAGCTTGATGACGGCATCAACGCCTCCAACAACTATCGATGCGAGTAACTTAAGTGTGGCGCTCACTAAAGAAGCAATTAGATTGGAAAAAATTTTCAACCCCTGACGAGAAGAAGGAGACTCATGTGGAGTCATCTGGGAAGAACAAAAGGAAGCTCACTGATTTCCAAAAGGATACTCGGGCGAATAACAACAACAATGCCAAAAAGGGAAAAGAGTACATGGGTAAACTACCTAAGTGCGACAATTATCGAGGTCATCATACCAGGCTATGTAGATATGGAAAATGTCATAACTGTGGCAAAGTGGGGCATGACAAGGAGACGTGTTGGCGTGGTACCGGACGTGGAAATGGAGGTCAAGATGGTAGCGGAAATCGCGGAGGAAACAACGACAACAACAACTATCACGGCGGAAACGGTGATGATCAAGGACGAGGTCAAGGTTATTTTAACTATGGTGGCACAAGGCATTTCAGGAAGGTTTACATGGGGACTAAACCAAGATGTGATGAGTGCAAGTTTCACCATGAAGGTCGATGTCTGGGCCTAAGTGTGATAGGTGCGGAAAGGAAGGGCACAACAAGGATGCCTGTTGGGCGAAGTATCCCAGACAAGGAGGAAATGATGACGGCAACCAAGACGGAAACGATAATGGTAGAGTTACAGGATGCTTCAAATGTGGGGACATGGGGCACCTTAGGAAAGATTTCCCTAAGAATAACCAAGCTCATGGAATAGTGTACAACGTTGGAGCTTGTGAAGCACTCCAAGATCCGAACGTAGTCACTGGTACGCTCCCTACTAATCAACACTTTGCAACTGTGCTATTTGATAACAGTGCCAACTATAGCTTCGTATCTCTAAATTTTAAGAGTATACTTGGTTTAATAGCTAGTAAGTTAGAAGCTGATGAAGTGATTAGAGGCTGCGTTATAGAGCATGGAGAGCGTGAGTTTACGCTTGATATTCTGCGAGTGGAATTGGGAAGCTTCGATGTTGTAATTGGGATGGATTGGTTGTCGAACAATCGAGCGAAGATTGTTTGCTATGAGAAGATTATCCGCATCCCGATGGCGAATGAAGAGATGATCATGATTCATGGGGAGAAGCAGGATACGCCTCTACGGATTATCAGTTGTTTGAAGGCATGAAAGTTTTTGGCGTAAAGGATGTGTTGCCTTCTTGGCTCATGTCGTGGACAAAGAGGCCAAAGAACCGAAGCTCGGAGATATCCCTGTGGTGAGGTAATATCCTGAAGTCTTCCCTGAAGACTTGCCACGATTACCGCCTCAAAGACAAGTTGAGTTTCATATTAACTTGGTTCCAGGCGCCGCGCCTGTAGCCAAGGCACCCTACCGACTTGCGCCTTCAGAGATGCAAGAGTTGTCGACGCAGCTTCAGGAGCTACTGGACAAAGGATTCACTAGACTAAGCTTCTCGCCTTGGGGAGCTCCAGTACGGTTTGTCAAGAAGAAGGACGGTAGTTTTCGTATGTGCTTTGACTACCGGGAGCTGAACAAGTTAACCATCAAGAATCGGTATCCCTGTCGAGGATTAATGATTTATTCGACCAACTACAAGGATCCAACTACTATTCCGGGATCGATCTTCGATCAGGTTATCGCCAGCTACGGATTCAGGAAGACAGTATACCGAAGAACAGTGAGTCAACAAGTTGCTTTTAGACATACGCTAATATTGTGTTTTCTACACGGTACACAAAACAGTTATACACAGAATACAAAACTTTGAGAATCTAGGAGACCTGTACTTAGGACCTTCGGGAACTTAGGTCAAAACTCATTAAAGGTTATCACTTAGGAACCACGTCTATTGACTCGGGCAAACACCAATATTTTGTCGTGTATGTTATTTAACCGATCAGGTGAAGTACTCGAAATTCTTATATTGAAATTTCCACTTTTGCATCTAGCGAGTTGATTTTTACATCTCTACTCCTCTTAATGGTAGTTGCATCGCGTCAATTTTCTTCATTATAGCAAACACTCATTTGCTTCATTTCTTGATAATTTCATATGTTACACATGCATCGTTTGTTACGCATGTGGCTTCCCTTCGAATGATCGTTTTCCCCAAAGTTACAATTACCATTTCGCTATATCCAGTTATTGCCTTTTGTCTCGGATAACCTGCATTATTGTAAGTATCAACCCCTTTGATATTAAGTCAACAAAACCTTCTTGAAATCTCTTTTCCTTCGAGTTACATACATGGTTCATCTTTGTAACATTGCCGAGACTTCCTGGTCAATACATGTATTTATTGTCAGATTGCGCTGAAACCAAGTTCAATTGCTTGAACTTGTCCATTTCACATATTCAATTCAAGACACCATATGATGTATTGAGAGCATCATATTCAAATTCATTTTTGCAAGTGTTTCTTTTGTTCCGAGTCGGAGTAGACTTGTCTGGACTACGGCTCCATTAAATTGTTCGTTGATTTCGGCACCTTGTGGTGATGCTTACACAAGATTGAAGCTTGCGCTAATCTCATTTACACATCTCATACACGGATTTAATTGTTTGTTTATTTATTGACTTGCTCTAAATCCGCTCTGATTTATCATGATGAAGCAGTCTTAACGCAATTGTGTGTTAAGACAATGGTACATAAATTCATTTTATATTCCAGTGTACCTCCTAATGGTTCTTTCATTATCTATCGAATTCCTTGTAGTATTCATTGTTTTTTCATCCTCGGTCGGAAACAGTTGTTCTTTGGTGTTCTATATTCAATTGAAAAGTCCTACGATGTCGTTTGAATCAAATTCTCAGGTTCGCTTCATAACACTTTCATTTGATTTCAAACACGGTGAACTTGTTCGATCACCGCTATTATTGAATTATGTCATTACGACACCTCGTGGTGTCGGTATAAACTTGTAGCTTGTGCTAATCATGGTCCACCGTTTCATACGAAACTACGTATATTCTACGTTTGACTTGTCATTTAAACATTCTTAATGCAACTACGACTTAAGACAATGATACACCAGATTCAGTTGTATTTCATTTGGTGTATTCTTGCAATTCAATAATGTCAACACACTAATCTTATCCATGTACTTGTTCGAAAGTTGACGGAACGTTTTCATGTCACTATTACATTTGAGTTTGCTAATTCTGAGTTCATCTAGCGGATGTTATTGTTTCTAGAACTCATTTGCATATCGTAAACGATCATTTGAAATTCTATTGATCAAAACTCCTCTTTTGTCGAACCCCTGTTAACTAAGTTACACTAGGTTATACATCTATACGTCTTGTATCCTTCGACATTAAATTCTGAAACACATACCTTTTTAACCACTGGGTTCCTGTTGTTGTAATACGTCCTTGGATTCACCTAATTCGAATAAGTTTTGATTCGGTTTCATGGTTAAGCACTTTGGTATTATTCATATCCATGCACGTATAACGTAACCCTAAGGAGTTAATGTAGTTTAAATTTCGAGGACGTAATTTTCTTAACAGGGGGAGAATGTGACAACTGTCAAATTTGCATGCATCCGTACAATTATTAAACAATGATTAGTGCTTAATGACTGTGCTGAATTACAATTAATGACTTCAATTGTTTTCCGATTATTTCCATATACATACAAGTGCATCATATATTGCAAATGACATATCATTATTGCATACAAACTTTGTTGTTTCGAATGATGCACGAAACACCGGCAGCACAGTTATCAGACAAATCAGAAAAATGCTGACGGAGTTCAGTAAATAGACAGACATTGTATTGAGACACAGAATGAGCCAGAAACCAAGAGTTACACTAGTATAGTGTGTAGGAAAGTAAGGATCATAAAACTGCCTTCCTAGTGATAGTTTAAGTGCCGGAAAGTGCCTAAAACTTACATAAACTGCAGAATTAAGCAAAATTCAGCATTTAAACAACTTAATATAAAGCAGAAATATGGTTAAATGGTCCTGAATGCTTTCCTAAGTATCGGGAATCAAAACTGTCACAAAAAGTAACATAAAGCACACTAAACTGCAAAATTTAGCACCTTAACGAACCGGTAACCAACCGAACAACCAGACACTACCCGAAACACCAAATTTTCGCTAGAAGCATTGTTTTAACATTACCAAGCTAGTTATGATCCCCGAACATCCTAACACATCATGTAACATCTAGTAAGTAATAAACCTAACTAATACTTGAAATCTAACTACATAACCTAATTACTAGTTACCACCTAAGCCTAGACCCCCCCCCCCCACCTAGTTCATGACCCAACATGTGGGTCCCACTTGATTTTATTTGATTAATTAATTAGATTGTGTTTCAACTTTAAGAACATAAAAACCAATGGAAAAATATGTGTAGAAGTATTATAAATAAAACCATGAGACCATAACCTTTCATTCACACCACAACACCACACTTGACATCTTCTTCTCCTCCTCCCTTCACTCACGGCCGAACACACCCCACCACACTACCATCATCATCAATCATTTTCCATTCAATCCACATATGCTCAAGGGTGCTAGAAGCCATACAAGGAAGCTTGGAGCTTTCGGAAGTTAAAGGACCTTCACCATTTGCTTTTATCCACTTCATTTCTTCTATTGATCATCCCTAGCCTTGAGCTAGTGGTAAGAACATCATACTCTTTGTTTTACATCTTGTTTAAGTGGTTAAAAGATGATACATGTTGTTAATCATGATGAACACTAAGAATCAAGAACATGAAACATGAACATAAGCTTAAAATCTTAAGAAATCATGTTGTTTAGTGTTGTTGTGCTACTTGATGATTGATTGTTTATGTTAATGATGTAGATCATCATATGATCTTGCTAGATAATGATTAAAAACATAATCTAGCAAGATGAGATGATGAAAATGTTAAAGATCCATAGATCATCCTCATGAAAGTCATGAACTTGAAAGAATAAGTTGATTTTTTTGTTAAGTGATGATCAGACTAAAGTACAAGTCTTGTAAATCTAAGATTTCAAGAATGATTTTTCAAGAAACCAAGTTAAAAATACAAAGTTTACTTAATCTTGGTTCTTAAAAAAATCCACCATGTTTTTTAGTGGTTAATCAAGTGTAGGAACACATATGTAACAAGAAAAATCCAAGAAGAAACATTTTTAGAAAATGTAATTACAAGTTGTAAAGATCTAGATTCTTCAAAAATGATGTTTTTAAATAAACAACCACACTTTAAAGGGTAACTAGACTTACTAAATATACTAGTAAGCTACTACACATTTTTATAAATTCTCAAGTTCATGAGGTAGTAGTTTATTCTTGTTTTTGGCAAATTGGTAAGTGTAGATTGAATTGTTGTTGATTGTGTTGATTTACAAAAGTAAATGATATGCTATGAAGGCATGGAAACCTCCATTTTTAGGGGAAACTATGGCAAAATTTTCTAAAAATTTAAACACTTAGAAATATATTTTTGAACAAATATTTACAAGTATATTTTTAACCATGAATTTTCATATAAAGTTTGCCATAAATTTTGTTACGAAAATTATAAACATTGGAGGTTGGTTTTTGTAAATAAAAGTGACTAAATATGTATTTAGGAAATATACATTTAAAAGTCACCATGTGTGTGATTATTTGTATATTATGTGTATTAGTTATATTATTTTAGGACTTGAAATAATATAACTCATCAAAATACCAAAAATTACAATCCAAAATATTACCAAAATTCTAAGAGAATGATCATATAAATTATACCCAAAATATTGGAGAAACCAAACAAAGGAATATAACTTACAAAATAATCCGGAAAGTTTATTCATAAGTATATTTTGGTAATAAGTATTTTGGACACTAAGAGAACAAAAATATGATTTTTACGATTATTACAAAACATATCAAATTTTTGAAAAGGAGAAAAATATATTATTTTTGGCAAGTAAAAATATATATTTTTCTTGGAATTATTAGAAGAGGTATTAGTTTTAGAAGAAAATATATACTTTCTCACACAAACATGAAATACAATATTTTTGGAGTGAAAAATATATTTTCTTGAATAAACATGAAATACATTATTTTTGGGTGAAAAATAAGTTTATATATATTTTCCAAGTTAAACTTGAAAATATATTATTATTGAGACTTATATGAAATTTATAAATATTTTTGCCAAGGGAAAAATTATAAGTAATTTTTCTATGTAATATTTCTTAAAATATATATTTTGGAAATATATAATGTATTTTTGTTAAAAATATTATTCCGGAAAAGCTAATACAAAAATTAAGTATAAGGATACCTAATAATTACAAGAAAATACGTATTCTCGTACGCATAAAAACACACCGGAATACGCCATCAATACTTGGCAAAAATATACAAGTATAAGAATACGACTACAAGTACACCCATCCTTGGGGAAATATTCATGTACAAATACATAAGTGTGACAAGTTAAAATATATTATTTTAACTATTATTCCAAAATTTAATAAATATAATTTAAGTTAAAATATTTATTATTTTAACAAATAATTATATAACTTGGAATAATATCGAAGGCACAATGAAACGTAACTCAAAGACACTAATTAATACTAAGTCAAGGCACGACCCGCTCGTCTAATAGACCACAGTACATTGTAGGTAGTCGTGTACACCAGAGGAAACTTTGAGTTACAGTCGGATTCGAAGAACGCAAAACTGTGAGTTCATGTCCCCCTTTTCTTTTAACTGTTTTCAGTTTTATAACTTCGGGGGTGAAGTACATGTTACAATCTGTTTACAAATGTTTATATGTGGTATGGTTAGCTTAGGAAAGGTAATGCTAGATCATGTGAGTGGTGGGTACAACGCTTAAGACCATTAATCCTCATAGTAGGACCGAGGGACATGAGTGATAGATCTATTTGGGTGTAGAGAGCCCACACCCATGTGGACCGGGGTTGGCCCATGAGGTGACTATGTCTTCAACCTGAAGCCCGGTTCAAAAATCTGCTAGGTTTGTGCCTTCCGGCATCACGTCACACATATTAATGGCCTTGCAAACCATTAATGATCTATTTCCTTGATTGCTTTCATACCAGGGTTTACAACTACATACTTACTTATAATGATTACAAGGTTTATTCGAGCTCACACACTAAACACATGAACTCGCTCAACTTTTGTTGATGTTTTCAAACTACATGTATTTCAGGAAATTAAGTATGGATCTGGCGGGCGTTGAAGTTTACAAGTCATGTTTCTAATAAAGGTGTCATCCGAAGTCGAAGGGTTTGGGTTATGTATTTTATCTTGGATAAGATACAGGGCTCAAAACCTAGTTTGTTTGTGTCTTTTGTGAAGTCCTTATGGAACTTAAAACTTGTTGGTATTGTATTTTGAACATGTAGTCTGTGTTTGGATTTTAAGACAACGTTGTTTGTAATGTTTTAAAACTATCTATGGATGAACATCTTGGGTTTTATCATATAGTTGTTTACTATGGTTGAATGCAATGATATTAAGCAAGTCACACATAATCACGCTTCCGCAAAAGTCAGGGTGTGACAAGCAGGGATACAATCCCAAGTAGCCGGGTTAATGTATTAATAGTAGTTTACATATGAGGGGATCAAGCCATTCACACCCCCGCCATCCAATACCAGTGGGTATTGAAGAAGGTCCTAGTAAGCTTGACCCAGGTCCTTGCAGGATCTATACACTGAACAAGGCAAGAACCTTACCAAACCATTCCCTTAACCCCCGACCAGGTAGCCAACATATCTCTATATAGACCGTAGAGATATGAATGGTGAAAATCTTTTATTTTATATAGACAGTAAAATAACACCAAGACACCACAAACAAATGATAAGGAAGTTACACCTTCAACATAAGAAACTAGTTATTAAAGTCATTAATACAAAACCAAATAAAAAGTGCGAAAAGATTAAAAATCAAAAGTATTACATTAAATGCTTGTCTTAACCAAGTGATGTAAGAGACTTAGGCAAACATGGCCTTTGATTGTCAAGAACTCTTACTATCAATCTTAGATCCCGAGACTACTACACACACTCTAAGGTGGATGATGGATGATGGTGGTGGATGTGGGTGTTGCAGTGGTGGTGGAGTGGGAGAGAGGTGGTTTGCCAAGGGACACCTTTGAATGAACCAAGCACCCCTATTTATAGCCTGCACAGAAGCCCGGACACGGCCCCGTGTCCATCCTCTTTCTCTTTCTTCATTAATTGCAATTGTCTGTATTAGGCTCCACACGCCCCCGTGTTCACTGGGTACGCCCCGTGTGTAGAAGCGTATCTGCACCATCAAGATTTGCTAGATTTTGCGAATCTTAGCGTTGACCCCGTGTTGAGCTGGGCACGCCCCCGTGCTAAGAATAGAAGCTTCTACAACTTTGTCTTTTCTGCAGACACCTGACCATGCCCCCGTGTTCGCTGGGCACGGGGCCGTGGTCAGCCTTCTGTTTCCTTGTTTTTGCTTGGGAAGATGCTGTCGAGGGGTCGGGCATGCCACGTTTATTCCTTTTCTTGTATTTATGTTAGATTTTGCTGCATATTTGTCCCTTTTGTTCATTTAAGCTCATTTGTTCCTGAAAATACAAAAGGAAGACAAAAGCACAATTTCTCCGATATTAGTACTAAAAAGGGTTAGTTTTATGCCTCATTTGATGTAATTTATATGTTGCATTTTACACACATCAATTACCCCCACACTTGAATATTTGCTTGTCCTCAAGCAAAACTCTTTATTATGTGGCTTACACACCCAAATGGAATGGGTAGAAGAGAAGTTTTTGGGCTTGTCTTGAGTGTCGGGAATCCAAGATCTTTATTGGGTTTTATTTTTATGATATTTACAATCCTATTCGTTATGATTTATTTAGAACGTTTCATAAGAGAAATTACTTATTTGGGCATAACATGCCTCTTTAAAATTCCATTTATATACAAGTTCACATACCTCACGGGAGATCACTCAACACTCGGCAGAAGATGTATTTTTGCGAAACACTCGAGACTGGCATGGAACTTATTTCTACCATATGCTTGCCAAGCAATCAATCCTCCTCCTTTTTAACTATAAACCTTTGTAAATATCAAGAGGACTTGGGGAAGGGTTAGGCTTGGGTTAAAGGTAGGTGGTTTTGGGTTAGTGTTTAGTAGAAGGGCTAAAAGCGTAAAGAGCGTCGGTCGTCGTAAAACTTTTTGTTTTTGTGACTTTTATTCAAACTAATCATTTTCAAACAAAGTTTCTTTTGAGGAACTTGTTTGTTTATTGCTAGACTTCATATTTTTATTTTTTTATAAGGAGCGTCACACGAAAACCGAGCTTTTTACTAAAATAAAGGGTTTAAAAGAAAAAGGTTTTGGTGCTTAAAGGGTGTTTGTTTTGTGGGTTTAGAAATGAAAATGTTTAGGCTCAAAGGGGTTAACTAGGGGGATTTTGGGTAGGTGATAAAAAAAAGTGAAAAATAATGGTGTTGAAAAGAAAATGGGTTAGTCCTAATGCCTCCATCATTTACTTACTTGGGTTTAAGTTGGTAAGGACCGGGAATGTATCGTCATGGCAAGTTCTAGAGTCGTAAGAAACCAAACGGCTATTCACACAAGAAACGAAAAATGAGCATTTAGTTTAAAGATGTATTCTTGTATGCTCAATAAAGGCTCAAAACTCACTTTCTGTGGGAATGGGTTTCTAATGTGATCAAGTATATATAATCAAATTTTAACTAGATTTGTCATGCCGTTTCATAATTTTCTTATGTTGGTTCTTTTTATCACGACGCTATCGGTTGTAAATTTGTAAAAATATAACCTTTTTAGAACTTGTTATTCCCAAATTAAACCAAGACAAATAAAAAAATGAAAAGTTTTTGAAAAAATTTAGGGTGATTAGCGGTTCTAATAGAGTTTTGTGTAAGGCTTGTTATTAGGACTTGAAAAATTCAAGGTTTAGCATCCCCCCACACTTAAATTACACATTGTCCTCAATGTGTCTCAAAAATAAGTTTTTAGGTTGATTGAATGTGTAAAAAGGTGTTTAAAAACATACAAAATTTCATGTTACTGGGCATCTGGGCACAGGCCCGTGTTGGTCTGGGCACGGCCCCGTGTTCAGATTGCCAGTATCATATTTAACAGAAGGCTGGGCACGGGGGCATGTTCAGTGAACCCGGCCCCATGTCCAGTTACCTGAACTGGGCGTTTTCTGCAGAACCTCGGGCACGGGGGCGTGTTGGGGTGAGCACGGCCCCGTGCTGAACTTGCTGTAATGAAGAAAAATTGTCGGGAGGCTCTGTTTTTGTGCATGGGGTGTGGGTTCAAGTTTCCCTTAGTAACCTCCACCATTTCGAGTGTGTTTTATTCCTGAAAAGTAAAACTAAACTAGAAAACATAAAAGTTAATCTAAACTAAAACTAAGGATAGTTTCGTGGAATGCCTCCGTGGTGCGCCATGTTTATAAGGGTCCTTGGCCAGACCCAAAGTCAGTCATATGTTGCCCAAGTGGGATGTTTTGCATCCCATGTTGCACCGTCGGAGAGCATCATCCAAGCTTGAGTCTATGACTTTCATGTAGTTGACCGGGTCGTCGTCTTCTACTCTCTTCCCAACCCAGAACTCCATCTCTTTGTCCCCAACCCTCAATGTTAATTTCCCACCATTCATGTCCACCATTGCGTAAGCGGTGGCTAGGAATGGTCTTCCTAGAATAAGTGGAACTTCGGTATCTTCCTCCATATCAAGTATGACAAAGTCGGCCGGGAAGACAAAGTCTCCGACTTTTACCAACAGATTTTCGGCGACACCTTGTGGATATTTGATAGATCTATCGGCGAGTTGTATGCTCATCTTTGTGGGGCTTGTTTTACCAAGTCCGAGTCGGTCAAACATTGATGAGGGTATGAGATTGATGCTAGCCCCAAGATCGGCTAGTGCATTGCATATGGGTGATCCCCCATGGAACAAGGGATGGTGAAGCTTTCGGGGTCGATTTTCTTTTGTGGGAGTTTGTTAAGTAGAACGTCGGTGCATTCTTCACTTAAATTAACTAATTGTAGTGTTTCGATTTTCTTTTTGTGAGTGAGAAAGTCTCTCATAAATTTTGAATATTTAGGCATTTGAGTGAGGACTTCCACAAATGGAAGATTGATGTGCAATTATTTTAGTAAGTTTACAAATTTCGTGAATTGCTCATCGGTCTTTTGGCGAAGTAACCGACCGGGGTAAGGTACCGGGGGGTTCTTGGCTTGGAGTTGTCTCTTTTTGGGGTTTTGGTGAAGTTGTGGGCTGGTTAGACGGACTCTTTTAAGTTGGAGGTAGTGGAGCCTCCTCGGGACCTACGGTACGGTTTCTCAATGTGATGAGATGCACTTGCGCCTTTGGGTTGGTTTCGGTATTGCTGGGTAACGCGCCTTGTGGTCTTTCGGAGAAATTTTGAGCTAGTTGATTTAGTTGTTTTTCAATGTTTTGAATACTAGCTTGTTGATTTCTAAAGTTCGATTCCATTTGTTGAAATCGATCCGAGTTTTTCTTTTCGGTGTCGGAGATGAGGCGTGAGATAGTATCTTCAAGCTTCTCTCGTCCCCCTTGTTGTTGTTGAGAGAAATTTTGTGACTCATTTCTTGGTTGTTGAAAGTTTGTTCGTTGGTTTTGATTTTGTTGGTTATTATTATTGTCGGATTCTCTCCAACCAAGGTTAGGGTGGTTACGCCATCCTTGGTTGTAGGTACCCGTCGGAGGACCTGACGGTCTAGGTCTATTATCAATGTAGTTTACCGTTTCTGTTTGATTATCCATTTCTTTCATACAACTCCAATTTTCATGTGGCCCACCACACCCCTCACAAGCCATAACCGAGGCCGTTTTTGCCATTTCTAACTTTTTGATTTTCGAAGAGAGGGCCTCGATTTGGGCTTGTAAAGAAGTGCTTTCGTTAACCTTATGGGCGCCCGGGGCAATAGATTTTGTGCCTCGGGGAGTGTGCCACTGAAAATTGTTTTGAGCAATTTCCTCAATTTGATTATAAATTTCATTTGGGCGACGATTACCTAGAAGTCCCCGGAGCTAGAATCAAGTGTTTGTCTTATGTGTGGCAACAACCCATTATAGAAAGTGGATACTTGTTGCCATACCGCAAGACCATGATGAGGACATTTTCTTAATAGCTCCTTGAATCTTTCCCAAGTTTCATATAAGGATTCCCCGTCCTCTTGTGAGTATGTATTAATTTCAGTCATTAATTTAGCCGTTTTAGAAGGAGGGAAATACATATAAAAAAACTTTTGGGCTAGTTCATCCCAAGTGTTTACCGAACCCACTGGGAGGGTGTTGAGCCAAGCCTTAACTCGGTCTTTTAGTGAAAATGGGAACATTTGGAGGCGGATGGCGTCGTTTGATGCCCCATTGATGCGAAAAGTATCACATATTTCCAAGAAGTTGGTAATATGTAAGTGAGGATCTTCGTTCGCATGCCCATGGAAAGTTGCTGAGTTTTGGAGCATTTGAATCAAATGAGGCCGAAGTTTGAAGTTGTTGGCATCGACATTCGGTGCATTGATAGCGGTGCCAAGATTACCTACCGTGGGTCGTAGGTAATCCATTAGGGTGCATTGATCCGCCATTGGGATTAGGTTCCCCGAAACTTTCTCTTGGATTTTAGCTTTAATTCTTTTTCTTAGAAAGCGTTCGGGTTCATCTAGTGGTTCTTTTATGTCTTTATTGGAACTGGAGCTCATGCACTACGTAAGAAGTTCAGGTGCGGCGCCTGGGTTCCAAGTCCTGCGATAAAAACAAAAAGATTGTTGGTCAGAAGTCTTACCACGACCCCGTGCTCAGCTAAACACGGCCACGTGGTCGTGGTTACAGTGATTGTTTTCCGGATCCCTGTTACTGGAGAGTTCAACACGGCCCCGTGCTGCACCAACACGGCCTCGTGCTCAGCTCTCTCTAACTCGGAAAATAAAAACTGCCAGTAAGGATGCTGGGCACGGCCCGTGTCCGACCAGGCACGGCCCCGTGCTGCAGTCTGCAGAAACTGAAAAATTTAGAAAAAATCCTAAAAAAACAGAAAAATAAGAAAAAACGATTAGGCCGTTGATTCCTAACTTTCTTAAAATCCTTGTGTCCCCAGCAGCGGCGCCAAAAACTTGATGTGTGTCGAGTGTGATATATTTTTATTAATATTTTAAGCCCTTTTTAACACTTTAGTCAAGTTTTAAATTTATAAAACACGATATTCTACTAACACTAAACACACATATGGGCAAGTGCACCCATCGTGCGCGTAGTATAGCGTTGGTAAGATACCGAGGTCGTCCAAGGACACAGGAGCTTTTAGTACCGGTTTATCCTCAACGTCTAATCAAATCAAAAGTTTTAGAAAAAGGTTTTAAACATGAAAAATAAAAAATAAAAATGCTGAAAATAAAAATGCTGAAAATAAAAACAGATAGACAAGATGAATCACTTGGATCCGATTCTCCTTTAATGTATCTTTGATGATTTCTGCACTTTTGCACTTTTTAAGAGATTATCTTAGTTATAGTAGTAGGCCCCTCTTTTGAAGGTGACGTTACCCTCAACCCAGTGGTTTGAGTCAGCAAGGATACAACCCCAAAGGGCCGGAATATTGAAATATAATTAATTAAGTTATTAATGCGTAATGTGGTAAGTGGTTTGAGTGTGATGTTACCCTCGGCTAAGTGGTTTGAGTCAGCAGGGATACAATCCCAAGTAGCCGGGTTAATGTATTAATAGTAGTTTACATATGAGGGGATCAAGCCATTCACACCCCCGCCATCCAATACCAGTGGGTATTGAAGGAGGTCCTAGTAAGCTTGACCCAGGTCCTTGCAGGATCTATACACTGAACAAGGGAAGAACCTTACCAAACCATTCCCTTTACCCCCGACCAGGTAGCCAACATATCTCTATATAGACCGTAGAGATATGAATGGTGAAAATCTTTTATTTTATGTAGACAGTAAAATAACGCCAAGACACCACAGACAAATGATAAGGAAGTTTCACCTTCAACATAAGAAACTAGTTATTAAAGTCATTAATACAAAACCAAATAAAAAGTGCGAAAAGATTAAAAATCAAAAGTATTACATTAAATGCTTGTCTTCACCAAGTGATGTAAGAGACTTAGGCAAACATGGCCTTTGATTGTCAAGAACTCTTACTATCAATCTTGGATCCCGAGACTACTACACACGCTCTAAGGTGGATGATGGATAATGGTGGTGATGTGGGTGTTGTAGTGGTGGTGGAGTGGTGGTGAAGTGGGAGAGAGGTGGTTTGCCAATGGATGCCTTTGAAGTGAACCAAGCACCCCTATTTATAGCCTACACAGAAGCCCGGACACGGCCTCGTGTCCATCCTCTTTCTCTTTCTTCATTAATTGCAATTGTCTGTATTAGGCTCCACACGCCCCCGTGTTCACTGGGCACGGCCCCGTGTGCAGAAGCGTATCTGTACTATCAAGATTTGCTAGATTCTGCGAATCTTAGCGTTAACCACGGCCCGTGTTGAGCTGGGCACGCCCCCGTGCTGGGAATAGAAGCTTCTAGAACTTTTTCTTTTCTGCAGACACCTGGGCACGCCCCCGTGTTCGTTGGGCACGAGGCCGTGGTCAGCCTTCTATGTCGTTGTTTTTGCTTGGGAAGATGCTGTCGAGGGGTCGGGCATGCCACGTTTATTCTTTTTCTTGTATTTATGTTAGATTTTGCTGCATATTTGTTCCTTTTGTTCATTTAAGCTCATTTGTTCCTGAAAATACAAAAGGAAGACAAAAGCACACTTTTTCCAACATTAGTACTAAAAAGGGTTAGTTTTATGCCTCATTTGATGTAATTTATATGTTGCATTTTACACACATCAGATGGAACGACAGACTAGCCAAGAAACATGTTTGGTTTAACGAAACAATCGGAATCAGTAGCTAACATCATGATCGAAAAAGATTAAACGAAAATAATGAGATATAAAGACTAAAGATTCGTCGAACGTTTAATTCCACGCTCCCGACCTTCTATTCTCGTATCGATCCTCTTCTTCATCTTGAATTCGTCCATTAAATCCCCTTCAACTCATCTGGTTGTGATATGTGTATTATGATATATGAAGTTCAGGCTGCATTGGGTTTAATTTCGCATCAAATACGTATTTCTCGATTTCCATTCGTCTAGCGTTTTGCACGGATAAAGGGCCAAAGGCTCGCGATACGCGTGCCCAAATAGATCAACAAACAACGCACGATGAAGGGGTGTGATTAGCAGAAAAATTAAAGGGAAATTTCATCTTTTATTATGCTAGACCGTCCTAGGCATATCGCGATAAGCTCAGCTCAAATGGCTTGTGATACACGAACTCCTATTTTCACCAGAATTTTCAACTTTCGTCCTTGCACTTCTAACCTTGCTCTCGATTACTCGTTTAATCACCATGCCGACCCGTTTTTGCTCCGTTTTCTCACCAGGACCTACAAAACACAAAATAATAAAATACAAGCCTAAAATTACCAATAACAAATAAATAAACTATCAAAATATTATACACAATACAAAGATAAATGACAGTGTTTTGAAACATATCAAATATCTCCACACTTGAACCTTTTTTGTCCCTTAAAAAGATGCAATGGAATCAGAATTAAGATATATGTCTTTCAAAAACATTCGATTATTTTATTGAAGATATAATCACATACTAACTACAATTGTTGGTATTGCTATCCACCTAAACCCAAACACCAGAAGTCAGGCCGCATTCATGTATGCACTTAAGTTCAGTTAACACTGCATTTAAAGGTCTCATACTCAAGATTCACAGTTCTACCTAATCATGTATCAAGCTTTTGCGGACGAGGTTTAAACCGTGTAGATTTACTAACCACTACAGATAAAAACCTGCATGTATTTCGAATTAAACTTTCTATGGAATGAATGGATAATGGTTTATGTTAGGGGTAGAATTATACTTAGGATCCTGAGGTTATTAGCATACGGTAGAATCCTAATGCGACTAAGGATCATGAACATCATTGTTACTGAGTGGATCCTAATGAACCGCCCTTCCTGATCCAGTGGAGAGGTAAGGATTGACCATCAGGAATTGAATCCCAATAAACAAAGAAGAACTTTATCTTCCATTCTTTCTCATTGTGTTTCATTCTTGGGACGAGGGCATATAGTCGAGGCTTGATACGGAGAGTAAAGCGTCTAGCACCGTGGGTCCTAAACTCGTAAGCACTAGCAATCTCGGCGACAGTAATATCCAGGGCATGGGTTTTGTTGAGTCTACAAAGAGTAAGTAAGATCCTCCATAACAGAGGCATGAATTAGGAATAAGAAAGCTTGGTGATGCTAAAAACTCGTTTACAAGGGGTGTGAACTGAAAGGTGAAATCAATCGAAAAAGGTAGAAAGGAAAACAAACCCATTGAGGGGAACTGAAATCAGCTTTGGTGGTAGGATCAAAGGGTCGAACAATGGCTTGGTCTTGTAGAACTAGGGAGGTGACTAAGTGCTAATGCACTAATAATCGAATTTACAAAGTTTCTCTTCAGAGGACACTAGGATCCTCTAATCTGTGAACTCGGGAACATCAGAAAAACAAAGGTTTTTCTATGCGATTACATTACTCGCCAGAAAAAGAAAATGTAGAAGAAGAGTGAGATGGAAAAGAAGACTAACCTGATCACCTCAACTTCGCCGAATATAATGAGTAAAGAGTAAATCTAGGGCTTGAGGTTATAATGGGGTTGATAGCGGTCAAATCGTATAGGTAACTTGCTCGAAGTTCTTATTTCTAATCTCAGCCACATGTTAATTTTTGAATTTTGACAACTGTTATCCACAGCTATAAAATTTGGTGTCAATTGTTAGGGGTAAAATTTATACTCAGGATCTTGAGGCTATTAGTATTAGGCAGAATCCTGATGCGACTAAGGATCTTGAACATAATTGTTACTGATTAGTTTCTTGTGCCTCTTAAGAATATTCCACATGTATATTCCCCTATAAACGGCTAGTGGATGACTTTTAGCGAAATTCTCATGAAGATGGTTGAGGAAAACGTGTGGAAAAGAACTTGAAGCTGCCAATGGTCATTTACTTGGTCTCCTGAGGATCCCAAACTTCTCAAATGTTTAGTTTGGATTTGTTTTTCACTTTGTACTATAAAAAGGTTTGACCCGATCAGTTTAGGGACACAGTTTTACACACGACATTCACCTTCTACTCACCCGCAATCACTGCAAACAATATTGTAACACATAGTCTGCGATTGATCACGGCTCACTCTTGTAATTTTTACATCATTAATAGTAGTGGGGCTGTGTAGTTTCCAGCTCCTGGTTGTGCCAGATATCAACTTCACGAAGAAGATCAAGGGCTTTTTCCCCCGTGATAAATCACCTGTGTTCACTGCATTCATTATTACCTCGTTACACTTTACCTTTATTTGCTCAACAAATTGTTTTTACCACTAAGGATCCTGACTTTAAGTCCAGGATCCTGAAAACTAAAATCAATAATTTCACAAGCACCTTACCTCACTTTCTCAATTTGGTTGAGTTAACATTCTTATAAATTTTTAACCAAAACAATTTGGCGCCCACCGTGGGGCAAGTGATGCTTTTCATCAGAATTTTTTTCTTAAAATTTATGCTAAATCAATTTCTTTTGAAGTTATTCTCAAAAAGGGCTTCTCAATCCAAGTCAACTTCAGTTTCATCTGCTGTTACTACTGCAACTTCTGGAATGAGCAATCTTCCTCCTGATCAAACTTATCAGAAAAGGACTACTATTGCAGGGAATATCTCTTCAGGATCTAGGAAGTCCACTGTTGGACCTGTTCTTACCTCCAATGATGATATTCTATCATTGTTTGCTACGGTGAAGGAGCAAATGAAGCAGCAACAGGAGATAAACCAAATGCTGTTCAAGGAGCTCAGGGACATAAAAGATTTCAGGAGGCCAGTGGAAGTAATAATCCCATTGCAACCAAGTATCTTTAGCTATGGGACTGGAGGACCCTCAGTGGTCCATCAAGGACACTTCTTACCTATGCAGCCATGATCGACAACTGTTGGTCCAACCTCGCCAATCAGGATCACAACTAGCATGGATCTTGGAGTTACACCAGGATCCTCCTCTCAGGATCCTAACATTGGTAACCTTGTCAATGATAGTTCTTTCTATACTAATGATTTTGTGTAGGGTGTAGGTGTTAGTCTTGAAATCGTTAGGGAACTAAGGAAGTTGAAGGAGATGATCTCCTGTGTGCTTGGAGTGGTACAACCCATACCGGAGGTGTCTCCTGGAAGCCACATGATCTCCAGATTTTCTCATCCCATCTGCGATGTGGAGATTCCCAAAAGATTCCAAACTCTAAATACGAAACTCTATGATGGAATGACTGATCTTAAATGGATTTGGTTCCACTTTGATAGGATCGACCTAGAAATGGTAGCTTAATGTTTCTATTACTTCTTTTGCTCATTCGATAAACTTGTTTAATAACCAATTTTCATGCAACAGAACTTTTGAGAGATTGACTAGCGATCTCTACAGGGTCACTCAGGGTACAGATGAATCTCTGAGAGATTATGTAAGCAAGTTCGAAAGAGAATCATTGGAAATCCTTAACCTTGACAATGCCATGCGAGTCTAACCCTTTAAAATGGGTCTCTAGAAGGATTCTCCTTTTTATCAGGATTTTGTAATGAATCCATGGAGGAACCTAGATGAAGTCAGGAACCGGGACTTAAGGTTCACCAGGCTCGAAGATGATAGAAAATTTCAAGAGAGGATCAATGGTCCTACCAATTATGATCGCCCAAATAGGAAATGGGATTCTCCTCAGAAATCCTACAAGTCCAATCCATACTCCAAAAGTGATAACAACATATTTAATGCTAGGACGATGAGTATCCTGAGGAGGATTACCCTAAAATCGTTGAGTATTGTTTTCTGTTGATGTTTCAAGATTATTATATGCTATGCAGGATCTTGGAGGCAAAGCAAGATGGCATAGGAAAAATGAGAAGACTCTAGTTTGGAAGGACAAATATAAATGTTGTGCCTACCATGAAGATTTTGGACATCTGATAGAGGATTGTTATGCCCTCAAGAAGGAAATAAGTTACCTTCTCAGCAAGGGGTACTTGAAAGATTTCATGGGACGAAAGAAGGAAAGGAACCTGAATCCTGAAAAATCAACCAAACGGTTAGGATCCCCACCACCGAATGCGAAGGTGATAAACTTTATTTCTAGTGGGTCTGATATCTGTGGTACTTCTTACTCTACAGCTAAAAGACATGCTAAGGAGGTGAAGGCAAAATGCGGGGCACGCCGACAAGAATGTCAACATTGACAGAACAGAAGATAGTATATTTTGACGTGGATAACAGGGATGCGGTGTAGGATCCTCACCACGATGGTCTGGTAATCACACCATATGTTGCTAACCACTTTGTATGCATGATCCTAGTCGACGAAGGGAGTTCAGTAAACATAACACGACTAGACACCTTGAAGAGAATGAACATTCCTGAATATGAGATCGTAGCTAAATCATCAGTTTTGGAGGGATTTAATGATGAAGTAAAGAATACTGTAAGGGAGATTAAATTGCTTGTCTATATAGAGGGAGTTAATGCTATGCAAAGATTTTGTATTATCGATTCTCTATCATGCTATAACATTATCTTAGGTAGGCCATGGATCCATGAAATGAAAGTTGTACCTTCCACTTATCATCAGTGTGTGATGCTACCAACCCCTTGGGAAGTTATCAAGATCCAAAGTGACCAACAGGAAGCTAAAGACTGCTATACTTCTTCGATGAAGATTTCTACTAAAACGAGGCAAGCATAACAATTATAAAAGATGGCACGAGATGGGCTTGTAAGCCAAGGAACTGGATATTAAAGAAGCGTATTTAAATCCTGAGGATCCTGATGTCAAAGTGCTTATATGAATGAGGAACCTTGGAGATCTTGAGCAGGAACTTGTAAACTTCCTAAAGCAAAGAGTCTTGACTTTTTCCTGGAAGCACGAAGATATGATAGGCATCTCGAGGGACATTATCACTCATAAATTGGGTGTTGACAATAGTTATAGGCCGATACACCAAAAGAGAAGAAAGTTTGCTCTAGTGAGGAACCTAATAATCGAAGAAGAAGTCGAGAGGTTACTAAAAGTCAAGATGATTAGGGAAGTCAAGTTCCCTAGATGATTAGCTAATGTAGTCATGGTATAGAAGAAGAAAAAGAAGAAGAAGAAGAAGAAGAAGAAGAAGAAGAATGGGAAATGGAGAGTGTGTGTGGATTTCATCGACCTAAACAAAGCATATCCTAAGGATCCTTTCCTACTACCTCACATAGACTCAATGGTGGACACTACAACAGGACATGGGATGTTGACCTTTATGGATGCTTCATTAGGATTTCAACAAATCTAGATGAAACTGATAGAGAGTGTGAAACATGGGTGTTTAAGGGCTTATCTTACATGTTTTGTTCAGTTTTATGTGACTATATGCTTTGAATAGGTTTATTGCGAGTGATTGTATGTTTGCAGCCAAAACAAGTGAATTCGGTTAAGTTACGGGGTTTAGAGATGAAGTGGATCGTTCGAGATTGATAAATGCAACAAACGGTGATGTTCGGGATGTGTTCGGATCATAACCCATCTTTAATATGCAAGAGATATAAATTATTAAAGTTAAGGAGGGCATTAATTCTCAACATAGATTTATCATCATCAACAATCACGTGATATGTGATATTAAGAAAAAGAGGCCATTATTTTAATGAGGAGAATAAATTCTATCATTTATATTGACTTCTTTTGGATGGCAGAAGACATCAGCGATCACATGTGATGTGTGCTTAATCATCAGCATATATTGATCATTGAAAGCAGACTTGATTAATTTTGGGAGAGCTTTTAATTCATGAAAAAGATATTATCATTCGCATGAAAGTCAGCAGCAATCTTTATTAATTGGCAGCCCCCAATCGGCCCAACATCATCATCATTATCCATGAAAGTTGGGCATTATGAATTGTTGATAACATATCACCACAAAAGTTGGGCTGGTCGGTCGACTTTTGGGCTCAAATAATCACAAAAGATTATCAAATTATCACCCCATCATCATCGATCATAGCATCGGATAACAGGACTTTCGGCTCTAGAATTCGCCATCATCATCATCATCTTCATCCACCATTCAAACCCTAACTTCCACCAGTCCTCAAGACTTGAAGATTATGGTTCCGTGTTCGTGTTCATCGACCGGTGATCGCGTCCACTTGACTATGAACGGCTAGTTTCTTCAGTTTCACCCCGGTGTAGATGTTGTAAGATTTCTAGGGTTTATACATTTGTATTTTAATTTGGTTTTGTGACAAATTGTTTAGTATTTGAAACTTATGATAATTGTCGTGCATTTGAATTGAATTTGTGAATTGTCGAACGATGATAAAGTTATGACTTTGCGAAATGAATTTGTGCACTTATGCCTTATCTTAGGTTAGGATATACATGTCTGAGGTAATGAAGTGCATTACGGTCCGTTGTCTATGACGTTGATAGCAATTGGCACCTAAGCTTCGTGATAGAAATCCGTTAATCACTATATGAAATTGAATCAAGTTAAAACATGTAGGAACCCTAGGTCTTACAATTATCGAACCGGGTGTGATCCGTTTCCCCAATTCTCATTTTCAATTAAGTAATTTAGGGTTGCAATCTTAGTTAGTAAGTAGTTGTTTTAGATAATATCAATTTTCTGGTTCACTCCGATTTATTTTCAAAACCAAACAAACGAATAAAATTAGAAAACTTCATAATCACTTTGTACATTATTTGTAAATAATCTAACTAATCGAACGGGTCGTGCGATACTGTGTGACAACTGTCAAAAATCCAGGTATCCGTACAATTTAATTAACGATGATTAGTGCTTAATGACTGTGCTAAATTACAAATGATTGCTTTCTGATTACTATATCATACTTACATGTGCATCACATTTCATACTGTCACATCATTTTTACTTACAAACTCTTAGTGACATAAACGATGCACAAAGCACAGCTAGCACAGTTAGCGGATAACTCAGAAAAATGCTGACGATGTCAGTACATAGACGAACAGTGTTTGAGACCCTGTATGGGCCAGAGACTAAGTTTCACACTAGTATGGTGTGTAGGAAAGTAAGGATCACAAAACTGCTTCACTAGGTGATAGTTTAAGTGCCGGAAAGTGCCTAAAACCCACTTAAAGTGCTGAATTCAGCACATTTCAGTAAAATTCAGCAATTTAACAAGCTAGTAACATGCAAAAATATGACTAAATGATCCTGAATGCTTTCCTAAGTGTCGTGAATTAAAAGTGTCACAAAAGGGTACTTAAAGATCACTAAACGGAATAGTTTGACACTTTAACGAACCGGTATCTAACCGAACAACCGGGCACTACCCGAAACATCAAAATTTCACTAAAAGCATTGTTTTATTATTTCTGAGCTAGTTATGATCCACGAACACCCTAACACCCACTAAAAATATCAACTAACTAACACTTATAACTAATACTTAGATTGGAACTTTAATCTAACTATATGGCTCAAATTTACACTTAGACCCCCCCCCCCAAAGCTAGTAATCGGCCACATGGCCTAATTGATGGATTTTATTTGATTCATTTAGTAGATATTGTCATTTACTTTGGGTGACACAATGCACAAAGGATAAACACTTGTTGGATATGAGTCTATATTAACCCCAAGACATAAGCACTTCATTCTTACACAAACTTCATCACACCACACTTCTTCCTCCATCCATCTAGCTCTCGGTCGAACACCCACCTCCACATCACCTTCATCATCATTCAAGTTCCATACAATCTACATACACACAAGGGTGTTAGAAGATGCATAAGGAAGCTTGGAGCTTTCGGAAGTTCAAGGACCTTCATCGTTTGCTATTACCTAACACATTTGTCATCTCCATCATCTTGTGTTCATCCCTAGCATTGTGCTAGTAGTAAGGCCCTCATAACCCTTTGTTACTTCATATTTAGTTGGTTAATAGATGATATATGTTGTAAATCTTGATGAACACTAAAGAACCTAATCAAGAAACTTGAACATAAGCTTAACATATGATGAAACCTTGATGAAACTATGTTGTTTAGTGTATGTATGACACTTGATGGTTATTTTCTTGAGATTATGATGATGATCATCATAAGGAGCTTGCTAGATTGTGATTAAACACATGATTTAGCAAGTAAGAAGGTGATTATGTGATGAAACAAGATGGTCATCCTCATGTGTAAGCATGAACTTGAAGAATAAAATGATTTCTTGAAAAATAATCATCAAAGTGAGTTAGTAATCTTATGGATCTAAGATTTATGAATGGTTTTCCAAAAGGACCAAGTTCAAAATATGATTTTTAGAAAATCTTGGTTCTCACTTAAACCTACACCATTTTTTATAATAAAACAAGTGTAGAAACACTTGAGAAACAAGAAGATTTCATAAAGAAACATTTTTGTAACACATGTTTACAAGTGGTAAACACCCAAAATTGCCAAGAATGAGATTTTTAAAGAAATAAACACACTTTAAGGGGTAACTAAGTCAACTAAACACACTACCAAGTTACTACAAGTTTTTATGAAAACTCAAGTTCATGATCATTATGTAGATAGCTTTGTTTTAGCACATGGTAAGTGTAGATTGATTGTTGATTGCTTATGATGACTTTTGAAAAGAAAATGATATGCTTAAATAGCATGGACACCTCCATTTTTAGAGGAAACTATGGCAAAATTTTCTAAAAATACAGACACTTAGAAAAATATTTTCTAAACAAATATATACAAGTAAGTTTAAACTATGGTTTTCAATATGAACTTTGCCATAGATTTTGTTACAAAAATACAAGTATTGGAGGTTGGTTTTTGTAAATAAAAATAACTAAATATGTATTTGAAAGGTATATATTTAGAAGACACATTATGTGTGATTATTTGTATACTTGGTGTAGTAGTTATATTATTTTAGGATTTAAAGTAATATAACTTAACAAAATACCAAGAATTTACAATCCAAAATAATACCGTTATAAATATATTTTTGGAAAATGTTATTTTGGATACGAAAGAAATGAAAATATGATTTTATTATTATTACAAAGTATATCATATTTTCGACAAGGAGAAAATATATTATTTTTTAAAGTAAAAATATATTTTCTTGGTATATTTAGAAGATATATGATTTTTGAGAAAAATATATATTTTCTTGAAATACATTATTTTTTTGGACAAAATAAGTTTAAATATAATTTCTAAGTTAGACTTGAAAATATACTATTTTGAGACTACAAATACAAGGATACGAATTCACATGTATGAGAATACCCCCATCCTTGGGAAGGAAATACGAAAATAAATACTTGAGAAATATTATTTCAAGAATATTGGTTAACGATTATTCCAAGAATTATAAATATAATTTAAGTTGAGATATTAATTATTTTGACAATAATTATATTGGAAGGATATCAAAAACGTTAACTCTAAATCAAGGCACAGCCCGTTCGTCTAATAGACATAGTACATTGTAGGGAGTCGTGTTTGCTGAGGAGATTTGAGTTACGAGTACCGAAGACGCAAAACTGTGAGTTCATGTCCCCCTTTTCTTTAAACTGTTTTGTTTATTAACTTCGGGGGTGAAATACATGTTACAAAAGGATTACATACAATTACAATTGGTATGGTTAGCCTAGGAAAGAACCATAGATCATGTGAATGGGTAGGCGGATACTTGAGACCATTAATCCTCGTATAAGGACCGAGGGGCATGAGTGATAGATCTATTTGGGTGTAGCGAGCCCACACCCATGAGGACCAGGGTGGCCCATAGGGTAACTATGTCTTCCAGCCGGAAGCCCGGTACATATTTGCTAGGTTTGAGTCTTCCTACACCGTCACACATATCAGTTGCCTTGCAAACCATTGATGATCTTTTCCTTGTTTGCTTTCATACCGGGATTTACAATTAAACATACATGGGTTACAAAGGTTTTATACATACATACATACATACTCACAAACACATGAACTCGCTCAACTTTTGTTGATGTTTTCAAATTACATGTATTTCAGGGAACTAAGTGGATCTGGCAGGTGTTTGCGTGTTTTCAAGCTGCGTTATAAATAAGAGATGTCATCCACGTCACTAGAGTTTAGGAGATGTATCTTAATCCTGGACGAGATACATGGTCCTAAACTCGGGTTTGTTTAAGATCTTTTGTCGAGTCTTTGTGAACTCATTAAAACATGTTGTGGTTTGTAACTTAAATTTGGAGTCTACATTTCAGACAAGTATGTTGTGGTATTTTCAAAACTAAATTTTATGGATGAACATCTTATTGTTTTATCATATAGCATTGTTATGATTGAATGCTATGGTATTAAGTAAGTCACACCAATAACCACGCTTCCGCAAAAGTCAGGGTGTGACAGCTTGGTATCAGAGCTTCGATCGTAGCGAACTAGGATTCTTTCTCGAGTCTAGACTACGATCATTAGGTCTCTCACGAAAATGTTTTCACAAACATGTTTTTCATTACATACACGAAATGTCCAGATCCAGGAAACAAACATTTTTACAAATAAAAGACACAAAATACATTTCAAGGAATTCGTTTATAGTACAGTCTGAGAGACTGGGTAGTGCAGTCTGAGAGGTTGGGGGGTTAGTCTGAGAGACTAGCTGGGGCAGTCTGAGAGACTGGGTGGTTCAGCCTGGGAGGCTGGGTAGTCAGAGAGACTAGTTGGGGCAGTTTGAGAAACTGGGAGGTTTAGTCTGAGAGACTAGGTGGTTCAGTCTGAGAGACTGGGTGGGATAGTCTGGGAAGACTAGGATGCATACATGCTTACTTATCTTGTTACTGCTTATGTGCTTATTTGATTATTGTTGATATATGTGCATATGTTGTGGTTGTTTGTTACAGACACCATGTCCTCATCTGAGAGTGAGCTATCAGATACCGTAGACCCTATGGCCGTAGTTTTAGACGATGAGATTATCCCGGACCCTGAGGTTTTCACTTCTGACACTGAGAGTAGCGATGATGATGACTTTCAGCCTTTTGCCTTACCAGATTTTGGCGACATTGTACCGCCAGCTGATGGTTTTCCTGGCGAGGATCTACTTTCTTTTATTCCGATCCCCGCTCCTCTTCCTCTTGCTGCATTTCCTCTTGAGGATCTGCCTCTTGATGCTATGCCTGACGATGACATCGATCTTTTTATTGAGGGTCCCCCTGAGGGTGCCCAGGATGATGGAGCTCCAGTCGATGATGTCATTGTTGTTCTGCTTATTGAGATTCCGATCATTGAGATTTCATCTGACCATTCTGGTCCTGATTCATTCGAGTCTGTGTCATCTACTACTTTGCACGCACTGGGATTGCAGCGTTATCCCACCGATTGATCCTACTATTCAGGACTTCGAGTTTGATGATGAGTTTGATCCTGACATTGATCCTAAGCATGATGTTGACTTCATTCCTGATGATCAGCTTTTTGATGTACCCGCTGATCTTGAGTTAGCTCCAGCCGACCCTGAGCCTATTGTTGCACCCGAGCCTATACCTATTCACGATCCCCTGCCTGAGCATGACCCTGTACCTGTTGACATGCCTGTTGTTGCACCACCTTTACCTGATCCGATCCCTGCAGCCGATGACCATGCTCCTTTTGCTGCCCAGATAGACCCCAGATATGCACTCACCCGTAATGGGTGGATAGAGGATGATGATGACATGCCTCCTTTTTAGACCTGTTACTCCTCCTCCTGCACCTACACATGCACCCGTTGATATCGCCCCGCTTCACCCACATGTGTCTGACATACACCGCACCGATCTGCCGATCACGTTCTTACAGGATATCCCTCCACCCCGTCCAGGGGAGGGTCCATCGAGTCAGCAGCCCAGTCATGTCCCACCTATGTCAGCAGCTTTTCCTTTCATGCCACAGTTTACACATACTGCTCCTTTCACCTCTGCACCATCGGGCGAGCCACTGATTTGGTTTTCGCCCAACACGATGCCTGTTTCTGATCCATACCATCCCTTCCATTACACTGGTTAAACGAGGGATGATCTGCTTTCGTCGTTACAGCTCCAGCAGGAGATGTTGTGTCGCAGAGTCATGGATCTTGAGAGGATTCCACGTCCTCCACCTTGTCCTTGTCAGTCACCATTCGCGACTCCACCTGCTTCTTTTCTGCCATACCCAGACTTTGATGTTCGTTTTCTTACTATGGAGCAGCAGATTAGCTATTTGTTGTGTATTGTTCATGCTCTCGAGGAGGAGTTAGCGCATGTGCGCAGTTTGCTATTCGTTCCTCCACCTCCTCCTCCTCTACCATCAGCTTAGCAGGTTTTTGGTTTTATGCAGGTAGCATACTTTTGGTGAGAGTATCGCAATTGAGCCCAGATTGCACAGCCTTTTGAAGACCACTTGTTGACTTTGACTGTTGTAGTTTGATAGACGATGTGGACAAGGGTGATGTGACCCTGTAGTCCTTTTTGTTGTGATATGATACATTTGAAGAACTTGTAAAACTGTAATTGTGGTCATTGATATATATGAAAGCTCAATCGCAACATTCTCATTATATACGTTGTTGAATTACTTGTTGTGTTATCATTGGGATGTTATGTGCTTACTTACGTTGATAAATGATATTACATACACATACTACATACTTATTTGCATAAGACCTGACCTATACTATCTTCTTTAGAAGATGCCTCCTCGAAGAGATAACACACTGCCTACAAATGAGGCCGAGTTACAAGAACCGATTTCACGAGCGATAGCAGAGCACGATGCTCTGCGCTCTGAGCAAAGCGGGGGTACCTCGGGAAGTAACCCGCCTCATGGTAATATTTAAGTCGTTTGAGACACATTACGTTACATTTGGATATTCCATGTGAGTTCGCTAATGCTTTCTGTGAATGACGTTGCTTGTACAGGCTGTACCTATAAACAGTTCTTAGACTGTAAGCCCCTAAATTTCAATGGCACCAGGGGTGCTGTGGCTTTTGTTCAATGGACGGAGAAGACTGATTCTGTGCTAAGAATGAGTAAATGTGCGCCGGAGCACCAAGTCACCTATATCTCCGGATTGTTCTTAGACGGAGCACTTTCATGGTGAAATCTCCAAGTTCAAACTCTAGGAGAGGCAGCAACATACGCCTTGACTTGGGCTGAAATGAAGGAACTCATGCGCAAGAAGTATTGCTCCAGGGCTGAAATTCAAAAATTGGAAACAGAGTTTTGGAACCTCAAGATGGATGGCCCGAAGATTGCGGAGTATGTGCAGAGATTTCACGACCTATCCCGCGTTGTACCATACATGGTTAGTCCAGAATTCAAACGCATCGAGCGTTTTATTTGGGGGTTGGCACCTCAGATTATGAGTATGGTGACGACGTCAAAGCCTGCCACAATCACCGAGACTATTGATCTAAGTGTGGCGCTAACTGAAGAAGCGATCAGGTTAAACAAGTTTTCGATCTCTGACCAGAAGAAGAAAGAGACTCACGTTGAGTCATCGGGTGAGAACAAAAGGAAGTTCTCAAATTTTAAGAAGGGTACTAGCAGTGCTAACAAGAAGGAAGAGGCAAACGCACCAGCCAAGGCCAAAACCGGTGCTGAAAACAAAGGAAAAGGGTATATTGGCACCTTGCCCAAATGCGATGCGTGTCAGTTTCATCACAATGGACGATGCCGAGCTGGAAGATGTGAGTCTTGTGGAAGAGTTGGTCATTCGAAAGAAACGTGCTGGGTTGGTGCTGGTCATAGTAATGGTGGTTAAAGAGGTTATGGCAGTGGGAATGGAAACAATAACCGTGGTGGTAATGGGTATGGAAACCACCCTCAAGGAGGAAATGGTGGTAATGGGAATCGTGGAAATTTTGGGAACCAAGCTGGAAGTGTAAATCGCAACCAGAACAACAATCAGGGTAATGGGAATGCAAATGGTCAGGGACCAGGTTGCTTTAACTGTGGAGATGTGGGGCATTTCAAGAGAGAGTGCCCAAAGCCCAATCAAGCTTAAGGAAGGGTTTTCAACATCGGAGCTAGGGAAGCTCGCCAGGATCCGAACGTAGTTACTGGTACGTTCCCTATCAACCAACGCTTTGCCTCTGTACTGTTTGATACTGGTGCCGATTATAGTTTTGTATCCCTAGAATTTAAGAATACACTTGGGTTGGTAGCTAGTAAGCTAGATATTCCGTACTCAATAGAACTAGCTAATGGAAAGCTAGTGGAAGCGAATGAGGTCATTAGAGGTTGCGTGATAGAACTGGGAGAGCACGAGTTTACGCTTGACCTTCTGCCGGTCGAGTTGGGAAGCTTCGACGTGGTAGTGGGGATGGATTGGTTGTCAAGCAACCGAGCAGAGATTGTATGTCATGAGAAGGTCATTCGCATTCCGATGGCGAATGGAGAAACAATTGTGGTACATGGAGAGAAGCGCGATACGCCTCTAAGGATCATCAGTTGTTTGAAGGCTCGGAAGTGTTTGCAGAAAGGATGTGTTGCCTTCTTGGCACACGTCGTGGACAAGGAAGCCGCTGAGCCGAAGATGGAAGATATCCCAGTTGTTAGGGAATATCCTGAAGTCTTCCCCGAAGACTTTCCAGGATTACCGCCGCAGGGACAAGTCGAATTCCACATTGACTTAGTTCCAGGCGTCGCGCCTGTAGCTAAGGCACCATATCGAATTGCACCATCAGAAATGCAGGAGTTGTCGATGAAAACTTCAGGAGCTTTTGGACAAGGGATTTATCAGACCAAGCTTATCGCCTTAGGGAGCTCCAGTGTTGTTTGTTAAGAAGAAGGACGGTAGTTTCTGCATGTTCATCGACTACCGCGAGCTGAACAAGTTGACCATTAAGAATCGGTATCCTTTAGCAAGGATTGATGACCTGTTCGATCAACTACAAGGTTCGAGTTTTTACTCCAAGATCGATCTTCGATCAGGTTATCACCAGTTGAGAATACAAGAGGAAAGTATTCCAAAGACTGCCTTCAGAACTCGATATGGACACTACGAGTTCCTGGTTATGCCGTTTGGTTTGACAAACGCGCCAGCAGTGTTTATGGATTTGATGAATAGAGTCTGCAAGCCGTATCTCGATAAATTTGTGATTGTGTTTATCGACGATATTTTGATTTATTCGAAGACAAAGGAAGAGCATGAGCAGCATCTAAGAGCTATTTTAGAGCTGCTTAAGAAAGAGAAATTGTACGCAAAGTTCTCGAAGTGCGAGTTCTGGTTGCGTGAAGTTCAGTTCCTTGGTCACGTGGTTAACAAAGATGGAATTCATGTGGATCCCACAAAGATCGAGGCAATAAAGAATTGGGAGACTCCGAAGACGCCAACCGAGATCCGTCAGTTCCTAGGTTTGGTTGGTTATTACCGCAGATTTATTGAGGATTTTTCGAAAATCGCTCAACCTTTGACCTCCCTCACTCAAAAGGACAAAAAGTATGAATGGGAAGACAAGCAAGAAGAAGCATTTCAGTTGTTGAAGAACAAGCTTTGCGATGCACCGATTTTATCCAATTTTATCCCTACCCGAAGGCACTGATGACTTTGTGGTATATTGTGATGCCTCGCGTCAAGGTTTAGGCTGCGTGCTGATGCAGCGACAGAAGGTTATAGCTTACGCTTCGCGCCAGCTAAAATTTCACGAGAAGAATTACACCACGCATGACTTGGAGTTAGGCGCGGTGGTGTTTGCGTTAAAGATTTGGCGACATTACTTGTATGGGACGCGATGCACAATCTTTACTGATCACAAGAGCCTGCAGCATATATTCGATTAGAAAGAGCTTAATATGAGACAGAGACGATGGGTTGAGCTGTTAAACGATTACGATTGTGAAATCAAGTATCACCCAGGGAAGACGAATGTGGTCGCAGACGCCTTAAGTCGGAAGGAAAGGATTAAGCCCATAAGGGTTAGGGCTTTGGAAATGATTATTCAAACAGACATCTCGTTGCGCATTCGTGCCGCGCAGAGAGAAGCTCTTAAGGAAAAGAATCTTGAAGATGAGTATCTCCGTGGGATGGAGTAACAGTTGATACCAAATGAGGAAGGAACGTTGTGTTTCATGGGAAGAATTTGGGTTCCCCTCTTCGGTGGTCTACGAGACGTTATTTTTTATGAAGCTCACAAGTCACGGTACTCTATCCATCCAGGATCGGACAAGATGTACCAAGATTTAAAGGATTTTTACGGGTGGCCAAGATTAAAAGGTGATGTTGCAACATATGTTGGCAAATGTTTGACTTGTGCCAAGGTAAAGGCCGAATATCAGAAGCCTTCAGGTCTTCTGCAACAACCCAAAATACCCATGTGGAAATGGGAACAGATTTCAATGGATTTTATAACGAAGTTACCAAAGACACCCAGAGGTCATGATACGATTTGGGTAATCGTAGACCGCCTGACGAAATCTGCACACTTTTTGCCAATCAAGGAAAAAGATAACACTAGCAAGCTTGCTGAGCTGTACCTCAGGGAGATTGTTGCACGTCATGGAATGCCTCTCTCGATTATCTCTGATAGAGACGGAAGATTTGTGTCAAGGATTTGGCAATCCTTCCAAGAAGCCTTTGGTTCTCAGTTGAATCTGAGTATTGTGTTTCATCCGCAGACAGATGGCTAGAGCGAACGAACGATTCAAACATTGGAAGACATGCTGCGAGCTTGCGTAATGGATTTGGGTGGCAGTTGGGACACTCACTTACCCTTGGTAGAATTCTCGTACAACAACAGCTACCATGCGAGCATCCAAGCTGCACCGTTTGAAGCTCTCTATGGACGCAAGTGTCGATCACCGTTATGCTGGGCAGATGCGGGTGATAGACAGCTTGTTGGTCCCGAATTGGTTCAAGAGACAACTGATAAGATTATGCAGATCCGAGAGCGCATCAAGGCGGCTCGTGATCGACAAAAGAGTTATGCGGACCAAAGGAGGAAACCTTTGGAGTTTCAAGTGGGAGATGTGGTTTTATTGAAGGTTTCACCCTGGAAGGGTGTAGCACGCTTTAGGAAGCGTGGGAAGTTGAACCCAAGATACATTGTACCGTTTAAAATCCTGGAAAGGATTGGTCTGGTAGCTTACAAGTTGGATCTACCCGCAGAACTGAATGGAGTTCATGATACATTTCATGTATCTAATCTGAAAAAGAGTCCAACTCAGGAAACAGTTGTCATTCCTGCCGATGAAGTTCACATTGACGACACACTTCACTTTACTGAAGAACCTGTTGAGGTTACTGATTGGAAGGTTAACAAGACGCGAAGGAGTAGTGTTAAACTCGTCAAGGTTCGTCGGAACGCGCGACACGGCCCAGAGTTCACTTGGGAGCGTGAGGATCGCATGAAAGCAAAATACCCACATTTGTTCCCCAACTCCCCTGCAGCTAGTAGCAGAGCCTAAAATTTCGGGACGAAATTTTCTTAACAGGGGGAGAATGTGACATCTGTCAAAAATCCAGGTATCCGTACAATTTAATTAACCATGATTAGTGCTTAATGACTGTGCTGAATTACAAATGATTGCTTTCTGATTACTGTATCATACTTACATGTGCATACTATCACATCATTTTTACTTACAAACTCTTAGTGACATAAACGATGCACAGAGCACAGTTAGCGGATAACACATAAAAATGTTGACGATGTCAGTACATAGACGAACAGTGTTTGAGACCCTGTATGGGCCAGATACTAAGTTTCACACTAGTATGGTGTGTAGGAAAGTAAGGATCACAAAACTGTTTCACTAGGTGATAGTTTAAGTGCCGGAAAGTGCCTAAACCCCACTTAAAGTGCTGAATTCAGCATATTTCAGCAAAATTCAGCATTTTAACAAGCTAGTAACAAGCAAAAATATGACTAAATGATCCTGAATGCTTTCCTAAGTGTCGGGAATTAAAATTGTCACAAAAGGGTACTTAAAGATCACTAAACGGAATAGTTTGACACTTTAACGAACCGATATCTAAACGAACAACCGGACACTACCCGAAACATCAAAATTACACTAAAAGCATTGTTTTATTATTTCTGAGCTAGTTATGATCCCCGAACACCCTAACACCCACTAAAAATATCAAGTAACTAACACTTATAACTAATACTTGGATTGGAACTTTAATCTAACTATATGGTTCAAATTTACACTTAGACCCCCCCCCCCAAAGCTAGTAATCGGCCACATGGCCTAATTGATGGATTTTATTTGATTCATTTAGTAGATATTGTCATGTACTTTGGGTGACACAATGCACAAAGGATAAACACTTGTTGGATATGAGTCCATATTAACCCCAAGACATAAGCACTTCATTCTTACACAAACTTCATCACACCACACTTCTTCCTCCCTCCATCTATCTCTCGGCCGAACACCCACCTCCACACCACCCTCATCATCATTCAAGTTCCACACAATCTACATACACACAGGGGTGTTAGAAGGTGCATAAGGAAGCTTGGAGCTTTCGAAAGTTTAAGGACCTTCATCGTTTGCAATTACCCAACACATTTGTCATCTCCATCATCTTGTGTTCATCCCTAGCCTTGTGCTAGTAGTAAGGCCCTCATAACCCTTTGTTACTTCATATTTAGTTGGTTAATAGATGATATATGTTGTAAATCTTGATGAACACTAAAGAACCTAATCAAGAAACTTAAACATAAGCTTAACATATGATGAAACCTTGATGAAACTATGTTGTTTAGTGTATGTATGATACTTGATGGTTATTTTCTTGAGATTATGATGATCATCATCATAAGGAGCTTGCTAGATTGTGATTAAACACATGATTTAGCAAGTAAGAGGGTGATTATGTGATGAAACAAGATGATCATCCTCATGTGTAAGCATGAACTTGAAGAATAAAATGATTTCTTGAAAAATAATCATCAAAGTGAGTTATTAATCTTATGGATCTAAGATTTATGAATGGTTTTCCAAAAGGACCAAGTTCAAAATATTTTTGTAACACCATTTTTTATAATAAAACAAGTGTAGAAACACTTGAGAAACAAGAAGATTTCATAAAGAAACATTTTTGTAACACATGTTTACAAGTTGTAAACACCCAAAGTTACCAAGAATGAGATTTTTAAAGAAATAAACACACTTTAAGGGGTAACTAAGTCTTCTAAACACACTACCAAGTTACTACAAGTTTTTATGAAAACTCAAGTTCATGATCATTATGTAGATAGCTTTGTTTTAGCACATGGTAAGTGTAGATTGATTGTTGATTGCTTATGATGACTTTTGAAAAGAAAATGATATGCTTAAATAGCATGGACACCTCCATTTTTAGAGGAAACTATGGCAAAATTTTCTAAAAATACAAACACTTAGAAAAATATTTTCTAAACAAATATATACAAGTATGTTTAAACTATGGTTTTCAATATAAACTTTGCCATAGATTTTGTTACAAAAATACAAGTATTGGAGGTTGGTTTTTGTAAATAAAAATAACTAAATATGTATTTGAAAGGTATATATTTAGAAGACACATTATGTGTGATTATTTGTATACTTGGTGTAGTAGTTATATTATTTTAGGATTTAAAGTAATATAACTTAACAAAATACCAAGAATTTACAATCCAAAATAATACCGTTATAAATATATTTTTGGTAAATGTTATTTTGGATACGAAAGAAATGAAAATATGATTTTATTATTATTACAAAGTATATCATGTTTTCGACAAGGAGAAAATATATTATTTTTTAAAGTAAAAATATATTTTCTTGGTATATTTAGAAGATATATGATTTTTGAGAAAAATATATATTTTCTTGAAATACTTTATTTTTTTTGGACAAAATAAGTTTAAATATAATTTCTAAGTTAGACTTGAAAATATACTATTTTGAGACTACAAATACAAGGATACGAATTCACATGTATGAGAATACCCCCATCCTTGTGAAGGAAATACGAAAATAAATACTTGAGAAATATTATTACAAGAATATTGGTTAACGATTATTCCAAGAATTATAAATATAATTTAAGTTGAGATATTAATTATTTTGACAATAATTACATTGGAAGGATATCAAAAACGTTAACTCTAAATCAAGGCACGTCCCGTTCGTCTAATAGACATAGTACATTGTAGGGAGTCGTGTTTGCTGAGGAGATTTGAGTTACGAGTACCGAAGACGCAAAACTGTGAGTTCATGTCCCCCTTTTCTTTAAACTGTTTTGTTTATTAACTTCGGGGGTGAAATACATGTTACAAAAGGATTACATACAATTACAATTGGTATGGTTAGCCTAGGAAAGAACCATAGATCATGTGAATGGGTAGGCGGATACTTGAGACCATTAATCCTCGTATAAGGACCGAGGGGCATGAGTGATAGATCTATTTGGGTGTAGCGAGCCCATACCCATGAGGACCAGGGTGGCCCATAGGGTGACTATGTCTTCCAGCCGGAAGCCCGGTACAAATTTGCTAGGTTTGAGTCTTCCTACACCGTCACGACCCCCGACCCCACCTTGGACGGAATCGGGAGCCGCGAACCAGTTCAGTGGTACCGGTGGTTATTTAGAAAAGTAGTGCAGCGGGAATTTCATCAGGACCGTGAGTTAGGAAAAATATCAGAGTTTAGAAAACACCGGATTTTATTTACTAAATAGATGGGATAAAACCATGTTTTGAAGGGTAGCTTTAATATGGGATAAACCCGAATACATAAAACACCTTTTCTTAATTTAATTTAATTGATAAATTAAACCACTTCTGTAAGCCTTTTGGTGCCGTATCATCACTCTTATTCCAATCTACTGTAATTACCTGAAACGCGTTTTAAAAAGATTTGGTCAGCAGGAAATACTGGTGAGTTCATTCAGTTTCTACAAAAAGACACGTTGTTATAGATTACAGCATAAGAGAGATTATAATGGCTACTATCTTATTTTTATCTGGTGCCGTGTCACCTCCTGGTGACGATGGTCATACCACTATTGGGTCTTTTCACCCAAGTAGTGATGATTATCACTATTAGGTTGATGAACCTAACCGTGAGAAATTAGTAATGTGCACAATACCCCACTAGCCAGTGATTCAAGATAACCAAACTTAATCCCTGTAATTATAACTTTTGAAAATAATTGGAGTATTGTAAAACATTATTGATAAAAAGAGAATGACTCACATTGCTAGTTTAAACGGGCAGAGTTTTAGCCTACTGATAAACCTTGTAACCTAATTTAAATAACAATGCATACAAACTAGGTCAATAACTTAATACAACATTTACGATAACTCACGAGATTGAAACCCTCACGACGAATGAAAAGTATAACCCTAAGTTGGGCAGCACTTAAACATCCATCGGATTGGTTTCAATCAATCGGACATTGAATCGTAGCAGTGATCGAGTTATTACCCTGTTATTGCGGCAGAATTTCATGCTGTGTGTGTTTTGAAGTAAACAGACGATATCTCAGTGTAGGAAACGAGTTTTTACGTCGAACCAACGCCAAATTTCAAGTGCCAAACTCCACTATTTATACTGGAAAAACGGCTCCCTCGCGTGGCGCGAGGGCCTGTCGCGTGGCCCGAGGGATCCCTTTTTAGGGTAGGGTAGCCACGTTTCCAACTAGCCTGGGTGAGTCGACGGATCGATTAAATTCGAATTTTACAGCGAGTTATGATGATAATCATAAATGGGGAATACCCCCCCCCCCCCTGAGTTTTAGGGGCCCTGATCCTAGTTCTGATTGTTCTGAAAATTTTAGGGGTCACGCAATATTTCTTGGGGGTCTCAATTAGGGTTTCCTATTGGATAAAATAAAATAAGAAATAGTAATTTTAATGAGAGTTGTTACATCCTCCCCACCTTGTTTTAAATCTCGTCCTCGAGATTTGGGCTATGATATCTCTTTTAGAGTTATGTCATGTCTTAGTTAATAAGAACAGTTTTAAGATATGTTCAAATGGATACGTGTTTTACAATAAATAGGGCTCAATGGTTTAGCTGAATTAGTTCAAGAAGTCAATGTCAAATGAGATGAAATGTTATAGTTTCTAAGGTGATTAGGTTCAAGTCAAAAGAGATATATGATCAATAGATGGGAATGTTTACAAGTTTTTTAGAAACAATAGAATTCACTTGTCAATAGAAAATTTACTTTGATTGTCAAATGAGGAAGACTCGGAATCAAATAAGCTCGAATGAAATAGAAGTACGAAAATGATTTGTCAACTATTGAATTATGATATGAGAAAAATCAAAGGGGTTGATATTTATCGAATTACAAGGATACACCAATATACAACAGAGTTTAGTGTATCATTGTCTTAACACATAGTTGTATTAAGACCACTTTCAAGGATGAGTTAAGCGAAAGGTATATATAGATGAGCTTAAGCTACAAGTCTATACCGACACCACAAGGTGTCATAGTGATCGAAATAATAATAGCAGTGACTGGACGAGTTCACCGTGTTTTAAATTAAATGAAGTAAGTCCGAATGTTTGTTTTAAACAAATCTAGTAGGATTTTCGATTGAAATTGAAACAATTGAATAATGTTTTTCGATTGAAGATGATAAAGCAATAAATATCACGAAAGGCTCGATTGATGCTGTAAGAACCATTAAGAGATACACTGGAATATGACATGAATTTGTGTATCATTATCTTAGCACACGATTGTGTTAAGATTGCTTTTATAGGATAAACCAACAAAGTGGATTCAATATAAATAAATAATTAAATCCGTATATGATGTGTGCAAACGAGATTAGCGCAAGCTTCAATTTTGTGAAAACGTCACCACAAGGTGATCGTGATCAAAGAAATGATTTAATGAAGTCGAAGACAATGCACACGAACTAGGTCAGTAACTTAATACAACATTTACGATAACTCACGAGATCGAAACCTTCACGACGAATGACAAAGTGCAACACTTAAACATCCATCAAATTTACGACGAATGACAAAGTATAACCCTAAGTTGGGCAGCACTTAAACATCCATCAGATTGGTTTCAATCAACCAGACATTGAATCGTAGCAGTGATCGAGTTATTACCCTGTTATTGCGGCAGAATTTCGTGTTGTGTGTATTTTGAAGTAAACAGACGATATCTCAGTGTAAGAAACGAGTTTTTACGTCGAACCAACGCCAAATTTCAAGTGCCAAACTCCACTATTTATACTGGAAAAACGGCTCCCTCACGTGGCGCGAGGGCCTGTCGCGTGGCGCGAGGGAGCTCTTTTTAGGGTAGGGTAGCCACGTTTCCAACTAGCCTGGGTGAGTCGACGGATCGATTAAATTTGAATTTTACAGTGAGTTATGATGATAATCATCAATGGGGAATACCCCCCCCCCCCTGAGTTTTAGTGGCCCTGATTCTAGTTCTGATTGTTCTGAAAATTTTAGGGGTCACGCAATATTTCTTGGGGGTCTCAATTAGGGTTTCCTATTGGATAAAATAAAATAAGAAATAGTAATTTTAATGAGAGTTGTTACAGTCACACATATCAGTGGCCTTGCAAACCATTGATGATCTTTTCCTTGTTTCCTTTCATACCGGGATTTACAATTAAACATACATGGGTTACAAAGGTTTTATACATACATACTCACAAACACATGAACTCGCTCAACTTTTGTTGATGTTTTCAAATTACATGTATTTCAGTGAACTAAGTGGATCTGGCAGGTGTTTGCATGTTTTCAAGCTGCGTTATAAATAAGAGATGTCATCCAAGTCACTGGAGTTTAGGATATGTATCTTAATCCTGGACGAGATACATGGTCCTAAACTCGGGTTTGTTTAAGATCTTTTGTCGAGTCTTTGTGAACTCATTAAAACATGTTGTGGTTTGTAACTTAAATTTGGAGTCTACATTTCAGACAAGTATGTTGTGGTATTTTCAAAACTAAATTTTATGGATGAACATCTTATTATTTTATCATATAGCATTGTTATGATTGAATGCTATGGTATTAAGTAAGTCACACCAATAACCACGCTTCTGCAAAAGTCAGGGTGTAACATACTGACCACATGCTCTTCGTGGATTCGATACCCGACTTACCCTAGCTACCTAGGTTTAATTGGGTTTTTGACTGATCGGGACGACACGGTCACTTCAAAATGGCGCCGTTGCCGGGGAGCTAGTGCGCTTAGTATTTCATTGCTTGTTCGATTTTAGTTTAGTTTTTCTTTCTTGTATTTTTGTGATTTTACTTTGGGTGGTCGAGCTTGTTTGTGCAGGTACATGTTTTGCAGGTACCATCTTTCAATATGAATTGGGTAGGTGATGATCTGTGTGAGTGTTGCGGAAGCGAGAGCATTATTTAGAGGATTGCTCTGTTTTCTACGAAAAAGTTCAAGCCTACAAGGATCGGGAAGACTACCTCAGCGGATTGTATGAATATAGGAGGGCGGATTATGAAGATTTCAATGGTCCATCCTCATATTATCCATGCGGTAATCCACCACCACCACATTATCAAGAATACTACTATGAACCCAAATTACCATATTTCTCAAGTTACCGGGAGGAGGAGTATGATGATTATTATAATGAATACCCTCAACGGGCATACGAGAAACCACAAGATTCGATGCATTCCAAGCTTGATGCTCTCATAAACATGGTGAAAGGATATCACCAGGATATCAAAGATATGAAGAAAGCGAATGAAGTGAGAGATAAAGCCCATAAAGCATTGGTGGTGCAAGTGGGTCAATTTGCGAAGGAAATAGCCCAAATTAAACGCCAGCGGGTTGTTTTGGCTAATGGTACCATGGTTGATGGTGATGTGGTGGAAGAGGTTATAGATCTTCCGGAGCAAGAAACTGAATGTTTGAACCGAGCGGAAGACATAACACCGAAAGACGGGTCAGAACCGAAAGAAGCCCACGTTCATGGCTATCCTTCTCCCATACATATCACTCCAACCAACAAAGTTGGGGATGAGGGTCCGGGTATAAGGATTCGAAGGGTAGCGTTGCAAGACATTGGCCGGTTTGGTAAGAAGCGACCCCGAAGTTGTACATTACGCATGCCGAATAGAAGAAAAAGAGAGTGGATTCGGCATGCCAACTACCGAGCGTATGTTGGAAACTCGGTAGGCAAATGTTCACTTCGACCACCATGAGAGATAAACCAGGTATGATTGTTGTAGAGTTTGTATTATTTTCATTTTATTTTATTTTCTTAGTTAAATGAACGTTGTGGGTGTGTTCCCTATATAACCCTCACGAGACCTACTCGTCCTCCCCAGCTATCGGGTGGGTTAAAAGGGCTTGTTGCATAAGCTAAATGCAACCGTGATTCCTACGAAAGTGAGTTAGGTTTGTTGTTATTGTAAATTATTTTTCCACATAAATCAAAGTGAATTAACGTATGACTTGGTAATATTTTCATAAAAGTGGTAGAACTAGGTAGCTAATAAATTTTAATGGTTGTGAGAAGCATGCTTCTACACAAGGGTTAAGATTTGTAGGTACATTATGTTCGTGGGACAACCGCTTTCTTGAAGAGAAGAAGAGCACACGAGGAATGAGCTTAAAAATCAGGTGCATACGTTTCTTTTTTACTTTTGATTTTTAGTTAGCAAATAAGTGGATTGTAAATTGTATTTTATTTTCCGGGGTGAAATTTTGGGGAGGTTAGCCGTGTCACATCCCTTGTGCGTTTTAAAAACTCTAGTTCTTACACATTGAGGACAATGTTTACCTCAAGTGTGGGGATGGGGGGTAAAAGTTTTCGATTTTTGACCTGTTCATTTAAACACTACACATTGAGGACAATGTTTACCTCAAGTGTGGGGATGAGGACAAATTTCAAAAAAAAATTAAAATGTCTTTGTTTGAAGCAATCTAAAAAGCACAAGTAACTAAGTTAACGAGGGATGGCACAACCCATTTGGTCTTTTGTCATGGTCAAGTTCGAACTAATAGCATGACGAGTATTTAGCGGGTGGTTATTTGGGAATAATCCGCCTAAGAAATTAGCACATCATGCATGTCACATACCATACCCTTTATATATGTGAGGTTTTGAGCCACTTTTACATCATAGAATAACATATTTATGTTCCTTTGTTTGAGTGGACCATTAGTCATGTATTGTAGAACTTGCAACTTTTGATACGTTTGAGACCATAGACCGAATACAAGCACGAGAATGATTAAGGCATTAGGTAAACCTTTTTTTTCCTTTACACCATTTATCCATCCTTACCCAAATGAATCCCCTAGTCGCCTACTTTGAGCCTAATCCTTTCGTTTGACAACCCATTTAGCCCATAACGTTAAACATTTTCTTTTAAACCCGTGTGATGGAAATTCGATTGTAGGAGTATATGTTTGTATAGTTATGATTTATTTATTTATTGAAAAAAAACGAAAAAGAAATTCAGAAAAAGTTACGAAAAAAAAAAGAGAAAAGTTGTTGAGAAAAATACAAAAATATGAGTTAGTAGTTGTGGAATAAAAAGCTAAAGTTGTTGCCGTGTAGTTTGATGTTTATAGTTAGTTATGTTTAGAATAATTGTTTTGTAATAAGAATCGAACTCTCATCACCTTAGCCACTTTCAAATATCTTATTTCATACCCTTCGCCTAGCCCCATTACAACCCTCCAAAGACCTTATGACTTGTACTTAAAAAGGGTAATTGCCCGGTACCCTTGACCGTGGGAGACTTGCTCCCGAGGCTAGCAGCCCGACAGTGCCGCCTCGCGGTGAATACCTTGCCAACCCTAGGGGTTCGAAGAGCCTGGGGTTGCCAGGTTTCGAACCCGAGACCTCAAGGATCCTAGAGTTGGTTTAAAGCGGGTGTCGGTGGCCAACTGAGCTAGCCCAGTTGGTTTATGACTTGTACTTAGTATTCGTGTTCGGTGGTGGAGAACGATTGAGTTGCAAGCCTAAGCGGGTACGTGTTCTAATCGGTTGAGTGATTATTTCAAAAGCGCTAATGCATCAACTATTAGCCCATTCTAAAACCGAGTGGAGAGAACATTGTGAGGGATTTGCATGATTTATTAGTTTCAAGGGCGGGTTAATCTTGGATAACCATTTTATATGTGATTATTCACTTTACCGTTAGATATTTCGAAAAGTGTAAAAAATTTTGAACTGGGTATGACATCGGACCTTAACCTTAGTCTCGGGAATGGGATGTGTGTTTCTTGTTCGACCCACGTGAAAGTGAAAAACATATTTGCTTGAGGACAAGCAAACGACAAGTGTGGGGATGTGATAGAGAGTGTGAAACATGGGTGTTTAAGGGCTTATCTTACATGTTTTGTTCGGTTTTATGTGACTATATGCTTTGAATAGGTTTATTGCGAGTGATTGTATGTTTGCAAGCAAAACAAGTGAATTCGGTGAAGTTACGTGTGACAACTCGAGTTTTCGACTTTCACTTTCGCATTAAATGCACGTTGACTTTGACTGTTTAGTTGTTTGACTTGTAACTGTACACGTTATTTTATAATGAAACGCATTGTGGTTGCATGATTTTGTGTTTGGTTGTATAACATGAAACCTGTTGAAAACTTAAACTGTTAACACATAAAAGGACTCGACAAAACAGACTGGACCCGACGAAACAGACTGTTTCGCCATAAGCATCTCGACGAAACAGAAGTCTGTTTCGCCAAGCCCAGTTTCGCCAAGCCCATTAAGGGCCCAGAACGGTAATTCGTTTATATTAACGTGAACCGACTTCCTGTTTCACATTTTAGCAAACAAGAAACCCTAGAACTCTCCACTTTGAAAAGGCGATAACTATCTCCCACCATCATCTTTCTCTCTCGAATCCTCCCGTGTTCATCCCGGATATCTCGGTTAGTGCGTGCTCGTCTAATCGGTTTCCCTTCTCCTTTGATTTCTTTATACATGTGGTGTTTATGTTTGATGACATTGTCTCATGATTGTTTGGATTTGTTTGTGATGATGATGATATGATCCTTGTTTCATTGATGGTTCAGTTGTGATGCATAGATTAATGATTGGTAATATAAGACTCATTAGGTTGATTGATGATTGAATGATTTCTGTAAACTGTTGAATCGGCGATTAGGGTTCTGCACGTAACTGATTCACGGCGAAACTGTTTTGGGGCACGAAATGGAATTTACGGCGAAACATGGGTGTTTCGCCAAGGGTTAACGACGAAACAGGGGTGTTTCGCCAAGAATGTAATCGACGAAACAGAAGTGTTTCGTCGAAGGGTTTCACGGCGAAACAGGGGTGTTTCGCCGACTGGGTAAACTGTTTGGTAATTTGATTCTGTTAAGCTTAACTGAGTTAACTAACTGCTGTTAGATGCTACACCTGATCATGTATACGTGCAATGTGCTACTTGATGATTTTTGATGCGCTGTCCACTATGATTATACTTATGTGCCAACTTCGTAGATACAAACTGATTATGTATACGTGCGTACTTTAGGACGTGATTGACTTATTTTGAGCACATACTTAGCATACCGAGCAAAACAAGGTGAGTTCACACTCTTACCAAGGCATGGGATTCCCGGGGTTGGGAATGGGATTTGATGATTTCATGTACTTACTTCGCTACTAGAATACGCACCACTGTCCTCGGGTTGGGAAGGATACCTATAGATACAGCTAGACTAGTAATACATGGGAAGCCCCCACTACTCTTCGCACACATGCCTGGAATGGCCGCAATACAAATATTAATCTTCGCAAACATGCCTGGGTTGGCCGCGATACAATTACTAAACTTCGCAAACATGCCTGGAGGGCCGCGATACAAATATAACTAGTCTAGAACACATGGGAAACCCCCACTAAACTTCGCAAACATGCCTAGAGGGCCGCGATACCATTACATACGATACATGAATACCAAACGAACTTACGATTTACGATACAAACCCTATAACTGAACTAATTACTGTGAACTCGCTCAACTAGTTGTTGACTCTCTGTTACATGCCTTGCAGGACCATAGGTACTCTTGGAGCTTGCACGGGAGGCGTAGTCGTTGTGGGCACGGATTTTTGGATGTTTTGATAAAAACTTTATGACTCTTTAAACTAAACACTTGTGTTGGATGTTTATAACTATGCTTCCGCTACATATGCTATGCTTTTGTTTTAGGTTCTGAAAACACCTATCGTATTGATGAATGACTTTTACTATTTACTTATATGTTCAATATGATTGGTGGCTTGATCCTGGTCATGTCACGCCTCCAAGCGGTGGTACTCCGTGTGTGGATTTAGGGGTGTGACAGATTGGTATCAGAGCCATTGGTTATAGTGAACTAGGTTTTAATAAGGGGAAAACGTTTTTATTAAAACCAGACTATAACCAGAACAGTGCTCAACGATCCACAACGACGCCTCGCTCCACGTGCAAGACTCAACATCCTAGGTAATATGGTATATGTTTTATTGCCTACTTGATAGAATTGCATAGAATTTTTGCTCAGGGTATGCTTAGATTAACGTAACACTATTGCTTGAGAATACTTGTGTGCTCACTTTCTTCTGTCATCGCACTATTCGCGAACCACTCTCACTTATGTTATCTTTGCTATGAAGATCATGTCTGGACGTATCAACATGACACAAGCCCAACTGACGGCTCTCATTAACGAGCGAGTTGCTGCGGCACTTGCAGCCGCACAAGCAGGAGGTCAGCACGCTCAGCCACCTGTTTGCACCTTCAAAACTTTCATGGACTGTCGTCCTACTACTTTTAGTGGCACGGAAGGAGCGGTTGGACTTCTCCATTGGTTTGAAAAGCTTGAGTCAGTATTTGAGATGTGTGAATGCCCTGAGGCTCGCAGGGTGAAGTACGCCACTGGTACTCTAGAAGGCATTGCGCTGACTTGGTGGAACGCGCAAGTTCAGATATTAGGGTTGGTTGTTGCTAACGCCACACCCTGGAATGATTTCAAGGATTTGATCAAAGAGGAATATTGTAGCCGTGATGACATTCATAAGCTGGAGGTAGAGTTTTACCACTTGAAAATGACGGGGTCAGAAATTGAAGCGTACACCAGAAGATCGAATGAGTTGGCTATTCTGTGTCCTACTATGGTAGACCCTCCCATTAAGCGTATCGAACTGTATCTCAATGGTTTGGTGCCGGAGATTCAAAGTCACGTAACCTCAGCAAATCTTGGCACCATTCAACAGATTGTCAAGTTAGCTCATCGCCTCACCGATCAGGCAGTGGAACAGAACAGGCTGCCTAAGCGTATCAGCGCTACTACTACCGCTACCACTCTAGCTACTCCTGCTACTCCCAGTGACAACAAGCGGAAATGGGAAGGGGATTCCAGCAAGGGTTCAGCTACCGTACAGTCTCAAGCACAGCAGCAGCGCAAGACTAGTGATTACCAGAGTCCGAGTCAGCAATCGTCTGGTGGTCAGGGGCAGAGTGGATATCGGGGAATTCATCCACTGTGTAACAGGTGCAACAGACACCACAGTGGTCAGTGTCGTAAAGGCCGCTGTCAGAGATGTCTAAGGGTAGGTCATGAAGCTAAAGATTGCAGGAGCTCAAGGCCTGCGAATCAGAACCAGCAACAACAGCCACCAGCTCCACGAAACCAGCCACAACAACAACAACAAGGAAATAAGGCATGCTTTCAGTGTGGGGCTGAAGGTCACTTCAAGCGGAACTGCCCCCAGTTAAACCAGAATCAGAATAACAACAACAATAATCAGGGCAATGGGAACAACAATGGGGGAAACAACAACGACAATGGTGCTAGGGGTCGTGCATTTGTGATTGGTCAGGGTGATGCAAGGAACGATCCTAATGTGGTTATGGGTAAGTTTCTTCTCGACGACTTTTATGTTACTGTATTATTTGATTCGGGTGCGGATACCAGTTATATGTCTCTGAAAGTTAGTCAAATGCTTAAACGCGCACCAACACTTTTGAACACCAAACATGTCGTAGAGTTAGCTAATGGAAAAAGTCTAGAGGCCACACATATAGTTCAGGGTTGTAATCTTATCCTCGCTGGTCAGACTTTCTCTATCGATCTCATTCCTATAACACTGAGTAGTTTTGATATCGTCATTGGTATGGATTGGTTATCCCAACAACAAGCAGAGATCCTATGCAAGGAGAAGATCATTCGCATTTCCCGTACTGGAAAAGAACCTCTCGAAGTTCAAGGCGACAAGAGTGGTGTCGTGAGTGGCATCATCTCCTTCTTGAAGGCTCAGAAGTGTTTACGAAAGGGCCACACCGCTGTTTTAGCACTCGTTACTGATACATCGAAGAAAGAGAAAAAGATTGAGGATATTCCTGTAGTGCGTGATTTTCCTCAAGTGTTTCCTGAAGAGTTACCTGGGCTACCGCCTCATCGTCAGGTCGAATTTCAGATCGAGCTAGCTCCAGGAGCAGCACCTATAGCTCGAGCACCTTATCGCTTAGCTCCAAATGAACTGGAGGAACTGTCTAAGCAATTGCAAGAACTCTTGGAAAAGGGTTTCATACGTCCTAGCTCTTCGCCCTGGGGAGCTCCAGTATTATTTGTGAAGAAGAAAGACGGCACTTTTCGCATGTGCATAGACTATCGAGAACTGAACAAGGTGACCGTGAAGAATCGCTATCCTCTTCCACGCATCGACGACTTATTCGACCAGTTGCAAGGGTCGAGCTATTACTCGAAGATTGACCTGGGGTCAGGTTATCATCAATTGAGAGTCCGGAATGAGGACGTCTCCAAAACAGCATTCAGAACTCGCTACGGCCATTACGAGTTTTTGGTCATGCCATTCGGGCTAACGAACGCGCCTGCGGTTTTCATGGATCTTATGAACAGGGTGTGCAAACCTTATCTTGACAAGTTTGTTATTGTTTTCATTGATGACATCCTGATCTACTCGAAGAGTCGAGAGGAACACGAGCAACACTTACGACTTATTTTGGAACTCTTACGAACGGAACAGCTATACGCTAAGTTTTCAAAATGCGACTTCTGGCTTCGTGAAGTCCACTTTCTAGGCCACGTGGTAAACACGGATGGGATTCATGTCGATCCATCCAAGGTAGATTCGATCAAGAACTGGCCTGCACCTCGCACACCAACAGAAATACGCCAATTCTTGGGTTTGGCGGGTTATTACAGACGGTTCATCAAAGACTTCTCAAAGATTGCACAGCCGCTTACATTACTGACACAAACAGGTGTTGCTTACCGTTGGGATAATACACAGGAAATAGCGTTTCAGCACTTAAAGGATAGACTTTGTAGCGCACCTATCCTCTCATTGCCTGAAGGCACGGACGATTTTGTAGTCTACTGTGACGCATCCATCCAAGGTCTTGGATGTGTGTTGATGCAATGGGATAAAGTCATTGCTTATGCTTCACGCCAACTTAAGATTCACGAACGGAATTACACTACACATGATCTAGAGCTGGGAGCTGTTGTTTTTGCACTCAAGATATGGCGACATTATCTGTATGGCACTAAGTGCACCATCTACACCGATCACAGGAGTCTTGAGCATATATTCAAGCAGAAAGAATTGAACATGCGACAACGTAGATGGGTCGAACTACTGAACGATTACGAATGTGCTATAAAGTACCATCCGGGCAAAGCCAATGTGGTGGCCGACGCCCTCAGTCGAAAGGATACTACACCTAGGCGTGTACGAGCGTTGCAACTCACTATTCAGTCTAGTCTTCCTTCACAAAAACGAGATGCTCAGGTAGAAGCATTGAAACCAGAAAACGTTAGGGCTGAAGCCCTACGCGGCTCAAGGCAAAGGTTAGAACAAAAGGCAGACGGAGCCTACTATGTAACAGGACGCATCTGGGTCCCACTCTATGGCAACTTACGCGAGCTTGTTATGGAAGAAGCTCATAAGTCTCGCTACTAAGTACATCCTGGTTCGGATAAGATGTACCACGACCTCAGAACTACATATTGGTGGCCTAGCATGAAAGCTCTCATAGCCACTTACGTTAGCAAGTGTTTGACTTGTGCGAGAGTCAAAGCGGAATATCAGAAACCATCAGGCCCACTCCAGCAACTTGAGATACCACAATGGAAATGGGAGCAAATTTCCATGGATTTTGTTACTGGCCTACCTAGATCTCAGCGCGGAAACGATACTATTTGGGTGATCGTGGATCGACTCACAAAGTCTGCTCACTTCTTGGCTATCAAGGAAACGGATAAGTTCTCCACTCTAGCAGACGTATACCTTAAGGAAGTTGTCTCGAGGCACGGGGTGCCCACCTCTATTATCTCCGATCGTGATGCACGTTTTACTTCAGAACTGTGGCAAGCAATGCACAAATCTTTTGGCTCTCGTTTAGACATGAGCACAGCCTATCACCCTCAGACAGATGGGCAATCTGAGCGCACTATTCAAACTCTAGAAGACATGCTTCGGGCGTGCGTAATTGACTTTGGCAAGGGCTGGGAAAAACATCTGCCACTTGTGGAATTTTCGTACAACAACAGCTACCACACCAGCATAAAAGCTGCTCCGTTTGAGGCATTGTACGGGCGTAAATGCCGATCACCTCTTTGTTGGGCAGAGGTGGGTGACAGTCAGATCACAGGTCCAGAAATGGTAGTTGACACTACTGAAAAGATTGCTCAAATACGACAACGCATGGCGGCAGCTCATGACCGTCAGAAAGCATACGCAGATAAAGACAGGAAACTACTCGAGTTCCAGGTTGGGGATCGAGTGCTACTCAAGGTTTCACCCTGGAAGGGTGTTGTTCATTTTGGCAAACGAGGCAAGCTCAATCCACGATACGTTGGACCATTCGAAGTCATAGAGAAAATAGGCAAAGTGGCCTACAGACTAAACTTACCAGCTGAACTCAGTGCGGTTCACAACGTTTTCCACGTGTCGAATCTGAAGAAGTGTCTGTCAGATGAGACCCACATAGTTCCTTTGAAGGAGCTCACTATCGACGAACGGTTGCATTTCGTCGAGGAACCAGTTGAAATCACGGACCGGGATGTTAAGGTCCTCAAGAACACTAGAATACCTCTTGTTCGAGTTCGTTGGAACTCCCGTCGTGGCCCAGAGTATACCTGGGAACGAGAAGACCAAATGGAACTCAAATATCCCCAGTTGTTCGAAAACAATGCAGCTACTACTGAGGCTGAAGCTACTACGGAATTTCGGGACGAAATTCCAACTCAACGGGGGGATGATGTGACACCCCAGGAAAACCAGTAAACGATACAACTTACTTAGCTTCCTCAGTAACCGCATGCTAAATTTCGGGACGAAATTTCTTTCAAGTTGGGGATAATGTGACAACTCGAGTTTCCGACTTTCACTTTCGCATTAAATGCACGTTGACTTTGACTGTTTAGTTGTTTGACTTGTAACTGTACACGTTATTTTATAATGAAATGCATTGTGGTTGCATGATTTTGTGTTTGGTTGTATAACATGAAACCTGTTGAAAACTTAAACTGTTAACACATAAAAGGACTCGACGAAACAGACTGGACCCGACGAAACAGACTATTTCGCCATAAGCATCTCGACGAAACAGAAGTCTGTTTCGCCAAGCCCAGTTTCGCCAAGCCCATTAAGGGCCCAGAACGGTAATTCGTTTATATTAACGTGAACCGACTTCCTGTTTCACATTTTAGCAAACAAGAAACCCTAGAACTCTCCACTTTGAAAAGGCGATAACTATCTCCCACCATCATCTTTCTCTCTCGAATCCTCCCGTGTTCATCCCGGATATCTCGGTAAGTGCGTGCTCGTCTAATCGGTTTCCCTTGTCCTTTGATTTCTTTATACATGTGGTGTTTATGTTTGATGACATTGTCTCATGATTGTTTGGATTTGTTTGTGATGATGATGATATGATCCTTGTTTCATTGATGGTTCGGTTGTGATGCATAGATTAATGATTGGTAATATAAGACTCATTAGGTTGATTGATGATTGAATGATTTCTGTAAACTGTTGAATCGGCGATTAGGGTTCTGCAGGTAACTGATTCACGGCGAAACTGTTTTGGGGCACGAAATGGAATTTACGGCGAAACAGGGGTGTTTCGCCAAGGGTTAACGACGAAACAGGGGTGTTTCGCCAAGAATGTAATCGACGAAACAGAAGTGTTTCGTCGAAGGGTTTCACGGCGAAACAGGGGTGTTTCGCCGACTGGGTAAACTGTTTGGTAATTTGATTCTGTTAAGCATAACTGAGTTAACTAACTGCTGTTAGATGCTACACCTGATCATGTATACGTGCAATGTGCTACTTGATGATTTTTGATGCGTTGTCCACTATGATTATACTTATGTGCCAACTTCGTAAATACAAACTGATTATGTATACGTGCGTACTTTAGGACGTGATTGACTTATTTTGAGCACATACTTAGCATACCGAGCAAAACAAGGTGAGTTCACACTCTTACCAAGGCATGGGATTCCCGGGGTTGGGAATGGGATTTGATGATTTCATGCACTTACTTCGCTACTAGAATACGCACCACTGTCCTCGGGTTGGGAAGGATACCTATAGATACAGATAGACTAGTAATACATGGGAAGCCCCCACTACTCTTCGCACACATGCCTGGAATGGCCGCGATACAAATATTAATCTTCGCAAACATGCCTGGGTTGGCCGCGATACAATTACTAAACTTCGCAAACATGCCTGGAGGGCCGCGATACAAATATAACTAGTCTAGAACACATGGGAAACCCCCACTAAACTTCGCAAACATGCCTAGAGGGCCGCGATACCATTACATACGATACATGAATACCAAACGAACTTACGATTTACGATACAAACCCTATAACTGAACTAATTACTGTGAACTCGCTCAACTAGTTGTTGACTCTCTGTTACATGCCTTGCAGGACCATAGGTACTCTTGGAGCTTGCACGGGAGGCGTAGTCGTTGTGGGCACGGATTTTTGGATGTTTTGATAAAAACTTTATGACTCTTTAAACTAAACACTTGTGTTGGATGTTTATAACTATGCTTCCGCTACATATGCTATGCTTTTGTTTTAGGTTCTGAAAACACCTATCGTATTGATGAATGACTTTTACTATTTACTTATATGTTCAATATGATTGGTGGCTTGATCCTGGTCATGTCACGCCTCCAAGCGGTGGTACTCCGCGTGTGGATTTAGGGGTGTGACATTACGGGGTTTAGAGATGAAGTGGATCGTTCGAGATTGATAAATGCAACAAACGGTGATGTTCGGGATGTGTTCGGATCATAACCCATCTTTAATATGCAAGATATATAAATTATTAAAGTCAAGGAGGGCATTAATTCTCAACATAGATTTATCATCATCAACAATCACGTGATATGTGATATTAAGAAAAAGAGTCCATTATTTTAATGAGGAGAATAAATTCTATCATTTATATTGACTTCTTTTGGATGGCAGAAGACATCAGCGATCACATGTGATGTGTGCTTAATCATCAGCATATATTGATCATTGAAAGCAGACTTGATTAATTTTGGGAGAGCTTTTAATTCATGAAAAAGATATTATCATTCGCATGAAAGTCAGCAGCAATCTTTATTAATTGGCAGCCCCCAATCGGCCCAACATCATCATCATTATCCACGAAAGTTGGGCTTTATGAATTGTTGATAACATATCACCACAAAAGTTGGGCTGGCCGGTCGACTTTTGGGCTCGAATAATCACAAAAGATTATCAAATTATCACTCCATCATCATCGATCATAGCAGCGGATAACAGGACTTTCGGCTCTAGAATTCGCCATAATCATCATCTTCATCCACCATTCAAACCCTAACTTCCACCATGATAAGAACAACAGAAAGAAGAATTGCAACAACCAATCAACTGATTCTCATTACAACTGCTTAACTACATATAACAGACTCCAACTACTATTTTACACAAAGACCCCCTCTACTTATCTAACCAGCTAATACAACCCCTGTCCTAACATATAAGACCCCTACCTTATTAACAAGTAACAATTCAGTCCCTAGACTTATTACAATGTATCAATACTCCCCCCTAAACGATTTTTGTCCTCAAAAATGAAAATCAGGGAACCGAATCTGTAAATCTTCCACATTCTCCCATGTAGCTTCCGTAATCGGCAAACTATCCCATTGAACCAACACCTCTGCTGAAGCACGATGACCTCTCTTAACCATCCTTTTTTCCAACACGTGCAAAGGCTTGAACAAAAATCTAGGACCACGAGGTAAAGGTGTAGATTGCCGCACATCACCTCTAGCCTTTTTTAACAGTGAGACATGAAAAACTGGATGTACTTGTGCATCATTAGGAAGATCCAGCTTATAAGCAACTGGACCTATTCTTTCAATTACCAGGAAAGGTCTAAAAAACTTAGGACCCAGCTTGTTAAAATGATTAGATCGAAGTGTAGATTGACCATACGGATGTAACTTCACATAGACATTGTCCCCCACTTGAAATTCCCTATCACTTCTTTTCCTATCAGCTGTTTGTTTCATCCGATTTTGTGCCCTCAACAATGAATGTTTTAACAACTGAATAGTGTCTTCTCGATCACACATTATCTCATCTACAGCAGCCACCCTTACATCTCTAGGAATATAAGGAACAAACAAGGGAGGTGGATAGCCATACAAGGCTTGAAAAGGAGTAATGCCCAGTGAGGAATGGAAATTAGTATTATACCAGAATTCAGCTAATGGCAACCATTTGACCCAAGCACTTGGTTTATCCATAATCATACAACGCAAATAAGATTCCAAACAGCGATTCACGACTTCGGTCTGGCCATCCGTTTTTGGATGATGTGCCGTTGATAATGCCAGCTGGATACCTTGTAAACTGGTAAACTCCTTCCAAAATTGGCTCACAAAAACCGGGTCCCTATCCGACACAATAGTCTCTGGCCATCCGTGCAATTTGAATGCGTGATCAAGAAACATTTGAGCCACCTGAGCTGCTGTATAAGGATGAGATAAAGCCATAAAGTGACTGTATTTCGTTAAGCGATCCACCACGACAAATATAACATCTTTGCCATGTGATTTAGGCAGCCCCCCAATAAAATCCATGGATATGTCCGAGAAGATATGATTCGGAATCTGCAAAGGTTGGAGCAGACCCGGAGAAGCAACTGTCTCATATTTGGCCTTTTGACAAATGGTACAGTTTCGAATAAAATTCCGGACCTGTCTATGCATTCCCTTCCAAAAAAATATGCTCTAGTTCTTTGAACCGAAGCATGTACACCTGAATGACCACCCATAGGACTAGCATGGCATAATGCAATAATATCACCTTGTAACTGCTCATTTTTGCCCACCACTACCTTTCCTTTCCTAAGCAATGTATTGCCATTCCAAGAATATCTTGGATGTGTATCTCCTGCCTTCAAATTCTGCAAAACTGTTTGAAGTTTCTGATCACTATTCCATGACTCTTGTACCCTCTTCCAAATGCAAGCATCAAATGTGCTATAAGACAAAGCCATCAAATAAGAGGACTGGACTCTAGACAAAGCATCCGCGGCCCCACTCTCACTACCTTGCTTATATACAATCTCAAAGTCATATCCCATCAGCTTGGAAAGCCACACTTGTTGTAGTGGTGTAGTGATTTTCTGATCAAGTAAATGTTTCAAACTTTTCTGGTCTGTTCGAATGATAAAGTGGCCCATAGATAAGTAATGGTGCCAATATTTGACCGCAAAAATTATTGCCAGCAGCTGCCTTTCGTATACAGACAAAGCTTGTTGCTTTCCTGATAATGTCTTACTAATAAATGCAATAGGATGCCCTTGCTGCATTAAAACTGCCCCAATTCCTTTCCCAGAAGCATCCGTCTCTATAATGAAGGGCTTTGTAAAATCAGGTAAAGCTAAGACAGGAGGACTGCTCAACACTTCTTTCAATCGATTAAAAGATAACTCAGCATTTTCACTCCACACAAACGAATCTTTCTTCAAAAGATTAGTGAGAGGTCTAGCAAGTGACCCGTATGATTTTATGAATCTCCTGTAGTATCCAGTTAAGCCAAGGAACCCTCTTAACTGTTTCACATTGGACGGAACAGGCCACTCTCTTTTAGCTCCCAGCTTCTTAGGATCAGTTGAGACCCCTTTATTCGATATGATATGGCCCAAATATTCCACTGATGAACCTCCAAATGTACACTTGGATTTTTTTTGCATACAATTGTTGACTTCTAAGAATTTCCAAAACTTGTCTGAGATGAATTAAGTGTAAATCCAGTGAGTCGCTATAAACCAAGATGTCATCAAAAAAGACTAGAACAAACTTTCTCATAAATTCCTTGAAAGAATGATTCATCAAAGCTTGGAATGTCCCTGGGGCATTTGTAAGCCCAAAAGGCATTACTACAAACTCAAACAAGCCTTCATGAGTTCGGAATGCAGTCTTTTGAATGTCATCCTCATGCATCTGAATCTGATGATATCCTGCCCTTAGGTCCAGTTTAGAAAAAACCACTGCTCTTCCCAATTCCTCAAACAACTCCTCAACTAGTGGAATTGGATAGCTATTCTTAATAGTCTCCTCATTGAGCTTCCTGTAGTCAATACAGAATCTCCAAGACCCATCTTTTTTTTTAACCAAAACCACTGGTGCAGCGAAAGGAGTAGAATTGCCCCTCACCACACCTGTCTCTACCAATTCCTTAGTTAATTGTTCTATAACATCCTTTTGAGTGGACTGATATCTATAAGGCTTCAAATTCACCACTTTAGCTTCATCCTTTAATAAAATTCTATGGTCAAACTCCCTTTTTGGCGGTAAGGCGAACTTGGAAGACATCTTCATACTCAGTTAATAATGCTTGCAAATCTTTACTTTCTATCACATTTAAGACCTTGGTCCCATGTTGAAATTCACTCTCAGCTGATTGCAGCTGCATACTGAACAAATGAGCCTCTACAACTTTCTTTTCTTGACCCAACAGGTTGTTCATAGAACTTACAGAGCACAAAGTCATTTCATTGCTGTCAACCCCTTTGAGTTTACACTGAGTATTACCAATGCTGAATTACATTGTCATATCCACAAAATTCCATATAATGGACCCCAAGGTTAACAACCATTGAACCCCCAATACCATGTCATAATTGTCCAATGGAATTACCAAAACATCAGTTGTGAACCATAAATTCGGCATATACCACTGAAAATTAGGACAATAGTTTGTACAATTAATCTCAGTTCCATTAGCCACCCCCACAGTCATTTTATCAATTGACTTCAAATGACACTTTAGCTTCTTTGCCAATCTTTCACTCAGGAAATTATGGGTTGAACCCGAATCAATCAATATCCTAAGTTGTATATTACCTATTGTACCCAGAACTTTCATCGTAGAAAAGGCTTGCATTCCAGTTAATTCATGTATTGATATATGAGGATCAGGCCAATCATGAGGTTCAATATGTTCAATATGTTCTAGCACTTCCAACTTATCACTATCCTCATCTATACCAATTACCTCCAAAACAAATATTTGTTTATTGGGACACTTGTGTCCAGGTGTAAACTTCTCTGGACACCAAAAGCATTCTCCCCTAGCTCTCTTTGCTTCTATTTCTTTACTAGATATTTGTTTAGTGTTCTGCAGTTTCTTAGTAGCAGGTGGGGCTGGTAATAAAGGTAGATGGGTAACATTCACAGGTGGTTTCACATAGCTACCATTCTTATTAACACTAGAATGACTATTAGAATTATACCTGCTGCTAGCCACTGATGTATTCGTTGTGTTCTGAATTTTTGGTAGATAAAACGCTTCTTTCATAGTTTTTGGTTGGAACATTCTCACTGGTCCACCAATCTCCGGTTTAATCGCCTTTAAGAAGATGCTAACAGCATATGATTCTGGTATCGTCACTTTAAGAAGACAAGCATCAAATTGGTCACAAAAGTCTTCTAAGGATCCTGTCTGTGACAGAGAAGTGAGTGTACCCATAGCATCTTCAAACAGAACCGATGAAAATCGATAAACAATGGCTTTTGTGTATTCTTTCCAGGTTATTTGTGAAATTGGCACCGGTTTGGCCTTCAAGAAAGCTTGATGCCACTTTACTGCTTTCCCTTCAAGATAAATAGCAGTGTAACGTACCTTGAAATTCTCTGGAGTCTCATCTACATTGAAAAAGTGTTCACATCTATAAACCCAATCATCCACTTCACTTCCATCAAACTTTGGAAAATCAATCTTTCCAATTCTGTGTAATCTTTCATTTCTATTGCCATTATTCAGATCAAACCCTGTATTATTGACTGTTTTACTGAACGATTCTCCATTCAATTTTGCCAAAATCGCTTGAACATTGGCATTCAGGTTTGCAAAAGTTTGCTCAGACTTCTGCATAAACGCATCAACCTTCAACAGAGTAACACCGTGATCTTCCACTGTCTTTTCCAAATTGGACTTTTCTGAATCAGAACGGCTGCGAGTTGTCATTGTTCTCACAGATTCTAGGGTTTCGATGAAATCAAGAGTGTAATTGACCGAATCGATGATCAATTACTGATTGAATTGAATTATGAATGAACTTGATCGAACAAAGATCAAATTCTATGAAATGAATCGAAGACGGATGAACTTGATCGAACAAAGATCAAATTCTATGAAATGAATCGAAGAAATTGCACAATTGATCGCTGATTTGAGATGAATCAAGAGCTATGCCGAGAATCGACTGCTCTGATACCAATGATAAGAACAACAGAAAGAAGAATTGCAACAACCAATCAACTGATTCTCATTACAACTGCTCAACTACATAACAGACTCCAACTACTATTTTACACAAAGACCCCCTCTACTTATCTAACCAGCTAATACAACCCCTGTCCTAACATATAAGACCCTTACCTTATTAACAAGCAATAATTCAGTCCCTAGACTTATTACAATGTATCACACCACTCCTCAAGACTTGAAGATTATGGTTCCGTGTTCGTGTTGATCGGCCGGTGATCGCGTCCACTCGACTATGAACGGCTAGTTTCTTCGGTTTCACCCCGGTTTAGATGTTGTAAGATTTCTAGGGTTTATACATTTGTATTTTAATTTGGTTTTGTGACAAATTGTTTAGTATTTGAAACTTATGATATTTGTCGTGCATTTGAATTGAATTTGTGAATTGTCGAACGATGATAAAGTTATGACTTTGCGAAATGAATTTGTGCACTTATGCCTTATCTTAGGTTAGGATTTACATGTCCGAGGTAATGAAGTGCATTACGATCCGTTGTCTATGACGTTGATAGCAATTGGCACCTAAGCTTTGTGATAGAAATCCGTTAATCACTATATGCAATTGAATCAAGTTAAAACATGTAGGAACCCTAGGTCTTACAATTATCGAACCGGGTGTGATCCGTTTCCCCAATTCTCATTTTCAATTAAGTAATTTAGCGTTGCAATCTTAGTTAGTAAGTAGTTGTTTTAGATAATATCAATTTTCCGGTTCACTCCGATTTATTTTCAAAACCAAACAAACGAATAAAATTAGCAAACTTCATAATCACTTTGTACATTATTTGTAAATAGTCTAACTAATCGAACGGGTCGTGCGATACTGACCACATGCTCTTCGTGGATTCGATACCCGACTTACCCTAGCTACCTAGGTTTAATTGGGTTTTTGACTGATCGGGACGACACGGTCACGTCAGAAACCAACTGATCAAGAAGACATTGCCTTCATGACTCCGACTGGTATATGTTGTTACACTGCTCTGCCTTTTGGTTTGAAAAATGCAGGTGCCATGTACCAGAGGCCAGTGAACATGATGTTCAAGGACAAACTAGGGGATGCAATGGAGGTGTACGTCGACGACATGGTAGTAAAGTAAAAAAAAAAAGCAGAAGATCGCGTGAAGAAACTTTAGATATCTTGGATCAGTATAACATGAAGCCGAACCTTTCAAATGCCACTTTGGAGTCGAAGCGGGAAAGTTCTTAGGATACATGTCACTAAGAGAGGCATTGAACCAAGCCCAGAATAAATTATGTCGATTTTGAATTTAGGATCTCCAGCCAACGCTAAGGATGTTCAAAGACTGACGGGAAGAATAGTAGCCTTGAACTTGTTTATTTCAAGATCCTCGTAAAGATGCAGAGAATTCTATGAGATCCTAAGAAAGAATAAAAAGTTTGAGTGGAACGAGAAGCACGAAGAAGCATTTTAGGAATTAAAGAAGTACTTGTTTACAACTCCTTTGCTCATGAAGCCAAAAGAAGGAGAACCATTGATATTGTACTTGTTAGTTTCTCGACATGCTGTGAGTGTTATCCTGGTCAAGGATCGTGAATTTCAACAGCATCTTGTATACTATGTAAGTATTAGCCTACTTGACGCTGAAACCAGGTATTCCCATCTCAAAAAACTTATTTTAGCATTTATTATGGCGTCCACAAAGTTAAGACATTATTTTGAAACTCATAAGATACATGTTAAAACCAACTATCCCATTAAGTCTGTTCTTAGGAAACATGAAATGTCAGGAAGAATGGCCAAGTGGTCGGTAAAATTAAGTGCTTTTGATATAGTTTATGATCCTAGGATAGCAATAACATCACAAGCTCTAGCCAACTTTGTGACTGATTTCAGTCAGGATCTTCAACAAGAAGCTAAGTTAGAAGAACAACAATTGAAAGAAAATAAAGAAAATTGGATTTTGTATACCAATGGTGCCTTAAATGTCAGGGGCACAAGATTAGGGATCCTACTAAAATCGCCACAGGGGAACATATTACCCCAATCTATAAATTGTAATTTTCAAGCTACTAACAATGAAGTACAGTATGAGGCTTTGATTGCAGGTTTACAACTGGCTAAAGATATGAGGATCAGGTAGCTTCAAGTATATATAGATTCATTATTAATTGCTAACCATTTCAATGGATCTTATGCAGTGAAGGGCGAAAGATTAGCTCAATATCTTGAAATTGTTAAGAACTGATAATGCAATTTGAGATGTTCAGTATTGTGCAGGTACCTAGGAATGAAAACGCTGAGGCAGATTGTTAGTGCAGAAATGTCTATCGTCTCCGTCAATCCAGTTCGTAGCAGAATTAGAAGAATACAAGACTTTATATTGTAATAAGTAAGAAAAAGGCAAGGTGACAATATTTTAATTAATGAGTTTTCTCATTAAAGCCTTGGGCTATAAATAGGAGGCTTATGCCTTAGTCTTGAGACTTTTCCCACATCTGAGATTTGGAGATCTAGAGCTAGAGAGAGAAAGTGACATCATGATTCAGGTGCTTGTACGTTTTCAAATTTATCAATAGAATCACAGATTATATTACGTCGTGTGTGTTCGGTCACGTTCGTGTATGGATTCCACATGTTACACGAGTCGGTTCGCGATCGTTCGGGAGTCAAAACCGATCCTACAAGTGGTATCAGAGCAGGAGCTCGATTGCACGGATCAAACACACGAAAACGCACGAGATTTCATCTGATTCGGAGTTAAATTTACATCAGATTTGTCAAATTTCTCACTCTACTCTTTTTCTTCACGTTCTTGACTGATAACGCCAAATTAAACAAGATTTTACGGTTAAAAACCGCTGATTTTTTTATATGTTGTGCGAAAACAGTTGATCTAAAAGCCTACAAAATTTTGTGAGAAATTGTAAATTTTTGGTCCGAAAATCGTAAAAAAAATGGTAACTGTTACTGTTGATGTTCAAGAAGGTGTTCACCGATCGGATGGCCATCCGATCGGGTGACCATCCGATCCAACAACCCCACTCGATCGAGTCACATGGTCATATTTGATTAAAAAGTTTTGACCGTCAATTGCGTCAGCCCACTACTTGTCTCGGCCCAATCATTTTATTAAAGTACAAATTAAACGGTTCAATAATCAAGATATCAATTGCACATGATAATATGATATGCATATGAGCTTTTAATAATTGTCAGCTTTTAATTCAAACTAGTTAAATTTTCGCTCGCGCGTTGCGGCGGGGACCAAATGACTGCAAAACGTGTGTCAGTAACGGCAAGTAGATACCGAATATCAAAACATAAATAAAAATGTCGTGAAAAGGATAGTCAATCCGTCCTAAAAAAGCGATTTTAAATAACCTAATATATAATAATAAGACCCACACGTCCTACACGTTGGAAATTCGGTTGTTTTCAGTTCAGTTATTACGGTGCTAACACGTTAAAATATGGATGAGGTCGGTACCTGTAACGGCACCGAAAGTACCGATCCGGAAAATCATCGAAATTAGGTACCGGCACCGAAAATGCTCGGTACAATACGGTATGGTATTTGAAGGTAAAAATCAATAAATATAGGTATGGTGCTAGACCGGTGTCGAACCGAAAGTAACGATTCTGAAAACACCAAAAGGTGGGTACCAAATTGGTACCGAAAATGATTTGGTATAGTAAATTTGGTACCGATACGATACCGGTTTGATTACAGGATTTGATACGATTTTCTCATCAATAATCTAAATATCCAACTTAATTTTACATGATACAGTTCATTCATTACGTAAAAAGACAAAAAAAATAAAGCAAAATAAGTTGTTGTGTATATAAAACCTCATTCAAACGAAATACAGTTTACTTACTGTGTGTATGAAAAGTAATATAAACTGTGCAATTACTTGCATTGCTACGTTGCTACAGGATTTGATGAGCTCGGTACCAAAAATACCGTTACCGAAATCCCAAAAAAATGGGTACCGGTACCGAATATACCTGGTACAGTACGGCTTTATACGGTCGGTACTGGTACGGCACCGGTATTTGAGGGTAAAACCCGATGAATACCGGTGCCAAACGAATACCAAAAATACACTCAGTTTAGTAAATTTGATACATGTACCCAATACTATTCATTCATTTCTATTTTTATTACTTTTCATTAAAGACTCTTTTTAATATTTGTTTATTGTTACTATTCAATCCCTTCTGTTTTTAATATATAGGTAAATTCGATACTGACTTTTTTGGTGTTTTCTGTACCAGGCTGGTGTCGATTTTTATCTTTATGTACCGATAACCGTACTGGTATTTTCGATACCAGTACCGGTTGACAAAAACTTATCTAACTTAAAAAGTAAAGAAGATAATAAAACTATTAAGACCGTGGGGTATGGTGGGGGGGGGGGGGGGGTTGGGGCATGGGTTGACACGTGGCTTGGGTGGGCTTCGCTGGGCTGACCCACATTGAAGACAGTATGGTGGGGCAGGGGTTTGGGGCGTGGCTATTTTAAAAGTTAAACATGGTCCGCTATGCCCTAGCCAATAAGAGCCGGCCACATAAGATCGCTAGCATGCCCCACGCCCGGCCTTAAACTCCTGCCCAAGGGGCCACGCTCAAACCCAAGACCACCCGGGGTGGTGACTTAGGCGTTTCTCTCCAACCCACGCCCCAACCCCGCCCTGTACCCCTAGTCTAAAAAAACCATATATATATTACTTAAAATTTTTCTAGTTTTGTACTGTTCAAAACTTTTGATTTTTAATATATAGGACAATGTTTGAATATTGATTCAAGTAAAGGCCCTCTCATTGAAAGTTGATAATTTGGTGTCAAAGTATCGAACCGTCACTCGATCGGATCACTATCCGATCGACGAGCATTTTGTTTGAGGTCAAGTATCGAGTGGTGACTCGATCGGATCGCCATCCGATACTTTGTCAATTCTGTTCAAAATTACATTTGCATTTCACTCGATCGAACAAGCTGAAATCATGTGATCATTAATTGTGTTGTCTGTCCAATTTAGTGTTTCTTATTTCTTGCCCCAATCACATTCTATTGCAACAATGTTTGTCGGCCAAAAATTAATTGAATATTAATTGTTTACTAATCCAGATTTTCAACAACTGCCCACTTTATTTTGAGGTCCAATAATCAATTTTCAAGTCTGACATTGTTACATGTGAATTGTTTGTTCATGATATCAGTTAGCATGTGATTTGTGTAGTAATTCAATAAAAATTTAAGTTTTCAAAATACAATTTGTCGGCTCAAAATTCAAGTCACGTGAATTCAATTGATAACATTTCTTACACAACAGTTGTTGGTCTAATAAAAGTGAATTTAGTGTCGTGATATCTTTGAAGTTGTTGACAGTACATGTGAATGTTTCAGAACTTGAAAGTCAATTGCATATTAGTGTAAATCGTCGAGTGGCTACTCGATCGGATCACCATCCGATCCATTGTAAGTTAGTAAACGTTGACTTTGTTTGACCCTGACTCGATCGGATCACCATCCGATCCTCAGCACATTGTTCGTTCAAGTTTTAAAATGCAAGTGTCGAGTGGCAATCCGAACGGATTGCCATCCGATCCTAATCACCTTATTTGCTCGTGTCACAGGTTCAAGTGTCGGATCCTCACTAAATCGGATCACCATCCGATACTTTGTTGGTGTCACTCGATCGGATCACCATCCGATTCTCAACACAAATTAGTCAAGTGTCAGATCCCCACTCGATTGGATCACATCCGATACAAAGCATAGTGTCCAAGTGTCGGATCGTCACTCGATCGGATCACCATCCTATCCGTTGTCATCTGATCATTGTTATTCTGTTGACCATATTTGACCCCGCTCGATCGGATACCCATCCGATCCAGTGGTTTGATAGTTTTTAAACTGATCTTGTTGTTTGATTGATTCAGGTGATTCAAAGGTGATAAACGAAAAACGTCATGGCTGAAGAGTTTTACAACACGTTCTACAAAGCTTTCACATCCGAATCGTCTGAAACGTCGACTGTCGCACCGAAAAGCATCTCAAAAGCAATAACAGAAAATATCAATCATGATAATTTTTATGGGACGCACTCAAAACCACCAAAGCTGAATAGTATTGAAGACTATACTTGGTGGAAGGAGCGTTTCATCAACTGGGCCAAAGCATACACGCACGAGAGCTAGCTTTCTTTAGAATTTGGATATGATAGACATGTCAATGACAAAGGAGAAGAAATCCCACTCAAAAGCTTATCTGTTGAAGACAAAAAGAACTTCTCGTATGAACAAAGAATGATTGCTCTAATCCAACAGTCGATTAGAGATGATATTTTTACATTACTCGATCATGATGGATCATCTAAATCAGTTTGGGAAGCTTTACGGGTTAAAGCTGAGGGTGGTAAACATATCAAAAAGAACAAAATAGGGTTACTTAAAAAAGAATTTGATTTGTTTGACGGTTTAAAAGGTGAATCTGTAAGACAAATGATAGAAAGATTTTGTCACCTTAAAATTGAGCTTGATAGGTTTGGAATAGGAAAAACACGAGAGGAAATTATAGATAAAATCATTGAAGCGTTACCACGAGCTGATCAGTGGCAAACGTTCGTGTTTATTTTGAAAAATGATGTATCATATGATACAATTACTCTTGATGTGCTGATTGAAAAGATTGAAACTCATGAGCTTGAATTGCAGAAACAGAGCAAGATGAACAGTTCTTCACATCAACAGAATGTTGGTCTTTATTACAAAGGTAGCATACCTTCGGTAACAGTTGGTGAATCACCAAAGACAGCATTTAGTGTTGAAAAGACAAAAGAACCTCAGAAAGGCTCATCAAGTTATAATCTAGGGTATCATTCGTCGTCTGCAAAAGCAAATCCTGAAGAATTAGAATAAATTCTTTGCAACATCGCTTTAAAGTTGAAAAATTCTCCGGCTATGAGCATTAATGCAGCTAAACAACAAATGAGTTTTCTAGCATCTGTGTTAGAGTCATACGAAGGTCTAGTATCTGGAAAAATTGGAAACTCAGAGCTGACAAAGGAAGACTACGACCAGATCGACCCAGCAGAAATGGAACTCATTGACATACGCTGGTGTTTAGCAAGTTGCATTCGAAGAGCTCAGAGGTATATGGAGATTACTGGGAAACAGACAATCGGTGGTCCATCAACGAAGCTGGGATTTGATAAATCCAAAGTGACCTGCTTTAAGTGTAAGCAGAAAGGTCATTTCAAAAGAGAATGCAACAATTCTGCAGTTCATGGAAATGAAAATCCGTTTAATGAAGATTATTATCGAAAAGCGATTTACCACCGCAGCAAAGAAGAGCCGAAAAATTTGAAACAAATAGAAAACAATACCAAAGAGAAGTCAAGAGCGTTTGCGGTAATCCATGATGACGAAGGGTTTGACTGGAGCTAGTTTCGTCCAGAATATGATATTGTTGATGAACAGTTCAAAGCAAAAGCCAAAAAGGAAGCATTGAACATATATCATGCTTTGATTGCTGAAATAAAAGAAAAATCGAGAGAAGAAATTCTGAAAGAGAAGACATATAGAGAAAGATGCATTGCTGGTTATCGGATTGAAGAAATGGAAAAAGAGTATGAAGAAGCTATAAGCAATGGAAGATATGACAAAAAGAGAGAGTGTTATGTCAACAAAGATGGTGAACCAGTTGTCTACAAGAAGGAAATAGTTTATGAAGATGTTCTTGCAGTTATCCCTCTTTTGGGCGAGTTTTATTCAAATCTTGCAAAAGATAAGAATTATGAGAAAAAGCTGAAGAAACTTGTCAGAGACGTCATGAATGTGAGTCTTAGACGAAGAGATGAAGAGAGGATGAAGAAAAAATGTTGATGAGTTGGTGAATGATTTGAAGAAAGTAGCTGAACAAGTGAAAGAAGAAGAAAAAGTAACAAAAGAAGTTGTTGATAAAGTTGTTACTGAAGAACAGCAAAATGAAGATGATCCGAAGAAAGAAGAAGAAGCTGAGATGTAAGTTGAAAGTTTAGTTGAAGTGGATGATGGTGTTGGTGTTTGTGAGGAACAGAAGAATAGTGATGCTGATCAGACACAGACGGAAGCGAAAGCCGAAGTGCAAATCACTGAGGTAAAAACTGAATCTGAAATCTTAAATGAAACTGCTGAACAGTGCAAGAAATGCATGGAAACATGCAGTGCTTGTACTGAAAAAGATGAAGAATTCAGAACAAGAGATATTGAATTTAATAAAATCGAAGAAGTTTTCAAAAATAAATGCAAAGAAATGTTAGAAAATGAAAAGTTTTGAAAGATAATGACGAAAATCTCACACAAAAATGCAAGATTTTAGAAAAAGAAAATGAAAGTTTGAAAGAAAAAGTTTCAAAAATGAATGAAGAATGTTTGCACAAAGAAAATGCTTTTCAAGAAATGAAGAAAGAGTATGATTCAATAAAATTGGCTTACCACATTACAAAATAGTCATATGAAGATGTGAAGAGTCAAATGAAACTTGTTCAATCTAGATTAAGATAATGTTCTGAAACAACTGATACGCTTAAGCGACAGTATTCAATAAAGCAAGAAGTTGTCAATTCTTACATTGAGGATGTTGCTAAGCTAAAGCGTCAAATAGCTGATTTAGAACAGGATAACAACAAGTTACATAGTTATCATGCATCATCATATGTGCTTGAAAGAAATTTCAACATAAAACCGGGTGATAATGATTCTGAGAAAAACAAGAAAGGCATTGGCTCAGAGTATCATCAAGTTCCTCCACCGGAAAAGTTTGCATTTTATGATGATAAGAAGGTCGAAAAAGCTTTCAACATGGTTGATCAATTGCCAGATAACATTGACGTAACCTATTCCAAATATGATGATTCTAGTGATTCAGAGGTGGTAGGTAAGGTTGTTGAAAGTGTTTTGAAAGAAGAGTCGGGTGAAACAGGTAAATCTGAATCACAGGATGAAAATGAAGGTAGTTTTCATGAAGGTTATGTCACACCCCGACCACGTGGAACATACAAAACGTGGCGGAAACATCGGGGAGTGTTGTAACAGAATTAATTGTCTCAAATCCATGGCAATTGAAGTTTTGTTTTATTGATTAAAAGTGTTGCAATGTCTAATCAAACCAGGAAAAACAACATAAATAACTAGTCTTGCATCTTTTATTGTCACTAAAGCCCAAGTCTGCCTATATGTATCTAGATCATCTTATGCAACAGCTCCTGAAAAACACATGTGAAAATAGGTACGTCAGCATAAAAATGCCTGTGAGATACATAGGTTTTGTGAAAATAGGTTCCATGACTTATGTTTGAGAAAATGTTTAGTCATGAACCTTGTAATTTGCTTTGTTTTGTAAATCATTTGAAAAACAATGAGTTCAGATGATATGTATAAATAAGTGAATAATGTATGGTTAAATAAATAACCATGTAAGATGAGTTTGTATAAGATAAGTTGTTTGTAAAACAATGTCTTGCGAAAAGTATGTTATTTGTATAAAATGTTCTATGTCTCAAACTGAAATGATTCAAATAACGCTACAATATGTAATACCATACAAACACTTATATATAGGAAGTACCAGCGGCGTATCCACCATGCTTGTATCATATTACACACGCATCGTTACTTAATCACTTAATTAAACCAAACTAATGTCAAAATGTCTATGTCAAATATCCATGTCAAATGTCTATGTCAAAATATCATGTATGGCAAGTGAAATGTCTCAACTAAACCATATACACAAGAACAAAGTATTGAAGTAAAACTTGGTTTAAATCAAAGTTATGTTTTGTGGGAATTGCATGATCAAATGTCAATCATGTTAAAATGTCTAAGCCGAAATGTCTATGTCAACTACGGTTCACACGGTTCACAGATACAAACGGTTCACAGATATCAACGGATCACAGTCAAATGATTACAACGGTTCAATATGTAGTATAATGTGTTCATATGCTGGATAAGCATATGCAACAGAAAAGCAATGTAAAACAATGTACTAAGTACGCACACAATGGGCATACATAGCATGAAATGTAATGAAATCATGTACTATAATGTACTAACGAACATAGTAGTATATGATGTGAAAACAGGAAAGCATGAAAATAACAAGTAGGCACATGTGTTCCACCCCAAAACAGTTTGGAAAACAGTAAAAGAGGGGTCTATGTACTCACCTGAGATTGCTCAGTAGTCCTTGAGTAACAACCAAACAATACTAGAGATCGCGGATATCAAACGGCACCTAGTATAGGTAGCTACATTAATAAACCGGACCTAAATCGGAAGATCGGGTAGCATTAGGGTTTGTAAACCAAACGAGTGTAGAGACTCGTGTCTTTTGGTTTTAACAAAGCCTACATACTAAATGAAACTTAACCTAAGTGTCTACGACCCATTACGACCCGTTTAGGTAGCTTATGCTACTTTAACGCGTCGTTCGCGTGAAACGCGTTCGGACCGCCTAACTAGTCCTATGACAAGTAATATATGCCTTAACATGTTACATAATCAGTTATGTGACAAAGGTTTAGGTTACATATGCTTAATTACCAATTATACATGAAAAGGGTATTCTGGTAATTTACCTAAGGCATATAAACTACCTATCATACAACTACTTAAACGATGTGACCATAGGGTATAACCTCGGAAGGTTATTCCCTACCTACTATGGTCACCTAATGTATTTGGTCGGATCCTAATGATCGACCAAAACTGGGTCGGGTTCGAAGGTATAGGCGATTTATTAGATCGCCTACCCTATGACCCTAGACAACGTGGTAGTCAGTGGGCATAGTCCCAAGGGACTATGACCAACGTGATTACACTCACGTTGCGAAGTTCAAACGAACTTCGCATTGACCATTACTGGTCAACGCTGAAAGTCAAACAAAGTTTGACTTTCTGACTCGAAAAGCAGTAAAATAAGGAAAAGAACGAAAGAATACTTACCCAGGGTCCCCGAATGCTAACCCAGATCAAAATAGCTCAGGTATGAAACGAAGGTTCCAACTTAGAGTCTTTTCAATCAGATTTGTGGGTTTTTAAGCCAAAGGGGGGTGGGTATTTATAGATAAAGTAGAGCCGCTAGGATCGTTTCTTGAATATCGTGCCACGATCCGAGCCGTACACTTGTCACAAAGGTTATGGAGCCACATATGCTCCTAATCTTAGTGATTAAGCAAGTTGCAAACATGTGGTTGTGGTTAATCAGCTGAAATCTGATTGCAAATACACTTAATCTGGTCAGGTTAGGCAGTCGCGTAGCGCTAGTGCAAAGGCACTATGCAGTCGCGCTACGCTAGCACCTCCCTGTTTCAGAAATGTTTCAAAAGTGGCAGAAATGGTCCCTGCACGTGTTTAAGGCCTTTTTTGATGCGTTTGAACCCCGTTAACCTCATTTCAAGGCTCTAAAATGAAGTTAAAGTATAGGGAACTCAAAACATACTCAAAAATATGCCGGATGATGGTTCGTTTGGTCGTACGAACGCGATGTTCGCTTAATTACGACGGAATGCGCATAAGCGCGAAAAACGAACCAAATGACGCAACGAATGGATTTTTCTTATGGCGAACACTAAAATATAATGTAGTCATGCTTACATAAATTTTTGGATGTCCAGATGTATTCAGAACGTAAGTTATGCGTGAAAATGCAAACTTGTGCACTTTTTGACACTTTTAGTCCCTGAATGACACAAAAGTTTATTTTAGCACACCGAACACCTCAAAGCCTATTTCTAAGCTATGTAAAGGATATTTATGGTATGTTTAACTTATGGTCATGTTCCGGAAGGTCTGTTACAGTTCTAATTGGCATACTTTCGCAGTTTGTCAACTTTAGTCCCTGTAAGCGATTAAACTTTGATTTCACCACACCAAACCTTCCAAAACTTATATCTAAGTTAGGTATAGGTTATTTAAGGTATGTTAAGCCTATTTCACTATTCCGGAGTGTTCGTTGCATTAAACTGGTTATATTTACGCATTAGTGCGCGTATAACCTTCCAGAAAGCGATATAGAGCTCGAAATCGAACAAGAGTTGATATGTGTAAAAGATACACATATTTATGCAAGTCCAAAGTATGAAATACATTATTTCATTGGTTTGGTATTTGTTTGATGGCCGTGGAGACACAGGTGTTACAGTCTCCCCTACTTTAGGAAATTTCGTCCCGAAATTAATTCGTAGGAGTCTGTCTATGACTTTGTGTCAAATAGTCATCAAAGATATGTAAAGCATAATCTGATTATTTTCCTCAACGGATATTTTTCAGAAGCGAAAATGAACGAACAGAGTCATTTTCTTCAACGGGTTCTTCGGAAATGGAAAATAAAGGAATTAACTAAACGGATATACATTTCTCTCAACGGATAAATCTTCAGAACGAAAGTGAACAAACGGGGTCATTTTCCTCAACGGTTTGTTCTTCAGAATTTGAAATGAAAGAAAAATCAACGGATATTCATTTCCTCAACGGATAAATCTTCAGAAACGAAAATGAACTAACGGAGTCATTTTCAACGGTTATTTCCTCAGAGTTGGAAATGAAGGATTACACAACGGATATTCATTTCCTCAACGGATAAATCTTCAGAAACGAAAATGAACTAACTGAGTCATTTTCAACGGTTATTTCCTCAGAGTTGGAAATGAAGGATTACACAACGGATATTCATTTCCTCAACGGGTAAATCTTCAGAAACGAAAATGAACTAACGGAGTCATTTTCAACGGTTATTTCCTCAGAGTTGGAAATGAAGGATTACACAACGGATATTCATTTCCTCAACGGATAAATCTTCAGAAACGAAAATGAACTAACGGAGTCATTTTCAACGGTTATTTCCTCAGAGTTGGAAATGAAGGATTACACAACAGATATTCATTTCCTCAACGGATAAATCTTCAGAAACGAAAATGAACTAACGGAGTCATTTTCAACGGTTATTTCCTCAGAGTTGGAAATGAAGGATTACACAACGGATATTCATTTCCTCAACGGATAAATCTTCAGAAACGAAAATGAACTAACGGAGTCATTTTCAACGGTTATTTCCTCAGAGTTGGAAATGAAGGATTACACAACGGATATTCATTTCCTCAACGGATAAATCTTCAGAACGAAAATGAATGGATAATTCATTTTCCTCAACGGTTATTCTTCAGAATGGAAATGAAAAGATAAACAACGGATATTCATTTCCTCAACGGATATTCTTTAGAACGAAAATGAATGGATAATTCATTTTCCTCAACGGTTATTCTTCAGAATGGAAATGAATAGAGTTAACTCTTGATACATGATAGAACTTGCTGTGATTTCTGTGCACTAAATTCCATAATTATGTATGCATCCATAATTACGTAATTCCTTGCACAGTCCGCACAGTTTGTTTTGAAATGTTGTGGGGAAAGATATCAAACCTGAGATGAGAGTGACTAGACTACCATAGGGTCCTTTTAATTAGATCAACAGAGGATCTTCTTAATTAGGCCACTAAGGAGTCCTTTCAGCTATATCATCACATGATATCCCTAATCAGATTTTTGGATCAATCTGTTTAACTAGACCACTAAAGGGGTCTAATTATGAAGTAGTACATTATAATCCAAGGGACTTTAACTACAACGTAGAAGTCCATTAAGGATTTAAGTAGTACCTTTGGGTATCCTACTATGAATCTCTTGCACAAAGATATGTAAGATTTTACGAGGATTTGAATAACATAAATTGGATCACATGACACATAAAGGATAACACATAAGCACATAACCACATAATTGTTTAATTGTTATTTTTCTTGTTATTGATTGCTATTAACTTGGCGCCTCGTACATCGTTTCTCTTGGAAGAAACGGGTACTTAGGATTTTCGTGGAAACGCAAGAGATTATACAAGGGAAGAAATTTGGAAGTAGTCTGTTCTTCAAGGAATGCGGTTCCTTGATTGTCGGTATTGTATGGGATATGTTTATACATGCAACCACATAAACATATTGAAATGTAAATGAAAGATTTATTTATAAACAACAATAACAACAACTGTTTCATAGATTGTGATAAAAGAAAATAATACACAAGGCTCGATTATTTTCTAAACAGCGTTATCTTCTGTCGGTCAGATACTCATCCCTGCGCTGGATTTGCATTAGCAAGTCTTGGGCAATTTCTACTAAAATGGCCCATCTCGCCACAGTTGTAGCAAGATCCCAGTGGGAAACGAGCTTGAGCAGGATTGTTGTTAATCTGATTTGGTGCTGCTGCTGTTGGGCAAACCCTCGCTGTATGACCTATAAGTCCGCAAACTTGGCATGTGCGGCACTTCACACCAGCATGATGATGTAGGCCACATTGGTTGCACAAGGGTGCAGTTCCTTTGTAGGGTTTCCTTGCAGGGGGTTGAGCTGGTTGGTTGGGGACGGCTTGATCATTGTGAGCGACCACGGCGAAGTTCTGAGAAGCCTTTCGCTTCTTTGACTTCTTAGAGGATCCAGTCTGTTCATCCATGGTCTTTGATTCCTCGATTGGTTTCGATTCCTCGACCAGTTTCTTGTCACCCTTTCGGAAAAGCTTACGTTTCCTGATCTGCGATTCAGTCAAGGTTGCAGATAACTCAATGGCCTGCCTAACAGTAGTAGGGTTGCTACCAGTCAAAATGTCTTGTATTGAGTCGGGAAGGCCATCAATGTACTTTTCGATCGCCTTATCCAAAGGCGTGACCATGTTTGGGCATAACAGACTTAACTCCTCATAACGGTCCGTGTAGGCTCGATGTTCACCGCTGTCTTGCTTAAGATCATCAAATTCCCTTTCCAAAGCCCTGATCTCGTGACGAGGACAAAACTCCTTCATCATGAGAGCCCTAAGTTCGGCCCATGTCTGTGCTAGAGCAACTTCTGCACCACGATCTCTCATAACCCCATTCCACCACGTAAGGGCTCTCTTCTAGAACACACTCGAAGCAAACTCGACCTTGTGATTGTCAGGACACTGCACATGGCGGAAAGTATTCTCAATGCTCTCGAACCATTGAAGAAGCCCAGTCGCTCCCTCAGAACCACTAAACTTGAGTGGTTTCGCCGAGTTAAAACTCTTGAAATTGCATGGACCATTGTTGTTGTTGTTGGCTTGATTCCATAGAGCAAAGAGGTTTGGGAATTGAGCAGCCATTTGCTGCGCAATGATTTCTACCAATTCGGCAGTCGCTATCTGGCTTTCGCGTCGAGGAGGCATTCTAAAAGAGGAAACATGAAAGGAAACGAGTGAGAGAATTAGACGAAAAGAATGAGATGAAACAAATCTGATGAAAGCAAGGATAGTGGTCATTTGTTTGTTACTACAAAGCAACAAACGACCTCGGTGAAAAGTAAATAGGTCAAAAATAATGTATTGCGAAGATATGCTCGCCTATAAGTGAACACTCATCCCAAGAATTCCCAGGTAAGCACAACTGGTCTCGCGTCTGATGAGATGTATACGAAGTGCTTGCCTAGACAGAAAACCCAGAATACAGGCATTCACCCTTCCAGTTTGCACGTGTTCACATTATTTAAAACCCAAAACCTTGACGAGATTTTGAAAACTCAAAGGGGTTCAAAACCATATAACAGAGGGTTCAAAACCTAGTAATCAATCATCCTAGAACAGATGATTAGTTTTCAAAGCGGTTTTGAAATTTATGTTCTTGTTGTGGTCGTCGCCTAAGGATAGGTGACAGTATTGTTTTATGACTAAACGCAAGTAAACTCGCGTTAGGGTCCTAAGAAGGTTATAGACTAGGTCAAAGCATTACTAATTACTAATAACCTAATTCCCTATAACCATTGGCTCTGATACCATCTTTTCTGTCACACCCCGACCACGTGGAACATACAAAACGTGGCGGAAACATCGGGGAGTGTTGTAACAGAATTAATTGTCTCAAATCCATGGCAATTGAAGTTTTGTTTTATTGATTAAAAGTGTTACAATGTCTAATCAAACCAGGAAAAACAACATAAATAACTAGTCTTGCATCTTTTATTGTCACTAAAGCCCAAGTCTGCCTATATGTATCTAGATCATCTTATGCAACAGCTCCTGAAAAACACATGTGAAAATAGGTACGTCAGCATAAAAATGCCTGTGAGATACATAGGTTTTGTGAAAATAGGTTCCATGACTTATGTTTGAGAAAATGTTTAGTCATGAACCTTGTAATTTGCTTTGTTTTGTAAATCATTTGAAAAACAATGAGTTCAGATGATATGTATAAATAAGTGAATAATGTATGGTTAAATAAATAACCATGTAAGATGAGTTTGTATAAGATAAGTTGTTTGTAAAACAATGTCTTGCGAAAAGTATGTTATTTGTATAAAATGTTCTATGTCTCAAACTGAAATGATTCAAATAACGCTACAATATGTAATACCATACAAACACTTATATATAGGAAGTACCAGCGGCGTATCCACCATGCTTGTATCATATTACACACGCATCGTTACTTAATCACTTAATCAAACCAAACTAATGTCAAAATGTCTATGTCAAATATCCATGTCAAATGTTTATGTCAAATATCCATGTCAAATGTCTATGTCAAAATATCATGTATGGCAAGTGAAATGTCTCAACTAAACCATATACACAAGAACAAAGTATTGAAGTAAAACTTGGTTTAAATCAAAGTTATGTTTTGTGGGAATTGCATGATCAAATGTCAATCATGTTAAAATGTCTAAGCCGAAATGTCTATGTCAACTACGGTTCACACGGTTCACAGATACAAACGGTTCACAGATATCAACGGATCACAGTCAAATGATTACAACGGTTCAATATGTAGTATAATGTGTTCATATGCTGGATAAGCATATGCAACAGAAAAGCAATGTAAAACAATGTACTAAGTACGCACACAATGGGCATACATAGCATGAAATGTAATGAAATCATGTACTATAATGTACTAACGAACATAGTAGTATATGATGTGAAAACAGGAAAGCATGAAAATAACAAGTAGGCACATGTGTTCCACCCCAAAACAGTTTGAAAAACAGTAAAAGAGGGGTCTATGTACTCACCTGAGATTGCTCAGTAGTCCTTGAGTAACAACCAAACAATACTAGAGATCGCGGATATCAAACGGCACCTAGTATAGGTAGCTACATTAATAAACCGGACCTAAATCGGAAGATCGGGTAGCATTAGGGTTTGTAAACCAAACGAGTGTAGAGACTTGTGTCTTTTGGTTTTAACAAAGCCTACATACTAAATGAAACTTAACCTAAGTGTCTACGACCCATTACGACCCGTTTAGGTAGCTTATGCTACTTTAACGCGTCGTTCGCGTGAAACGCGTTCGGACCGCCTAACTAGTCCTATGACAAGTAATATATGCCTTAACATGTTACATAATCAGTTATGTGACAAAGGTTTAGGTTACATATGCTTAATCACCAATTATACATGAAAAGGGTATTCTGGTAATTTACCTAAGGCATATAAACTACCTATCATACAACTACTTAAACGATGTGACCATAGGGTATAACCTCGGAAGGTTATTCCCTACCTACTATGGTCACCTAATGTATTTGGTCGGATCCTAATGATCGACCAAAACTGGGTCGGGTTCGAAGGTATAGGCGATTTATTAGATCGCCTACCCTACGACCCTAGACAACGTGGTAGTCAGTGGGCATAGTCCCAAGGGACTATGACCAACGTGATTACACTCACGTTGCGAAGTTCAAACGAACTTCGCATTGACCATTACTGGTCAACGCTGAAAGTCAAACAAAGTTTGACTTTCTGACTCGAAAAGCAGTAAAATAAGGAAAAGAACGAAATAATACTTACCCAGGGTCCCCGAATGCTAACCCAGATCAAAATAGCTCAGGTATGAAACGAAGGTTCCAACTTAGAGTCTTTTCAATCAGATTTGTGGGTTTTTAAGCCAAAGGGGGGTGGGTATTTATAGATAAAGTAGAGCCGCTAGGATCGTTTCTTGAATATCGTGCCACGATCCGAGCCGTACACTTGTCACAAAGGTTATGGAGCCACATATGCTCCTAATCTTAGTGATTAAGCAAGTTGCAAACATGTGGTTGTGGTTAATCAGCTGAAATCTGATTGCAAATACACTTAATCTGGTCAGGTTAGGCAGTCGCGTAGCGCTAGTGCAAAGGCACTATGCAGTCGCGCTACGCTAGCACCTCCCTGTTTCAGAAATGTTTCAAAAGTGGCAGAAATGGTCCCTGCACGTGTTTAAGGCCTTTTTTGATGCGTTTGAACCCCGTTAACCTCATTTCAAGGCTCTAAAATGAAGTTAAAGTATAGGGAACTCAAAACATACTCAAAAATATGCCGGACGATGGTTCGTTTGGTCGTACGAACGCGATGTTCGCTTAATTACGACGGAATGCGCATAAGCGCGAAAAACGAACCAAATGACGCAACGAATGGATTTTTCTTATGGAGAACACTAAAATATAATGTAGTCATGCTTACATAAATTTTTGGATGTCCAGATGTATTCAGAACGTAAGTTATGCGTGAAAATGCAAACTTGTGCACTTTTTGACACTTTTAGTCCCTGAATGACACAAAAGTTTATTTTAGCACACCGAACACCTCAAAGCCTATTTCTAAGCTATGTAAAGGATATTTATGGTATGTTTAACTTATGGTCATGTTCCGGAAGGTCTGTTACAGTTCTAATTGGCATACTTTCGCAGTTTGTCAACTTTAGTCCCTGTAAGCGATTAAACTTTGATTTCACCACACCAAACCTTCCAAAACTTATATCTAAGTTAGGTATAGGTTATTTAAGGTATGTTAAGCCTATTTCACTATTCCGGAGTGTTCGTTGCATTAAACTGGTTATATTTACGCATTAGTGCGCGTATAACCTTCCAGAAAGCGATATAGAGCTCGAAATCGAACAAGAGTTGATATGTGTAAAAGATACACATATTTATGCAAGTCCAAAGTATGAAATACATTATTTCATTGGTTTGGTATTTGTTTGATGGCCGTGGAGACACAGGTGTTACAGGTTATCTGAAAAACTCAAAATCTGAGAAAAAGGCGGATGATGATTCAAAAGGATTGGCTTATACCATGATTGGATCAGACAAATTATTCTCAGATCTTGAAGTCCCGATTCAGAATGTGATTTCAGAAAAGATTGACAAAGTTTTCAAAATGATTGAAATTGAAAAATCCGAGATTCCAAAGTTTGCTGGAAAGAGTCACAAAACTTTTTATAACAAACCTGGTTACAAAAAGAAAAACATGAAGGCTGGGTTGGGTTATAAAAAGAAATAGAATTGGAAGAAAAATGAAACGCCAAATTATCAGGCAAAGATGAATTTTGTTCACGGAACAAGTTCCGAAGAAGAGAAAGAACTCCAATTTAGACGACAGTCTAATGCAGAGTTCTATGCTCAGAAAAAGCAACAACAACAGGTCAAAGATGTGTCCAATAGAACATGTTTCAAATGTGATCAAACTGGACATCTTGCTCGCAAGTGTCCAAATCTGAAACATGTTGGTGTTGAGACGAAAAAGAAGTCTGATGATGTTGAGAAACAGAAATCTGAGGATGTGAAACAAAGGTCAACCAGATTTGATTCTAAACAAACTTGGAGGTACAACACAAATAAGTTTGCTTCGAATCAAACTTGGAAATCAAATCCAAATAAGTTTGATTCAAGACTAACCTGGAATTCTCACATACCCAGTTTTAGAACAACACAAAGTTGGAAAACAACTGTCGATGCAACAAAACCAAATCAGTTTTGGAAAACAATAGTTGTTGAAAATAAAAACACTAAAAATGAATCACATTTTTACAAAAGAAGTGCTTCAAAAGGACAAGGCTGGGTGGTTAAGACACAACCTGTTTCTGAACAGAAAAATGATCCAATAAAAAAGAATGAAGTAAAAGATGAAAAGCTGTTTGTTCAAAACGATGACATTTTTTCGAAGCTGAATGAATCATATTGTGTTGAAATGCCTAAGGTCAAACAGACCTGGGCTAACCTGTTCAAGTGATTGAATTAAGTTGAATGTGCATGTGCTTCCGAAGAAAACTGAATGTCATCAAGAAGAGTGTCGGAGCAGCCTGGCACGAGAGGAAGAGGTTGCTGGTCCCTGCGACTGTTAAACAGGGAGTTTGTTTGATTTTTGTACATAAATAAACAATATTTCAAAAACCTTAAAAATTTGAAAATTTAAAAACCAAAAATATGGTTTTATTTTGTCAAAAATTTGAAAAATCAAAAATATATTTGTTTTTAAATTTTGTCAAAAATCAAAAAATACAAAATTATGATTGAGTATGCGGAAACCCTCACGGCTGAACAAACATGATTAATTTCACAAGATTGAAAAACGGTTTTCAAACTGTAAAATATCAATGTGTTGTAAATCATGGGGGTAATTACTGCTTCACATGTTATATTTTCTGCAAAACAGAGCATGAGATGTAGAAAATGGATGGCGAGACAAAGCTATCTACATCGGGTTGTCAAATTTTCTTTAAATGGTTTTGCATTTTAGGGGGAGTAAGAAATTGTCAGAAAATCCAAAAACATTAGAAAATTTGAAAAAGCCAAAAACATAATAAAATTCAAAATTGAGTTTTTGTGTAAAAAGAGGAAATGATAATACATCAGTAGACAAGCATAGTACGCTAAAGAAATGGAATGTTTTAATGTGATAAACGGTCTCACTGATGATATGCCAGTAGGTTTTTACACGCTTAGTAGATTGTTTTTGAGATATAAACCTAAATATCATATACTTGCTTATCTAGTGGGGAACATCTCTCGGATATATGGGTAACCCCCGAAATCTTGTTTGAGAGATTGTCTGATTCTGAGATACTAGGTCTTTATACTATTTGATATCTGGGGTATTATACCTGGTCTTCTGATATTGCAGAAGCAATGACCTAGACCTCGTATAATATTTTACGCGCTTTAAAAAGCTTACCCTCTGCATAAAAATTGAAAAATATCGAAAGATATGAATCAATTGTAGTTGAAGAAAAGATTCTCTAAAGGGAACACACCTAAAGTCGAGCCTTCATCTCTTTGACTGAACGGAAGTTCATACTTGAGCTCTCAAGGTCTCGCACTAACCCAGATTACAGATATCAAATTGGTATACTCACCTGTAAGACTGAATCTAGGGAATTTTGATACGGGAGTATATTCTGAGGTGGGACACGCGTATAAGTTTAAGTCCTTAAAACACTAATCCGTATCTCGAATCGATTGAACTTTGTGTGAAAATTTAAGTGGATCTGTATACTGACTGTTGGTGCATCTACTGTCTGTTAACTTCGTCTTAATCGAGTCTTATGTCTAGATTAGATAAATGAGTGCACAACAGGGATCAAATTAGGGTTTGTTTGTGATTAAGTGTGTAATTTCGTTTGAATGGGACATGTGCATGTTCAAACGAAATTAACTCATGTAATTTCGTTTGAACAGGTCATGCCACATTCAAACGAAATTAGGTCAAGTATAAATAGATGTTGTGTGATCTCATTTGTAACGGAATTAGAAGTGTGTGTTTGAGAGCCGAGGTGCTGCCGAATTGTAATCAGAATTGTAAAAGCTCAGGAAATCATCAATAGATAAAGATTAAAAGGAAACAAGCTGTTTGACGTCATTTACATTGATTCCGCCTTTGCAAATGATGATGAACTACTCAGATTGACTGCTTAGGGTCACCGATCGATCCAACAAGTGGTATCAGAGCTCAGGACGAGGAGTTCATACCAAATTCAGCTTGATTTTACCGGATTCTCTTACTTCTACTCATTCTTTTCTGATTTGAACAAGTTCTCACGGTTGAAATGGCCTAAAACTCTCACATATCAAGCGAAACATATTGTTAACTAATCCTTGAAAGTTTTGGACCAAAATTCAACTTAAAACTGATAAAAACCTATAATTTCGTTTGAAAAACTTTGCGAATATGCTGACATCACCTTGATCTCGTTTGAAAATACTAGGTAATCTCGTTTGAAAACACACTTAAAACCTGATTTCGTTTGAAATGTATGGGTAATTCCGTTTGTATAGGTATCTCGTTTGAAATGTTTGGGTTGATTTCGTTTGAGAGTACACACAATTGTGATTTCGTTTGAAATCTTTTACAAACTTTGTTATTCCGTTTGAAGGTGGTGTGGTCTCAAACGAAATAAGATATTTCGTTTGAAACTGGTTATATTGTTTGATATCTCAAACGAAATAAGTCATTTCGTTTGAGTGACATTATTCCATTTGAAGTTGTAATACCGTTTGAGCAATTCCGATTGAACAGATTCCGTTTGAATCTGTCATTTTTCAAAACCAAGAATTTTCTAAGTGTTTGTTGATCATTTCAGGTACGTAAAAGATGGATGAATTCAGGAATCCGTTTTATGATGTGTTTGCTTTTACTAGTGGTTCAGGAGATGACACTTCAAATAACACAAATGAAACTCCACCAGCACCGAATGCGAAGAAAATTCTTCAGGATACTATGAGCGTAGATAGTGCATACGGAACATACAATAAGCCGCCCAAGCTGATGGCGATTGAAGATTACAACAGGTGGGCTACAAGATTTGAGGAATGGCTTAAGGCGTTTGCTTATCAGAGTTGGAGAAGTTTGAAAAATGGCTTTGATATGGGAAGAGATGATTATGAGAACTTAGAGGAAAATCAGATTGAAAAATACGTTGCTGAACAGAAGTGTATTGCATTACTTCACCAATCTGTCCGAGATGACATTATCGCACTGATCGAATACAAAGATTCGAGAGATCTTTGGGAAAAATTAAAAATAAAATGTATTGGTAGTGCTGAAATAGTGAAGAACAAAAAGAAACTGTTACGAAAAGAGTTTGATTTGTTTGGTTGTTTAAGGAACGAGTCTGTTTCCAAGATGATCGTAAGGTTTGGGCATCTAAAGATGGAGCTTGCTAGACATGACATTATTTACAGTCAAGAAGAGCTGGTAGACAAATTGTTTGATGCTCTACCGAATGAGCAAGACTGGCAGTATTTTGCATTGATGCTGAAGAATACGATAAAGCCAGCTGATATGAAGGTTGATCTACTTATAGAAAGACTGGAAAGCCATGAATTGGAGATCAAGAAATCCAGTAAAGTCAATAACACATCTTATCAGCAGAATGTGGAGTTGTACTACAGAGGAAATCTACCAAAGACTGGTTCTCCAAGAACAACATTTTTTGCAGAGAGTTCAAATAATGTGAATCAAGAAACTCCTCATAGTGGTTTTCGTAGTGGATCTTCTTCAACAACATCAAGCCAATCTGCACCAAAGAATCTATTTCAATGCAACATTGCTGTTGATCTGAAGAATAGTCAGAATTTATGTGACAACCCGAGTTTTCAAGGTCTTTATCCGTTTTAATCTTGTACTTAATTGTAAGTGTGTTGTATAAATACTGGATGTGCAATACAAGTGTTGATCGTAGTTTGTAGTGTACATGTTATGTGTATGGATGCTATACATATTGTTTTGATTATTTGATTTTATAATTGAAAACAATAAGATGGAACTTTTGTCAAGACCCACTCACCTCACGAAAACACACCTCATGAAAACATAAAGTGTTTTCGTCTATTTAGGGGTCAATGAAAACAGGAAATGGGCTTTGGCCCAGTAGCTACCTCTTATATACTTTGTTCAACTTTTACATAGAGATTAATCTGAAAACCCTAACCACTTCTCTTCCCTCATCTTGGTGTGACGGCAACTGCAAGACTTCAACCTCTCCCTTCAATCGATTTTGTGATCTATCGTCTCAGTTAGTGTGATTCTTGTTCGGATTGTAGATTAAAAACACTTATGATTAAATTGTTTGATCTTATGTAGTAACAGTAGGAAATCTTGTTCATGAATTAAATATATATGCGATTAGGATAATGGATATTGCATGTGCTTTGTATCGAAAATGCAGCCAAGTGGATTCACTTTAAAATGTCGGCCATAATTGACATGGGATGATGTGATCAATATGTATGTCTGTTAAGGAATAATATGCAAATTGTTTATGGCTTTGGCCTCACATGATTAGGGTTGAAGTTGCAGCTGTTGTTGTGATGATGGATAGTATTGATGATCTCATGACATGATAATGATTGAATGATGATGTTATGTTGAAACCGATGTAACTGTAGACATCATTAGGGTTGGAACACGTAACTACTGTTATTGATGAAACCTTCCGTCAAATGTGATTTCGGCCATAGGGGTTTTCGCCAACAGTATGATTTTGGCACATGTGCTTAGGTGAATATCCTGAACAGTAACCTTGTTAAGCGTAACTTTTATGATTTGTTAACTTTGTTAGTTAATTAACTCAGTTAGTTTAGTAGTTATGTTAATATGTTAGACCTGTTAAGTTACTTACACTGTTAAAGCATGTCAATTATGTTAATATGTTAATCGGGTTATGTTAACTAGGTTATGTATGTAAAGCTCATTACGTATGATAACTTTGTTAAGTTTGATCTAACTTGATATGAAACAGTAACTGTATTAAGTGTGTTAACTCTATTTTGTATACTAGTTCTGATAATTCTGATTAACATTGTTAAACATACCCGGACTATCAACGAACAACCATGTTAGAATAAACTGTTAAAGACACTTATGTGAAGTATGAAGTGCATGAGATTGATTTGTTGCTTACGTGATACATGATGTCAACTGCCACGCACTACGGGGTGTTGGATTTGCGTGCGAGTCATTACGAACCTAACTGATTAAGTATACGTGCATATTATAGGACTTGACTGATTACTTGCGAACACATACTTTAGCATACCGAGCAAACCAAGGTGAGTTCACACTTTTACTAAGGCATGGGATTCCCAGGGTATGGGAATGGGGATTGAAGGAATGAGATTTGAATAGTTACTCGTACTTACACTGTTACTAGACTATCTACCATCGTCCTCGGGTGCGCAGGATACATACGTAAAACCTACGTATACTTGTACTCATCACTGTCCTCAGGTTGCGAAGGACACTCACGTAAAACCTACGTGAACTTATACTCACTACTGCCTCGGTTGTGTCAGGCACTTACGTAAAACCTACGTAAACCCCCGCGTACCCCTGTCCTCGGTTGTGAAGGACACTTACGTAAAACCTACGTAAACTTTGTACGTACTACTGTTCTCGGTGAGAAGAACACTTATGGTTACAAATAGTCTAGTGTATATGCAAACATGGGAAGCCCCCACTAATAGAACATACTATCGGCCTAGTAGCGCCACATGTTACGAAACAAACTTACTATTATGAACTTACTTACTGTGAACTCGCTCAACTAGTTGTTGACTCTCTGCTGCATGCCTTGCAGGACCTTAGGTACATATGGAGCTTGCACAGGGAGGAGCAGGTCGTTGTGGGACATGGATCGAGAATGCCATGTTAAATATTTAAACTTTTGAACTTATGATTTACATTGGGTTTACATACTTATGCTTCTGCTACACACTTGTTTATGTTTGGTTTTGAAAACACCTATCATATTGATGAATGACTTTTACTATTTACTTATATGTTCAATATGATTGGTGGCTTGATCCTTGTCAGTCACGCCTCCAAGCGGTGATACTCCGCGTGTGGATTTTGGGGGTGTGACAGATTGGTATCAGAGCCATTGGTTATAGAGAACTCGGTTTTAATAAGGGGAAAACGTTTTTATTAAAACCAGACTATAACCAGAACAGTGCTCAACGATCCACGACGACGCTTCGCTCCACGTGCAAGACTCAACATTCTAGGTAATATGGTATATGTTTTATTGCTTACTTGCTAGAATTACATAGAACTTTGCTCATGGTATGCTTAGATACACATAACCCCTATTGTTTGAGAATACTTGGGTGCTCACTCTCTTCTGTCATCGCACTATTCGCGAACCTCTCTTACTCATGTTCTCCTTGATATCAAGATCATGAGTGGACGCGCTAACCTAACTCAAGCCCAGTTGGCGGCTTCGATCACTGAACAAGTTACTGCAGCACTCACAGCTGCCCAGGCAGGAGGTGTAACCTGCCATCACCACTTACTCTAGGATCTTTAGATCCTACTCTCGTAAACCAACACTCGTGCTCAAGTATGTTTACTCTTACGCACACGACAGGTCAACACGCTCAGCCACCTGTGTGCACGTTTCAAAACTTTCATGGACTGTCGTCCTACTACTTTTAGTGGCACGGAAGGAGCAGTTGGACTCCTCCATTGGTTTGAAAAATTCGAGTCCATTTTTTAAATGTGTGAATGCCCTGAGGCTCGTAGGGTGAAGTACGCCACTGGTATTCTCGAAGGCACTGCGCTAACTTGGTGGAACGCGCAAGTTAGGTGCTGGGGCTGGCGGCTGCTAATGCCACCCCATGGAATGACTTTAAGGAACTGATCAAACGTGAATACTGTAGTCGTGATGACATCCACAAGCTGGAAGTGGAGTTCTTTAACCTGAAGATGACGGGGTCAGAGATAGAAGCGTACACGAAACGATCCAACGAACTGGCAGTGTTGTGTCCAACTATGGTGGATCCTCCCATCAAGCGCATTGAGCTGTACCCCAAAGGCTTAGTACCAGAGATTCAAAGTCATGTGACTTCTGCTAACCTTGCTACTATTCAAGATGTTACTCGTCTTGCTCATCGTCTCACAGACCAGACAGTGGAACAGAACAAGCTACCTAAACGCATTGGTGCTACTGCTACTACTACTACTTCTGCTATTCCCAGTGACAACAAGAGAAGGTGGGATGGAACCTTCAGCAAGGGTTTAACTTCAGTTCAGTCCCAGGCACAGCAGCGAAAGATTGATGACTATCAGAGCCCTGGTCAGCAATCTTCTGGTAGTCAAGGGCAGGGTGGATATCGAGGAAATCACCCAAAGTGCAATAGATGCAACAGGCACCACAGTGGTCAGTGCAACAGGGGTCATTGTCAGTGGTGTCTCAAGATGGGTCATGAAGCTAAGGATTGCAGGAGCTCGCGACCTGCGAATCAGAACCAACAACGACAACAATAATCAGGGCAACGGGAATAACAACAGGGGTAATAACGACGGCAATGGTGCCAGGGGTTGAGTGTTCGTGATTGGTCAGGGTGATGCTAGGAATGACCCCAACGTTGTGATAGTTTCGACATCGTCATTGGTATGGATTGGTTATCCCAACAGCAAGCAGAGATTCTATGCAAGGAGAAGATCATTCGTATTCCCCGTTCTGGTAAAGAACCTCTCGAAGTTCAAGGCGACAAGAGTGGTGTCGTGAGTGGCATCATCTCCTTTTTGAAGGCTCAGAAGTGTTTGCGAAAGGGCCACACTGCAATATTAGCACTCGTTACTGATACATCGAAGAAAGAGAAAAAGATTGAGGATATTCCAGTAGTACGCGATTTTCCTCAAGTGTTTCCTGAAGAGTTACCTGGGCTACCGCCTCATCGTCAGGTCGAATTTCAGATCAAGCTAGCTCCAGGAGCAGCACCCATAGCTCGAGCACCTTATCGCTTAGCTCCAACTGAACTGGAAGAATTGTCTAAGCAATTGCAAGAACTCTTGGAAAAGGGTTTCATACGTCCTAGCTCTTCGCCCTGGGGAGCTCCAGTACTATTTGTAAAGAAGAAGGACGGTACCTTCCGCATGTGCATAGATTATCGCGAACTGAACAAGGTGACCCTGAAGAATCGCTATCCTCTTCCACGTATCGACGACTTATTCGACCAGTTGCAAGGGTCGAGTTATTACTCGAAGATTGATCTGAGGTCAGGTTATCACCAACTGAGAGTCCGGGATGAGGACGTCTCCAAAAACAGCATTCAGAACACGCTACGGCCATTACGAGTTTCTGGTCACGCCATTCGGATTAACAAACGCGCCTGCGGTTTTCATGGATCTTATGAACAGAGTGTGCAAACCTTATCTCGATAAGTTTGTTATTGTATTTATCGACGACATTTTGATTTACTCCAAGAGTCAGGAGGAACACGAGCAGCATCTACGACTTATTTTGGAACACCTTCGAACGGAACAGCTGTACGCCAAGTTTTCAAAATGCGACTTATGGCTTCGTGAAGTCCACTTCCTAGGCCACGTGGTAAACAAGGATGGGATTCATGTTGATCCATCCAAGGTAGATTCGATCAAGAACTGGCCTGCACCTCGCACACCAACAGAAATACGCCAATTCTTGGGTTTGGCGGGTTATTACAGACGGTTCATCAAAGACTTCTCGAAGATTGCACAGCCGCTTACACTACTGACACAGAAAGGTGTTGCTTACCGTTGGGGTAATACACAGGAAACAGCGTTTCAGCACTTAAAGGATAGACTTTGTAGCGCACCTATCCTCTCATTTCCTGAAGGCACGGACGATTTTGTAGCCTACTGCGACGCATCCATCCAAGGTCTTGGATGTGTGTTGATGCAACGGGATAAAGTCATTGCTTATGCTTCGCGCCAACTTAAGATTCACGAACGGAATTACACAACACATGATTTAGAGCTGGGAGCTGTTGTCTTTGCGCTCAAGATATGGTGACATTACCTGCATGGCACCAAGTGCACCATCTATACCGATCACAGGAGTCTCGAGCATATCTTCAAACAGAAAGAGTTGAACATGCAACAACGTTGATGGGTCGAATTACTGAACGATTATGAATGTGCTATAAAGTACCATCCGGGCAAAGCCAATGTGGTGGCCGACGCCCTCAGTCGAAAGGATACTACGCCTAGGCGTGTACGAGCGTTGCAACTCACTATTCAGTCTAGCCTTCCTTCACAGATACGAGATGCTCAGGTAGAAGCATTGAAACCAGAAAACGTTAAGGCTGAAGCCCTACGCGGCTCAAGGAAACGGTTAGAACAAATAGCAGACGGCGCCTACTATGTAACAGGACGCACCTGGGTCCCACTCTATGGCAACTTACGCGAGTTTGTAATGGACGAAGCTCATAAGTCTCACTACTCAGTACATCCTGGTTCGGATAAGATGTATCACGACTTGAAAACCACATATTGGTGGCCTAGCATGAAAGCTCACATAGCAACTTACGTCAGCAAGTGCTTGACTTGTGCGAGAGTCAAGACTGAATACCAGAAACCATCAGGCCTACTTCAACAACCTGAAATACCACAATGGAAATGGGAGCAAATTTCCATGGATTTCGTTACTGGCCTGCCTAGATCTCAACATGGGAATGATACTATTTGGGTGATCGTGGATCGACTCACAAAGTCTGCGCACTTCCTGGCTATTAAGGAAACAGACAAATTCTCTACATTAGCAGACATCTACTTAAAAGAAGTGGTCTCAAGGCACGGGGTGCCAACCTCCATTATCTCTGATCGTGATGCACGTTTTACATCCGAACTGTGGCGAGCAATGCACAAATCCTTTGGCTCTCGATTAGACATGAGCACAGCTTATCACCCTCAGACGGATGGGCAGTCTGAGCGCACTATTCAAAGTTTAGAAGACATGCTTCGTGCATATGTAATCGATTTCGGCAACGGCTGGGAAAAACATCTCCCGTTAGTGGAGTTCTCGTATAACAACAGTTACCACACCAGCATTCAAGCCGCTCCATTCGAGGCATTGTACGGGCGTAAATGCCGGTCACCTCTCTGTTGGGCAGAGGTGGGTGATAGTCAAATCACAGGTCCAGAAATGGTAGTTGATACTACTGAAAAGATTGCTCAAATACGACAACGCATGGCGGCAGCTCGTGACCGTCAGAAAGCATACGCCGATAAAGACAGGAAACTACTCGAGTTCCAGGTTGGGGATCGAGTGCTACTCAAAGTTTCACCCTGGAAGGGTGTTGTTCGTTTTGGCAAACGAAGCAAGCTCAATCCGCGATATGTCGGACCATTCGAAGTCATAGAAAAAATAGGCAAAGTGGCCTACAGACTGAACTTACCAGCTGAACTCAGTGCAGTTCACAACGTCTTTCACGTGTCGAATCTGAAGAAGTGTCTGTCAGATGAGACTCTCATAGTTCCTTTGAAGGAGCTTACTACCGACGAACAGTTGCAATTCGTCGAGGAACCTGTTGAAATCACGGACCGGGATGTTAAGGTCCTCAAGCATACTAGAATACCTCTTGTTCGAGTTCGTTGGAACTCCCGTCGTGGCCCAGAGTTCACCTGGGAACGCGAAGATCATATGAAACTCAAGTATCCCCAGTTATTCGGAAACAGTGCAACCACTACTGAGGCTGAAGCTACTACAGAATTTCGGGACGAAATTCCAACTCAACGGGGGGATGATGTGACACCCCAGGAAAACCAGTAAACGATACAACTCACCTAGCTTCCTCAGTAACCGCATGCTAAATTTCGGGACGAAATTTCTTTCAAGTTGGGGATAATGTGACAACCCGAGTTTTCAAGGTCTTTATCCGTTTTAATCTTGTACTTAATTGTAAGTGTGTTGTATAAATACTGGATGTGCAATACAAGTGTTGATCGTAGTTTGTAGTGTACATGTTATGTGTATGGATGCTATACATATTGTTTTGATTATTTGATTTTATAATTGAAAACAATAAGATGGAACTTTTGTCAAGACCCACTCACCTCAAGAAAACACACCTCATGAAAACATAAAGTGTTTTCGTCTATTTAGGGGTCAATGAAAACAGGAAATGGGCTTTGGCCCAGTAGCTACCTCTTATATACTTTGTTCAACTTTTACGTAGAGATTAATCTGAAAACCCTAACCACTTCTCTTCCCTCATCTTGGTGTGACGGCAACTGCAAGACTTCAACCTCTCCCTTCAATCGATTTTGTGATCTATCGTCTCGGTTAGTGTGATTCTTGTTCGGATTGTAGATTAAAAACACTTATGATTAAATTGTTTGATCTTATGTAGTAACAGTAGGAAATCTTGTTCATGAATTAAATATATATGCGATTAGGTTATGATGGATATTGCATGTGCTTTGTATCGAAAATGCAGCCAAGTGGATTCACTTTAAAATGTCGGCCATAATTGACATGGGATGATGTGATCAATATGTATGTCTGTTAAGGAATAATATGCAAATTGTTTATGGCTTTGGCCTCACATGATTAGGGTTGAAGTTGCAGCTGTTGTTGTGATGATGGATAGTATTGATGATCTCATGACATGATAATGATTGAATGATGATGTTATGTTGAAACCGATGTAACAGTAGACATCATTAGGGTTGGAACACGTAACTACTGTTATTGATGAAACCTTCCGTCAAATGTGATTTCGGCCATAGGGGTTTTCGCCAACAGTATGATTTTGGCACATGTGCTTAGGTGAATATCCTGAACAGTAACCTTGTTAAGCGTAACTTTTATGATTTGTTAACTTTGTTAGTTAATTAACTCAGTTAGTTTAGTAGTTATGTTAATATGTTAGACCTGTTAAGTTACTTACACTGTTAAAGCATGTCAATTATGTTAATATGTTAATCGGGTTATGTTAACTAGGTTATGTATGTAAAGCTCATTACGTATGATAACTTTGTTAAGTTTGATCTAACTTGATATGAAACAGTAACTGTATTAAGTGTGTTAACTCTATTTTGTATACTAGTTCTGATAATTCTGATTAACATTGTTAAACATACCCGGACTATCAACGAACAACCATGTTAGAATAAACTGTTAAAGACACTTATGTGAAGTATGAAGTGCATGAGATTGATTTGTTGCTTACGTGATACATGATGTCAACTGCCACGCACTACGGGGTGTTGGATTTGCGTGCGAGTCATTACGAACCTAACTGATTAAGTATACGTGCATATTATAGGACTTGACTGATTACTTGCGAACACATACTTTAGCATACCGAGCAAACCAAGGTGAGTTCACACTTTTACTAAGGCATGGGATTCCCAGGGTATGGGAATGGGGATTGAAGGAATGAGATTTGAATAGTTACTCGTACTTACACTGTTACTAGACTATCTACCATCGTCCTCGGGTGCGCAGGATACATACGTAAAACCTACGTATACTTGTACTCATCACTGTCCTCAGGTTGCGAAGGACACTCACGTAAAACCTACGTGAACTTATACTCACTACTGCCTCGGTTGTGTCAGGCACTTACATAAAACCTACGTAAACCCCCGCGTACCCCTGTCCTCGGTTGTGAAGGACACTTACGTAAAACCTACGTAAACTTTGTACGTACTACTGTTCTCGGTGAGAAGAACACTTATGGTTACAAATAGTCTAGTGTATATGCAAACATGGGAAGCCCCCACTAATAGAACATACTATCGGCCTAGTAGCGCCACATGTTACGAAACAAACTTACTATTACGAACTTACTTACTGTTAACTCGCTCAACTAGTTGTTGACTCTCTGCTGCATGCCTTGCAGGACCTTAGGTACATATGGAGCTTGCACAGGGAGGAGCAGGTCGTTGTGGGACATGGATCGAGAATGCCATGTTAAATATTTAAACTTTTGAACTTATGATTTACATTGGGTTTACATACTTATGCTTCCGCTACACACTTGTTTATGTTTGGTTTTGAAAACACCTATCATATTGATGAATGACTTTTACTATTTACTTATATGTTCAATATGATTGGTGGCTTGATCCTGGTCAGTCACGCCTCCAAGCGGTGATACTCCGCGTGTGGATTTTGGGGGTGTGACAATTTCAGTGAAGAGTCTGCTAAACAACAGATGGTGTTCTTAGCGTCTGTGTTAGAATCGTATGAAAGTCTTTCGTTGCAGGAAAGATAGGCAACACCAACTTAACAAAAGAAGACTACGATCAGATCGATCCTGAGGAGATGGAATTGATCGATATAAGATGGTGTATGGCCAGTGCAGTGAGAAGAGCGCAGCGATTTATGGAGATTACTGGAAGACAGTCTATTGGTGGACCTTCTACCAAGTTAGGCTTTGACAAGTCAAAAGTGACGTGATTCAAATGTAAACAGAAAGGTCACTTTAAGCGTGAATACAGAAATGCCTACACTGATGATACTGCAAATCCTTTTCGGGAGGATTATTACAAGAGAGCGATCTATCATCAGAATAAATCAGAACCTCCCAGGATGAAGCAGATAGAGGAGGTACCCAAAGAGAAATCCAGGGCACTTGCAGTTTTTCATGACGATGAAGGTTATGATTGGAGTGATGTTTTGCCTGAGGAAGACGCAGTTGGTTATGCCTTCACAGCAGCAAAGATTGTTCCATTTAAGGATAAGAGAACTGAAGAAGTGAAGTATGTGAACAGGAAGGATCAAGCTCGATTCATGAAAGCCAAAATCTATCGTGTATACAAAGAAGCTAAACAGGCGAAAAAATGGGATCCTGATAGAGAATGTTATCTTGATCAAAATGGAAACATAGCTGTGGATCCAGATACTGTTGATCTTGAAGTTCTCACCAGACAAATTGCTGATGAAGAAGAAGCCAGACAGAGAGAATGGTGGGGAGGAGGAGAAGATGTTGAGAAAGAAAAATAAAAAGAGACAGCAAAAGAACCGGAGCCAAAGAAGATTGATGACGGAGTTATTGATACGTCACAAGAACTCACCACTGAAAATTTGAAGAAGATGGCTGACAAAGTTCTAGCTGCAAAAGAACTAGAGGTAGTTTCTGGTTCTGGAACTGAGTCCAAAGATAAGGTCAGTACAAATGATACACATGTGTCAGGTAAGAATGTTAAATCTGAGAACAACTGTAAAAATTGCATGAAAGAGTGCAAAGTTTGTAGTACACATGCTTACCTTACTGGTAAGAAGGTTGAAGAACTGACTGGTAGAGTCATAAGTGTTGAAGATCAAATCTTAAACCGGGATAAATTGTTGAAAGCTTCAAATGACAAATTAAAGGAATTAACTGTGAAAATTGAAAACGATAAAAGTGATGTAGAAAGAATTAGGAAAGAAAATGAAAATTTGATTCTTGAAAATCGTCAAATCTCAGAAAATTTTGAGAAGCTAAAACGAACGGTTAAAGATTGTGATGAAAGAAATGGTAAGATAGACAAAGAAAATCTTCAACTGACCGGTGTTCTTAGAGTGAAAGAAGAGTTAATCAGTCAACAACTGGATGAAATTGCTAAGTTGAAGCTTCAATTTCAAGAAGCCAAAATTGAAAATGAACGCATCCAGTTGAAATTAACCAGTTACAACTCCGCAAGCTTTGTTTTACAACACATTGTTCCCAAACCCATCGGGAAAAACAAAGCAGGCGAAGATGTTTACTCGGATGGAACTGGGGTTGGGTTTCATCAGGTTCCACCACCAGTTTTAAACAATTATTCAAAGAAAAAGTCCGGGTTGGTTAATGATGAAGATGAAACAAATGAAATAAAACTTCCAGAGTCAATTGATGTGACATTTTCTTCATCATCATCTGATGATAGTGTTCAAACTGATATTGTTAAAAGCATGGCTGAAAGTGTTTAGAAGTCTGATAGTGATTCAGTTGTGGATGATGAGTGTTTTCTGGACAAATACATTCCGAAACCAAAATCCAAAAACAACTTAAATGAAGAACCTACTCTTATCATGTACAAGATGTCGGGATCAGATAAGTTGTATTCGGATTCTGAGTTTCCTCTGGAGAATGTTAATGTTGCTAAATTGACAAATGTGTTCAAATTGGTTGAAATTGATCTGTCTGAGATTGAAGGTCTAAAACAGACAAAAAGGCAAATGAATTTTGAAAAAGATAAAGCTTACTACAAGAAGCCTGTTGTTCCACCGCGTTTTTATAACAACAATCGAAACAGATGGTCGGGTGGATATCAGGGTGGTAAGAACTATCAGAAAAAGAATGTTCAAAACAGAAGGTTTGCTGAGAAGAAAGTGTTTGTGTCAAGTTCGAGTTCGCTTTCTGATGAAGAGTCTAAGATTTTTTCGAAAACAAATGAAGAATTCTTTGAGAAGAAGGCCTCACAACCTCAGACTGAAGGCACAAGTCGAGTAGCTGATACACGTACATGTTTCAGATGCAACAAAGTTGGACATATTGCACGAAAGTGTACCAACTTTAAGCCTAAGTCTGAAGTTGTTGAGAGTCAAAAGAAGAAAGTTGATGTGAAAGGAAAAGCTCCATTGGTTGTTGAGAAAAAGGTTTTGAAAAATGACAACATTAAGATCAAAACTGAACCTGTTAAAAATGTGATAACTAAAAATGACAAATTTTACAAACGGGTTGCATCACCTCAACAAACATGGAAGCCAAAAGTGGTTGAAAAGAAAACAAGTTCTCCAAAACCAAAGGTTTCAGAGTCAGAAAAACAATCGTCTTTTACCACTCCGGTAAAGATGGATGTTCCTTTGGATTATTATGAACAATTGGAGAAACAATCTTCTACTCCAACAGAGAAGAAGAATGTTCAAAAGAAAGATCAACCAATCGGTCAACTTAAGAAAGATGAGTTTTTCTTATACAAAAAGGTTGAGGTTGGATCAGAAGAAAGCTTAAAAATGAATGACAAAAACTTTCCGTCACTTTATATTGCAAAATCTCAAATAAATGTCAAGTTACCCGAGTCAAAAGAGGCTTGGGTGGCATCAAAATCTCACTAAATGTTTTGATATGTGCAGGAGCTTCCAAGATCCGTTTCACGATGGATTATGGATAATGGAGCTTCTCGGCACATGACAGGGAAGACAGCCCTGCTGTACGATGTTAGAAATTTCAATGGAGGTTATGTAGGTTTTGCAGGCAATCAAGGAGGTCGAATAGTTGGAGAAGGAACATTATCCAATGGGATTGTTACGTTTGAAAGAGTTAACTACATCGCCGAGCTTGAAAATAATCTTCTAAGTATCTCTCAGATTTGTGATCATATGTATACAACGCACTTTACAGACAAAGAATGTTTGATCTTGAAACCAGGATTTGTTGTTCCCGAAGAGTGGATTATTATGAGGGCACCCAGAGTGAATGATCTGTATGTGTTGGACATGAGTGTAGCAACTACTACCACGGGTCAGGCACACTGTTTTATTTCAAGAGCAACAGAAAAAGAATCACAATTGTGGCACCGGAAGATGGGTCATATACATCTTAGAAAAATGAATCACTTGGTGCATAATGATTTGGTTACTGGTGTATATTTGAATGGTTTTCATCTTGAGGGGGAGTGCATTAGTTGCATCAAAGGAAAACAAAAGAAGAAATCTCACCCTAGGAAGAAAGAAAACTCAATTTCGAGACCTTTAGAGAGACTCCACATGGATCTGTTTGGTCTAGTAAACGTCAAAAGTATTACAGGGGATCTCTATTGTCTTGTTGTCACAGATGATTACTCGAGGTTTTCATGGGTTTCATTTTTGCAATCAAAAGACCAAACATTTGGGAGTTTAATCACGTTGATCAAAAAGCTTGAAAACTTGTACCAAACTCGTGTTCGAAGAATAAGAAGTGACAACGGTACAGAGTTCAAAAGTAGCAAAATGGAAGTGTTTTGTGATGAAAAAGGTATTTTGCATGAATTTAGTGCTCCTTACACTCCGCAGCAGAATGGAGTAGCTGAAAGAAAGAACAGGACGCTAATTGAAACGGCTAGGACGATGCTTGCTGATTCAAAGCTACTAGTTAATTTTTGGGCAGAAGCAGTATCCGCCGCATGCAATACACTTAATCGGGTTCTCACTGTCAAGAAATTCAATAAGACGTGTTTCGAGCTGATCAATAATCGTAAACCGAACCTGAAGTACTTAGAACCGTTTGGGTCTCCCTGTACAGTTCTAGAGCATTTTGGTAAATTTGGTCCAAAAAGCATCGAAGGAATTTTTGTGGGTTACACAAGTCCATTGAAACGAGTCTTTGTTCCAAGCTTGAAGCGGATTATTGAAGCACACAATGTTGAGAGTCAAGGTTACACAATGCCACCACAGAATCCAGGCGATTCATGGCGTTTTAATTACGATAAATTGTGGGATTCGTTTGACATGGAAGAAGAAGAAGAAGAAGAACAAGATTTCTTTGACGAGTTGGATATTCTGAGAGAGTATGAGTCTTCGCAGGAAAGATTTCCAGCTGAGTATTCAAGACGACCACAACAAACTTCAAATGATGATGAAGCAGGTCCAAGCAATGCTGGAGAACATGATGATATTCAACAAGATGAAGTTGCTCATGATAATCAGACGGTAGTCAATGATAATTTAGAATCTGATAATATGCCTGTATTTGATCGTGGTGATTCAGATTCTGAGGGGGAACAAATCCAGATCTCAAGTCAAACAGTTCCAGTTGATGAACAAGGTGCAAATCAGAATATCACAAATTTGGAAGGTGAGGTAGATGTTTCAGGCGAGTTGATGCCAAAAACTCTTTCGTACCATCCAGAAGAGTTGATCATTGGAGAATTTCAGACAGGCATTCGCACAAGACGTTAAATTGACCAAGGCCTTACTTGTTTTGATTCTACAGTTGCTCCTTTACAAACTGAGTTTTCACTAAGTTGTTTTATTTCGCAGATCGAACCACGAACATACAAAGAGGCGCTAACTGAAGATTCTTGGGTCAATGCTATGCAAGAGGAGTTGAGTCAGTTTGAGAAGTTAGGTGTGTGGAAGTTAGTAGATTTGCCTGATGGTCAGAGGAAGATAAAACACCAAGTGGGTGTTCAAGTGTAAGAGAGACGATAGAGGAGTTATTATTCGTAACAAAGCTCGACTCGTAGTCCAGGGTTTCAGTCAGCAGGAGGGTATAGATTTCACTGAAGTATATGCTCCGGTTGCTCGACTAGAAGCGATCAGAATCTTTCTGGCATTTGCATCGTGGAAAAATTTCAAAGTATATCAGCTAGATGTTAAATCGGCGTTTCTTTACGGGAAGGTAAAAGAGGAGGTATATGTCGGACAGCCACCGGGCTTTACCGATCCAATCCACAAAGACAAGGTCTACTTGCTAGACAAAGCACTGTATGGTTTACACCAGGCCCCGAGAAATTGGTACGAGACATTGTCTCAACACCTGCTAGCCAACAGCTTCATCCGTGGAAAAGTGGATGCCACTCTCTTCACCAAAGAGGTCGACGGACATCCTCTGATAGTTCAAATATAGACGACATCATATTTGGGTCAACAAATGAGAATTTGTGCAAAGATTTTGAACAAGTTATGAAGCAGAAATTCGAAATGTCATCGATGGGTGAGATGAAATTCTTCTTGGGACTGTAGGTTGATCAACTACCCAAAGGAATATTCATACATCAAACGAAGTACGTTCAAGATATCTTGGAGAAATTCGGGATGTCAGGTTCTACTCCAGCTTCCACCCCATTAGCGACAAATCATGGGATAAACCCTGATCTCACCGGAGAAAAGGTAGATGAAACAATGTATCGTTCTATGATTGGTTCGTTAATGTATTTGACAGCTTCAAGACCCAATATTATGTATCCAACCTGCCTCGCAGCAAGATTTCAATCTAACCCGAGAGCTTCGCATATGGTGATTGTGAAAAGGATATTACGCTACCTGAAAGGAACTCCATCATTGGGGTTGTGGTATCCAAGAGAAGGCGATTTCATGCTCGAAGGGTATTCTGATTCTAACTTCGGATGCTGCAAAGTTAACGCTAAATCAACAACAGCGGGATGTCAGTTCATTGGATCACGATTGGTCACCTGGCAATGCAAAAAAGCAGACCTCTGTGGCTCTATCTACATGTGAAGCGGAGTATGTATCTGCTAGCAGTTGCTGCTCTCAGATCTTGTGGATCCAGCAACAGATGCGCAACTACGGTTTGCAATTTCTAAACACCCCTATCTTTGTTGATAATGAGGCAGCGATAAACATATCTAAAAATCCAGTTCATCACGCTAAAACCAAACACATTGAAATTCGTCATCACTTCATTCGCGATTGTTTTGAGAAGAAGTTGATACGAATTGAGAAAATCCACACTGACGAGCAAACAGTTGATTTACATACCAAAGCATTTGATAAAACACGTTTTCAATATTTGCTAAAACTGAACGGTATGAAGCTTTTATCGGTGTTGGAAGAGATTCTTGGCGTTGATGAAGGAGACATTGTAGATGATGTTGAGAAGCAATCTGCAATGGTTTGTCGATTTTTTACTTGTTTTGGTATTTAGGGGGAGATTATAGGGTAATATTTTCAGAAAATACAAAAACAATAAAAATGTCAAAAATCCAAAAACAATAGAAAACCAGAAAAGAGCTTGTGTAAAAAGGGAAAATGATAGTACATCGGCTTGACAGTTACAGTATGCTAAAGAAATGTAAAGTTTAAAAGAATTAACCAGTCTCGCTGATGATGTGCCGATAGGTTTTTACACATTTAGTAGGTTTGTTCGGGATATAAGCTTAAATTTCAACTTGCTTATTTCGTGGGGAACACTACTTGGATATATAGGTAACCCCTGAAATCTTGTTTTAAAGATCCCTCTTTCTGAGATACTAGGTCTTTATACTCAGTGATATCTGGGGTATTATCCCGTGACTTCTGATTTTGCGGAAGCAATGGCCTAGTCCCCGTATAATACTTTACGCTTTGCTTGAAATATAGCGCCGCCCTCAGCATAAAATGATAAGACAATAAAATTGCTAATCAATGCTGTTGTAAAAAAGATCCTCTAAAGGGGACCCACTAAAGTCGAACCGTCATCTCTCTGCTGAACGGAAGTTCTGACCTGAGCTCTCACGGTTTCGCAATTTAACCCTTTACAGATATCATCTGTGGTATACTCACCTGTAAGACTGAATATTGGGATCTGGATACGGGAGTATATTCAAGAGGTGGGACACACGTATAAGTTTAAGTCTCTAAAACACTAAATCCGTATCCTGAACAGATTGAAATGTGTGTGAGAATTTAAGTGGATCAGTATATCGACAATCTAAGCGAATTGTTTAATTCTGAGTATGTAATTAAAGCTTAACGGTACTTGTGACTTGTCGAATAGCTGATATAATTCCCTAACACACTCATCAAAAATATGTTTGTAAATAGTTTATTTTTATTGCATTTCATTTCTGCAATTCATTTTCTAGTTTAGAACTTTATTAAAAATTCAAAAAGATTTTTCATTTCTGCATTATTTTCCGACAAACCAAAGTGGAGAGTTGATCTTCAGAATCGAATCAAAGCAGATGCAGGAAGTTTCTGAGTTGGATGATGAGTTTGGAGCTAATCATGATAAGTTTGTGAAATTGGAAAGTTGAAACAAGTTCATTAATTTAAAACTTGTAAATTTTTAGAAAATGTTTGAACAAAATGTCAGTGTGAATTATCTCAAATCATCCAAGGTCATTAAGTTGGACTTGGTAGATAAATTGAGTAATCAGGGTCATTAATTTGAACCTGAATACTTAAGTGGATTTCTAACACTGAAAGTTAAAAGGTAAGTTTAAGTTTGAAACTGTTATTGTCATGTCACACCCCCAAAATCCACCATGCGGAGTACCACCGCTTGTAGGCGTGACTTGACCAGGATCGAGCCACCAATCATATTGAACATCGTAATTAAGTAAATAAGACCAACCACAATACGATTGGTAACCAAAGCTAGTTCACCATGTTTAGTTTAAACAGCGGAAGCATAAGAGTAAATCCAAAAGCATAAATCCATAGTTTACAAGTTAAAGTTCAAAACGCGAGTTTAATAAGTTCATAAGGATTTAAATAGTAAGCACGGAACATAACAGTCCGCACACCACAACGACTCCTTCCTCGTGCAAACTCCATGTTTTTAGCGACCTGTAAGGCATGTAACAACGAGTCAACAACAAAGTTGAGTGAGTTCACATTTGGTTGTTTAGTTTTAAGTTGTTTCTGAAAAACGTGGTTTGACTTTCGTTGGCTTATTTGCCGTGGGGGTTACCCCGTAGTTGAAAGTATGTTTAACCAGTTCCTTTTTCATTACCCAATCCATAACCATAATCAGTGGGGGCTTTCCCTGTGTGAACTACTAGACGGTATGATATCGACTACTACGAACAATAGTTGTGCCCTACATCAGTGTCTATCATCACTGACAGTTTGCCATAGTCCATTAGTACACGCCCGTCCGAACGGCACGGTGTGAGGTTTGTTAAACCTAATAGCGCTATTAACTAATGACCCGCTCGCCATTGGCCTCGGCGATTAAGTCGATATAAATTGAGGAACTTCATGATAGAGTTTTGTCTAGCTAGTTTTAAGGTTGTTGTCCTGCACCAGGAGGACGAACGTACGTATTCTGCACCAGGAGAATTCGTAGGATTAATAATGGCATCCACTCTATGGAGGATGGCCGTACATATCCTACCCAAGGAGGATATGTAGATTTAGTTTTAATTCTTTAACCCATTCACAAACTACCGGGAATCCCATGCCTTAGAAAGTTTGTGAACTCACCTCGGTTTGCTCGGTTAGATTCTCAAATATAGCTAACAGTCAAGGCCGGTCAATCACGTCCTAATATGATTACCAGTTAGTCATTTAGTGATTTTCAAATAGAGCACAAAGTTCCTACACGTATCTATCACATAACATGCATCACTTTAACGGTTTATGCCCATCTAAGTTTCCCATCCATTCCCCACTCATAATCAAAAATAAAATAATGCACATAACACATATAACATGTTAGATCATTCACAGATAGCATACTCGACATTTAGACACGCAAATTACAGCTTATGTCATTTCAGCAAAAATATTCAAAACTGGTCTGTTTTCGGACATTTTAATAAAATAGTTAACTTATTCCAAAAATCCCCAAATTATTACAAAATGTCTTCAACGTTCCATATTTTATTGTGTAAAAATATCGGGGTCCAGTTCATTACCAATATTTTATAAAAATTAATTTTCCGGACTGCAATCAGATTCATCTTTTTCTGATCGCAGTCCACAGAATAATTTATTAAAAATTCCTTCTAAGTCCGATTTATGAAATTCCAGTGGGGTTATTACAAATACATCAGTTATCATGTACTGTACAAATTTCATGAGTTGATTCATCATAGATTTCTAGTTATGACCAAAAACACAACACCTATTTTCAGCAGGAAAAAATGCAGCTTGAGCTGCTGTTACAAATCGACACTTTAAAAATAGTAATTGAAGTCCAAAAATTATGATTCTGGTGCCATTAGAACCGTATTTCATAATACATAACCCTAGACTTCAGAAAATACATTTTTCGCTTTATTAAGGTTCGGTTACAGCCAACTGAAGTTGGCTGTAATCATCAATCAGCAGGCTGTTTTCATCTTTTATCATTCTAAAGTGTGTTCGATTGTTTCCGTTAACATGTTTAGTGATCACAACAACATCAAACATCAATATTAACAAGTAATTCAGCAAATAATCAGTACATCTCAGGACAACTTCATACTAACATAAATACATCATGTTTCATCTTCTTGTTTAAACCCTTTTAGTGTTCATGTAGATTTAACATACTACAACTTTTAATCGTGAAACAAGATGAACAAGGTGACATAAGGAACTTACTACTAGCTTAAAGCTAGGGATGATTCTAGTGAAGAAGATGATAAGGAATGATGATGAACAAGACTAAAACAAAGCTCCTTTGAAAAGTCCTTCAAGATGCACCTTCCATGGTTGAACTTCAAAGCTTAAATGGAACTTGAAAAATGGAAGAGATGGTGTGAAAGTGAGGGTGATGGTGGCGGTTTGTGGGAACCGAAAGTGAGAGGAAGAGATGAGTGAAATGAGGGTGTGAAAGATAGGGAATGGTTGTGATCTTATGTCTTACTCATAACCATCATTGCTTATATTTTGTCTAAGCAAACAAGTAACCCATCTAATATAATAAGGGATCAAATCCAAGGAAAAGATAGAAGGCATGGTGAAGACCATATGGTGGGTCCAACAAGGGACCAAAATCGGACAAGGGGGGGGGGTTAAGGTAAATATTTTCCAACTAAAATGTAACTAGTAGTTAAGTTGTAAGTATGGACCCGTATGTGTAGTGGATTGAATTTAAATGGGTGTTATGGCTAATGGGGATCATGACTAGCCCAAAAATAGTAAAATAATGTACTGGGCAAAAATGTGGTGTCCCGGGTAATGTCCGGTTGTTCGGTCGGATACTGTTTCGTTAAGTTGTTTAATTGTTCCGTAAGGTGTCTTATACCTATATTTTGTAACACAATTAATTCCTAACACATAGGAAAATATTCAGGACCATTTAGTCAAGTTTTCTGCGTACTACTAGTATGCTAACACGCACATGTAAGTATAACACAGTAATCAGAGAGCAGTTAAATAATTTAGCACAATCATCAAGCACTTTAATTATTATTTATAAATTGTACGGATACATGGAATTACGAGGGTTGTCACATTCTCCCCCTGTTAAGAGAATTTCGTCCCGAAATTTAGCGCGTGTTTACCGAGGAAGCTAGTTAAGTTGCGTTGTTTTCCTGATTTTCCTGGGGTGTCACATCATCCCCCCGTTGATTTGGAATTTCGTCCCGAAATTCTGCAGTAGCTTTAGCCTTAGTAGTGGTTGCGTTTTTCTTAAACTGCTGGGGATACTTGAGTTTCATTTGGTCTTCTCGTTCCCAGGTATACTCTGGGCCACGACGAGCATTCCAACGAACTCGAACCAGAGGTATCCTGGTACGCTTGAGGATCTTAACATCTCGATCCGTAATCTCTACTGGTTCCTCGACGAATCGCATCTGGTCGTCGATTGTGAGTTCCTTGAGAGGAACTATGAGGGTCTCATCTGACAGACACTTCTTCAGATTCGACACATGGAATACGTTGTGAACTCCGCTGAGTTCTTCAGATAGATTCAATCTGTAGGCGACTTTGCCAATTTTCTCGGTGACCTCGAATGGTCCGACATAACGCGGATTGAGTTTGCCTCGTTTGCCAAAGCGAACTACACCTTTCCAAGGTGAGACTTTGAGTAGCACTCAATCCCCAACCTGGAGCTTGAGTGGTTTTCTTCCCTTATCAGCATAGCTTTTCTGACGGTCACGAGCTGCCGCCATTCGCTGTCGTATCTGAGCAATTCTCTCGGTGGTGTCTACCACAAGTTCTGGGCCAGTGATTTGGCTGTCACCAACTTCTGCCCAACAGAGAGGTGATCGGCATTTGCGTCCATATAATGCCTCAAACGGAGCGGCTTGGATGCTGGTGTGGTAGCTGTTGTTGTACGAAAACTCCACTAGCGGGAGGTGCTTTTCCCAGCCATTACCAAAATCGATTACACATGCCCTAAGCATGTCTTCAAGGGTTTGGATGGTGCGTTCAGATTGCCCATCCATCTGCGGGTGATAAGCGGTGCTCATATCTAAACGTAAGCCAAAGGACTTGTGCATTGCTTGCCACAGTTCAGAAGTAAAACGTGCGTCACGATCAGATATAATAGAGGTTGGCACTCCGTGCCTTGATACCACTTCCTTTAGGTAAATGTCTGCAAGAGTAGAAAACTTATCCGTTTCTTTGATAGCCAGAAAATGTGCAGACTTGGTCAGTCGATCTACGATCACCCAAATGGTATCGTTTCCGCGTTGAGATCTGGGCAGGCCGGTAACGAAATCCATGGAAATTTGCTCCCATTTCCATTTCGGGATCTCCGGTTGTTGAAGTAGGCCTGATGGTTTCTGATATTCAGTCTTGACTCTCGCACAAGTCAAGCACTTACTGACTTAGGTTGCTATGTGGGCTTTCATGCCAGGCCACCAATACGTAGTCTTGAGGTCGTGGTACATTTTATCCAAACCAGGATGTACTGAATAACGAGACTTATGTGCTTCATCCATCACAAGCTCGCGTAAGTTGCCATAAAGTGGAACCCAAATACGCCCTGTTACATAGTAGGCGTCGTCTTCCTTTTGTTCTAGCCACTGCCTCGATCCTCGTAGGGATTCAGCCCTGATGTTCTCTGCTTTCAATGCTTCAACCTGAGCATCGCGAATCTGAGCGGGAATGTTAGATTGGATGGTAAGCTGTAGAGCACGTACACGCCTAGGTATGGTATCCTTTCGACTGAGGGCGTCGGCCACAACATTGGCTTTGCCCGGATGATACTTGATCGCACATTCGTAATCGTTCAAGAGCTCAACCCATCGGCGTTGACGCATGTTTAACTCCTTTTGCTTGAAGATATGCTCGAGACTCCTGTGATCGGTGTAAATGGTGCACTTGGTACCGTACAGGTAATGTCTCCATATCTTAAGCGCGAAAACAACTGCTCCCAGCTCCAGATCGTGAGTAGTGTAATTTCTTTCGTGAACCTTGAGTTGGTGTGATGCATAGGCAATGACCTTGTCACGTTGCATCAACACGCAACCAAGTCCTTGGATGGAAGCATCGCAGTAAACCACAAAATCATCTGTGCCCTCAGGCAATGAGAGGATAGGCGCGCTACAAAGTCTATCCTTCAAGTGCTGAAATGCGGAATCCTGTGCATCACCCCAACGATAGGTGACACCCTTCTGAGTCAGTGAAGTGAGAGGTTGCGCAATCTTGGAGAAATATTTGATAAACCTTCTATAATATCCTGCCAAACCCAAGAATTGGCGGATTTCTGTTGGTGAGCGGGGTGCAGGCCAGTTCTTGATTGAGTCAACCTTGGATGGATCAACATGAATCCCATCCTTGTTTACCACATGGCCTAGAAAGTGGACTTCGCGAAGCCAGAAGTCACATTTCGAAAACTTGGCATACAACTGCTCCTTTCGAAGAAGTTCAAGCATAAGTCGCAGATGCTGCTCGTGTTCCTCCTGACTCTTAGAATAGATCAGGATATCGTCGATGAACACAATAACGAACTTATCCAGGTAAGGTTTGCATACTCGGTTCATGAGATCCATGAAGACCGCTGGTGCATTCGTCAGCCCGAATGGCATAACCAGAAACTCGTAATGGCCGTAACGAGTTCTGAATGCTGTTTTGGAGACGTCCTCATCTCGGACCCTCAGCTGATGGTATCCCAATCTCAAGTCAATCTTGGAGTAATAGCTCGACCCTTGCAACTGGTCGAACAACTCGTCAATACGTGGAAGAGGATAACGATTCTTCACAGTCACCTTGTTAAGCTCGCGATAGTCAATACACATTCTGAAAGTACCATCTTTCTTCTTTACGAACAAGACTGGAGCTCCCCAGGGCGAAGAACTAGGACGTATAAAACCCTTTTCCAAGAGTTCTTGTAGTTGTGTGGACAGTTCTTCGAGTTCTGATGGAGCTAGACGATAAGGTGCTCGAGCTACTGATGCTGCCCCAGGAGCTAGCTCGATTTGAAACTCAACTTGACGATGAGGCGGAAGACCAGGCAATTCCTCAGGAAATACCTCAGGAAAATCGCGCACAATAGGAATGTCTTCAATTCTCTTCTCTTCTGTTGATGTGTCAGTAACGAGTGCCAGAATCGCAGTGTGGCCCTTTCGCAAACACTTCTGGGCCTTAAGGAAAGAGATGATGCCTTCGACAGCACCACTCTTGTCGCCACGAATCACGAGGGGTTCCTCACCAGAACGAGGAATGCGGACGATTTTCTCCTCGCAAACAATCTCCGCTTGATGATGAGATAGCCAATCCATCCCAATAATGACGTCGAAACTACCAAGTGTGATAGGAATAAGATCGATAGAGAAAGTCTGACCGGCTAAGACGAGGTTACAACCTTTAACTACGTGTGTGGCTTCAAGACTTTTACCATTGGCTAGTTCTACCGTGTGTTTGGTGTTCAAAAGTGTTGGACTGCGCTTAAGCATTTGGCTAACTTTTAAGGACACATAACTAGTATCGGCACCCGAATCGAATAAAACATTAACAAAGAAGTCGTCCAGAAGAAACTTACCCATCACAACGTTGGGATCGTTCCTTGCTTCTCCCTGACCAATCACGAACACACGACCTTGGGCGCCATTGCCATTATTGTTACCTCCATTGTTGCCTCCGTTGTTGTTTCCATTGTGGTTCCCGTTTCTTTGGTTATTGTTCTGGTTTTGGTTCAGCTGGGGGCAGTTCCTCTTAAAGTGGCCTTCAGCGCCACACTGAAAGCATCCTTTATTTCCCTGCTGATGCTGCTGCTGGTGGTTCTGTGGGGCTTGTTGTTGTTGTTGGCGATTCTGATTTGCTGGTCGGGCGCTCCTGCAATCCTTTGCTTCATGACCAAACTTGTTACACCTCAGGCAACGACCTTTGTTGCACTGCCCGCTGTGATGTTTGTTGCACCGGTTGCACTTGGGGTGGTTCCCTCGGTATCCACCCTGTCCTTGGTTACCAGAAGATTGCTGACCAGGACTCTGGTAGTCATCAGTCTTTCGCTGCTGAGACTGAACTAAAGTAGAACCCTTTCCGGAGTTCCCATCCCATTTTCTCTTGTTGTCGGTAGGTGCATCAGAAGTAGCTGTGGCACTGATACGTTTGGGTAGCCTGTTTTGCTCCACCGCCTGGTCGGTGAGACGATGAGCCAACTTGATAATTTGCTGAATGGTACCCAGGTTGGCTGAAGTTACGTGACTTTGAATATCTGGTACAAGGCCCTTGAGGTACAGCTCAATACGTTTGATGGGAGGGTCCACCATAGTTAGACAGAGGATGGCCAGTTCGTTTGACCTCTTAGTATACGCCTCAATCTCAGACCCCGTAATCTTCAGATTGTAAAATTCCACTTCTAGTTTGTGGATGTCATTCTGACTACAGTACTCCTCCTTGATCAGCTCTTTGAAACCATTCCAGGGTGTGGCATTAGCAACTGCCAGTCCTAGTAGTTGAACCTGCGCCTTCCACCAGGTTAACGCAGCCCCTTCAAGTGTTCCGGTAGCATATTTCACCCTACGGTCTTCGGGGCATTCGCACATCTCGAAAACTGACTCAAGCTTTTCAACCCAGTGAAGAAGGCCCACTGCTCCTTCGGTGCCACTGAAAGTGGTAGGTCGGCAGTCCATGAACGTCTTGAACGTGCACACAGGAGGCTGAGCATGTTAACCTCCTGCAGGGTTGGCTGCGAGTGCCTCAGCGACTCGTTCATTGATCAAAGCCGTCAACTGGGCTTAAGTGAGGTTGATACGTCCTCCGCGTACGCTCATGATCTTCATAATGAAGCAACGTAAGTGAGAAAAGTGTCGCAAAAGTGCGTAAGTGTGGGACGATAGTAGAGAGTAAGCACACATGGTTCAAATAGCAATTATCACATTATCTAATGCACAGTGAGAACTATCTAACCGACAATATAACATAAATCATACCACTTATGGTGTCGAGTCTTGCACGTGGAGCGAAGCGTCGTTGTGGATCGTTGAGCACTGTACAGGTTATAGTCTGTTTTATCAAAAAGCTTTTCCCCTTTTTAAAACCAAGTTCACTATAACCAATGGCTCTGATACCAATCTGTCACACCCCCAAAATCCACCATGCGGAGTACCACCGCTTGGAGGCTTGACGTGACCAGGATCGAGCCACCAATCATATTGAACATCGTAATTAAGTAAATAAGACCAACCACAATACGATTGGTAACCAAAGCTAGTTCACCATGTTTAGTTTAAACAACAGAAGCATAAGAGTAAATCCAAAAGCATAAATCCATAGTTTATAAGTTAAAGTTCAAAACGCGAGTTTAATAAGTTCATAAGGATTTAAATAGTAAGCACGGAACATAACAGTCCGCTCACCACAACGACTCCTTCCTCGTGCAAACTCCATGTTTTTAGCGACCTGTAAGGCATGTAACAACGAGTCAACAACAAAGTTGAGTGAGTTCACGTTTGGTTGTTTAGTTTTAAGTTGTTTCTGAAAAACGTGGTTTGACTTTCGTTGGCTTATTTGCCGTGGGGGTTACCCCGTAGTTGAAAGTATGTTTAACCAGTTCCTTTTTCATTACCCAATCCATAACCATAATCAGTGGGGGCTTTCCCCGTGTGAACTACTAGACGGTATGATATCGACTACTACGAACAATAGTTGTGCCCTACATCAGTGTCTATCATCACTGACAGTTTGCCATAGTCCATTAGTACACGCCCGTCCGAACGGCACGGTGTGAGGTTTGTTAAACCTAATAGCGCTATTAACTAATGACCCGCTCGCCATTGGCCTCGGTGATTAAGTTGATATAAATTGAGGGACTTCATGATAGAGTTTTGTCTAGCTAGTTTTAAGGTTGTTGTCCTGCACCAGGAGGACGAACGTACGTATTCTGCACCAGGAGAATTCGTAGGATTAATAATGGCATCCACTCTATGGAGGATGGCCGTACATATCCTACCCAAGGAGGATATGTAGATTTAGTTTTAATTCTTTAACCCATTCCCAAACCACCGGGAATCCCATGCCTTAGAAAGTGTGTGAACTCACCTCGGTTTGCTCGGTTAGATTCTCAAATATAGCTAACAATCAAGGTCGGTCAATCACGTCCTAATATGATTACCAGTTAGTCATTTAGTGATTTTCAAATAGAGCACAAAGTTCCTACACGTATCTATCACATAACATGCATCACTTTAACGGTTTATGCCCATCTAAGTTTCCCATCCATTCCCCACTCATAATCAAAAATATGATAATGCACATAACACATATAATATCTTAGATCATTCACAGATAGCATACTCGACATTTAGACACGCAAATTACAGCTTATGTCATTTCAGCATAAATATTCAAAACCGGTCTGTTTTCGGACATTTTAATAAAATAGTTAACTTATTCCAAAAATTCCCAAATTTTTACAGAATGTCTTAAACGTTCCATATTTTATTGTGTAAAAATATCTGGGTCCAGTTCATTACCAATATTTTATAAAAATTCATTTTCCGGACTGCAATCAGATTCAACTTTTTCTGATCGCAGTCCACGGAATAATTTATTAAAAATTCCTTGTAAGTCCGATTTACGAAATTCCAGTGGGGTAATTACAAATACATCAGTTATCATCTACTGTACAAATTTCATGAGTTGATTCATCATAGATTTCTAGTTATGACCAAAAACACAACACCTATTTTCAGCAGGAAAACATGCAGCTTGAGCTGCTGTTACAAATCGACACTTTAAAAATAGTAATTGAAGTCCAAAAATTATGATTCTGGTGCCATTAGAACCGTATTTCATAATACAGAACCCTAGACTTCAGAAAATACATTTTTCGCTTTATTAAGGTTCGGTTACAGCCAACTGAAGTTGGTTGTAATCATCAATCAGCAGGCTGTTTTCATCTTTTATCATTCTAAAGTGTGTTCGATTGTTTCCGTTAACATGTTTAGTGATCACAACAACATCAAACATCAATATTAACAAGTAATTCAGCAAATAATCAGTACATCTCAGGACAACTTCATACTAACATAAATACATCATGTTTCATCTTCTTGTTTAAACCCTTTTAGTGTTCATGTAGATTTAACATACTACAACTTTTAATCGTGAAACAAGATGAACAAGGTGACATAAGGAACTTACTACTAGCTTAAAGCTAGGGATGATTCTAGTGAAGAAGATGATAAGGAATGATGATGAACAAGACTAAAACAAAGCTCCTTTGAAAAGTCCTTCAAGATGCACCTTCCATGGTTGAACTTCAAAGCTTAAATGGAACTTGAAAAATGGAAGAGATGGTGTGAAAGTGAGGGTGATGGTGACGGTTTGTGGGAACCGAAAGTGAGAGGAAGAGATGAGTGAAATGAGGGTGTGAAAGATAGGGAATGGTTGTGATCTTATGTCTTACTCATAACCATCATTGCTTATATTTTGTCTAAGCAAACAAGTAACCCATCTAATATAATAAGGGATCAAATCCAAGGAAAAGATAGAAGGCATGGTGAAGACCATATGGTGGGTCCAACAAGGGACCAAAATCAGACAAGGGGGGGGGGGTTAAGGTAAATATTTTCCAACTAAAATGTAACTAGTAGTTAAGTTGTAAGTATGGACCCTTATGTGTAGTGGATTGAATTTAAATGGGTGTTATGGCTAACGGGGATCATGACTAGCCCAAAAATAGTAAAATAATGTACTGGGCAAAAATGTGGTGTCCCGGGTAATGTCCGTGTAACACCCCAACCCGGAATGGGCTGACGTGTCACAATAACAGTATCATAAACAAAAGTCATAATTTCATTTATTTATTTATTGGACAAGGATACAACGACATAACAACTAAACTTAAGGTTAATTATACAAGCGGAGACATTCAACTTCATTAACTAACATCTTCAGATTTATTCCTAGGCTTTATTCTTCTCTCTTTTCCCCACCCAAAGTAACCTGTAAACCTGTATATACAAAGATTTACGGAATGAGCCGAATGCTCAGTACGGAATATTAGGCTCAAATAACAAATAACGCTTTATTCGGATGAAACTTGATGCAAATAACGAAATTTCATAATCATATCTTACGGATGTACCCATGAGCAAACTTAAAACGTGACAATACACAGGTAGCTACTCCTGCATAATTATCACATGAGATGGCGAATTGGCATACCCGTTATCCACCTCCTTATACTTAAATCCTAGGATCGATCCATACGCCTCCTAATAGCCTTATGTACCACACTTGTACTTAAGAGACGCCGTGAACTGATCTCTCCGTCACGGGTGGAGCACATGATGTCGATGCCGCAACAACATGCTCGTGGGACACTCCACGAGAAGCGATACTCAGGGTAACAGAGTACAAATGGACTTATTCACATAACTTATAAACTTATTTTCATAACCAGACGTAACATATATTGGAACATGCGATAATGAGTATAACTAACAGAATACTATCGCATGACATGAAAGCTAAATCAAATGATTAGAATAGAAATTAAACGGACTGTCAAATGAATCGATAATCAAAGACGTGAGGAGTTTTTAAAAGATATATTAATTTAGTGGTTTATAACAATTTGAATATGAAGCAATAAGGAGTGGGGTAAGGATCCGTACCTTAATAATTCCAAATTGATGCTACCTTGTGATAATATTTCAGATTTATACGGACAGAGTTTAGACTACTGATTAGTCTTTTAACCTAATTTAAATAACATGCACACAAACTAGGTTAGTAACTTAATACAGCCTTTATGATAACTCACGAGATCAAATTCTCACAACGAACGACAAAGTGCGATACTTCATCTATCGAATTAACGATGATCCGTCAAATTAATGACGAACGACAAAGTACAATACTTTATCCATCGAATTAACGATGATCCGTCAAATTAATGACGAACGACAAAGTATAACCCTAATATGGGCAGCACTTAAACATCCATTGGATATATTGATCGATAGGACAATGAATCGTATCAGCGATTGAGTTATTACCATGTTCTGCAGCAGCACCCCCTACTAATTAGTGTTTAGTGTGTGTTATTGGTGATAAACAAAACATAACTCGGTGAATTTCTTCGTCGTTTTTGTGCCCAGAATCAAGTCCCAAGCTCCTGTATTTATAGGTGAATTTTGACCCTTAGGCGGCCCGCGTGAGGATTAGGCTTAACTTGAGGCGGCCCGCGAGAGAACTTATTTTATGTATAGGGTTGCCACGTGTGGGACTAGGCTAGCTGAGTCGACGAAATCATTAAATTCAACTTCGTCCGCAAGTTATTAAGATAATCGTTAAGTAGGGAATACCCCCCCTGAGTTTTAGGGGCCCTAATCCTGATTCTGAAAATTCTGAAAATTTTAGGGTTTGTACAAAATTACTTGGGTGTCTTAATTAGGGTTTCCTATGGGTTAATTTAATAAAATAATTAGGTCTTTTAATGAGGGTCGTTAAATTATTAGTTTATTATTCCTTTATTTCTAGAATAATGATTTTAAATTTTCGGTTATTACAGTCCGGTTGTTCGGTCGGATACTGTTTCGTTAAGTTGTTTAATTGTTCCGTAAGGTGTCTTATACCTATATTTTGTAACACAATTAATTCCTAACACATAGGAAAATATTCAAGACCATTTAGTCAAGTTTTCTGCATACTACTAGTATGCTAACACGCACATGTAAGTATAACACAGTAATCAGAGAGCAGTTAAATAATTTAGCACAATCATCAAGCACTTTAATTATTATTTATAAATTGTACGGATACATGGAATTACGAGGGTTGTCACATGTCATATATCTTATATTTGGGTAGAGTATATGCAGGTAACAGGTTTAATTTTTAAGAAAGCAGCTAAGCAAAATCCCAGCCTACTGATAGGGGGAGTCTGAAGACTTAAAAGTCAGATGCAGTTCCTGGATCTACATTCAAGGGGGAGCTTGAAGGTTGTTAAAGATTCAGAGTCTGTGATTCATGCTAGCTGTTGATGGAAGAAGAGAAGATTGAAGGAAGCTTTTACAATGTCAAGACAATTTGGAAAGAGACTAAGACTAAAGACTCGACGCCGAAGACTTCGTCAACATCCAAGGGGGAGTCTGTTGGTGCATCTACTGTCTGTTAACTTCGTCTTAATCGAGTCTTATGTCTAGATTAGATAAACGAGTGCACAACAGGGATCAAATTAGGGTTTGTTTGTGATTAAGTGTGTAATTTCGTTTGAATGGGACATGTGCATGTTCAAACGAAATTAACTCATGTAATTTCGTTTGAACAGGTCATGCCACATTCAAACGAAATTAGGTCAAGTATAAATAGATGTTGTGTGATCTCATTTGTAACGGAATTAGAAGTGTGTGTTTGAGAGCCGAGGTGCTGCCGAATTGTAATCATAATTGTAAAAGCTCAGGAAATCATCAGCTAGATGTTAAATCGGCGTTTCTTTACGGGAAGGTAAAAGAGGAGGTATATGTCGGACAGCCACCAGACTTTACCGACCCAATCCACAAAGACAAGGTCTACTTGCTAGACATAGCACTGTATGGTTTACACCAGGCCCCGAGAGCTTGGTACGAGACATTGTCTCAACACCTGCTAGCCAACAGCTTCATCCGTGGAAAAGTGGATGCCACTCTCTTCACCAAAGAGGTCGACGGACATCTTCTGACAGTTCAAATATAGACGACATCATATTTGGGTCAACAAATGAGAATTTGTGCAAAGATTTTGAACAAGTTATGAAGCAGAAATTCGAAATGTCATCGATGGGTGAGATGAAATTCTTCTTGGGACTGCACGTTGATCAACTACCCAAAGGAATATTCATACATCAAACGAAGTACGTTCATGATATCTTGGAGAAATTCGGGATGTCAGGTTCTACTCCAGCTTCCACCCCATTAGCGACAAATCATGGGATAAACCCTGATCTCACCGGAGAAAAGGTAGATGAAACAATGTATCGTTCTATGATCGGTTCGTTAATGTATTTGACAGCTTCAAGACCCAATATTATGTATCCAACCTGCCTCGCAGCAAGATTTCAATCTAACCCGAGAGCTTCGCATATGGTTATTGTGAAAAGGATATTACGCTACCTGAAAGGAACTCCATCATTGGGGTTGTGGTATCCAAGAGAAGGCAATTTCATGCTCGAAGGGTATTCTGATTCTGACTTCGGATGCCGCAAAGTTAACGCTAAATCAACAACAGCGGGATGTCAGTTCTTTGGATCACGATTGGTCACCTGGTAATGCAAAAAAGCAGACCTATGTGGCTCTATCTACATGTGAAGCGGAGTATGTATCTGCTAGCAGTTGTTGCTCTCAGATCTTGTGGATCCAGCAACAGATGCGCGACTAGGGTTTGCAATTTCTAAACACCCCTATCTTTGTTGATAATGAGGCAGCGATAAACATAACTAAAAATCCAGTTCATCACGCTAAAACCAAACACATTGAAATTCGTCATCACTTCATTCGCGATTGTTTTGAGAAGAAGTTGATACGAATTGAGAAAATCCACACTGACGAGCAAAAAGCTGATTTACATACCAAAGCATTTGATAAAACACGTTTTCAATATTTGCTAAAACTGAACGGTATGAAGCTTTTATCGGTGTTGGAAGAGATTCTTGGCGTTAATGAAGGAGACATTGTAGATGATGTTGAGAAGCAATCTGCAATGGTTTGTCGATTTTTTACTTGTTTTGGTATTTAGGGGGAGATTATAGGGTAATATTTTCAGAAAATACAAAAACAATAAAAATGTCAAAAATCCAAAAACAATAGAAAACCAGAAAAGAGCTTGTGTAAAAAGGGAAAATGATAGTACATCGGCTTGACAGTTACAGTATGCTAAAGAAATGTAAAGTTTAAAAGAATTAAACAGTCTCGCTGATGATGTGCCGATAGGTTTTTACACATTTAGTAGGTTTGTTCGGGATATAAACTTAAATTTCAGCTTGCTTATTTCGTGGGGAACACTACTTGGATATATAGGTAACCCCTGAAATCTTGTTTGAAAGATCCCTCTTTCTGAGATACTAGGTCTTTATACTCAGTGATATCTGGGGTATTATCCCGGGACTTCTGATTTTGCGGAAGCAATGGCCTAGTCCCCGTATAATACTTTACGCTTTGCTTGAAATATAGCGCCGCCCTCAGCATAAAATGATAAGACAATAAAATTGCTAATCAATGCTGTTGTAAAAAAGATCCTCTAAAGGGGACCCACTAAAGTCGAACCGTCATCTCTCTGCTGAACGGAAGTTCTGACCTGAGCTCTCACGGTTTCGCAATTTAACCCTTTACAGATATCATCTGTGGTATACTCAGGGGCGCAACATGTGAGGGGCGGGGGGGACGTCCGCCCCCCGGGATTTTTCGCTCAGTAGTGTTATATATGTAGTTTTCGTATAGAAATTTGTGGGTATATACGTTTTCACCCCCCCGGTTCTATAGAAATTTTTGGGTATATTTGTTTTCACCCCCCCCGACCGAAAAATCCAAGCTTCGCCACTGGGTATACTCACCTGTAAGACTGAATATTGGGATCTGGATACGGGAGTATATTCAAGAGGTGGGACACACGTATAAGTTTAAGTCCCTAAAACACTAAATCCGTATCCTGAACAAATTGAAATGTGTGTGAGAATTTAAGTGGATCAGTATATCGACAATCTAAGCGAATTGTTTAATTCTGAGTATGTAATAAAAGCTTAACGGTACTTGTGACTTGTCGAATAGCTGATATGATTCCCTAACACACTCATCAAAAATATGTTTGTAAATAGTTTACTTTTATTGCATTTCATTTCTATAATTCATTTTCTAGTTTAGAACTTTATTAAAAATTCAAAAAGATTTTTCATTTCTGCTTTATTTTCGTACAAACCAAAGTGGAGAGTTGATCTTCAGAATCGAATCAAAGCAGATGCAGGAAGTTTCTGAGCTGGATGATGAGTTTGGAGCTAATCATGATAAGTTTGTAAAATTGGAAAGTTGAAACAAGTTCATTAATTTAAAACTTGTAAATTTTCAGAAAATATTTGAACAAAATGTCAGTGTGAATTATCTCAGATCATCCAAGGTCATTAAGTTGGACTTGGTAGATAAATTGAGTAATCAGGGTCACTAATTTGAACCTGAATACTTAAGTGGATTTCTAACACTGAAAGTTAAAAGGTAAGTTTAAGTTTGAAACTGTTATTGTCATATATCTTATATTTGGGTAGAGTATATGCAGGTAACAGGTTTAATTTTTAAGAAAGCAGCTAAGCAAAATCCCAGCCTACTGATAGGGGGAGTCTGAAGACTTAAAAGTCAGATGCAGTTCCTGGATCTACATTCAAGGGGGAGCTTGAAGGTTGTTAAAGATTCAGAGTCTGTGATTCATGCTAGCTGTTGATGGAAGAAGAGAAGATTGAAGGAAGCTTTTACAATGTCAAGACAATTTGGAAAGAGACTAAGACTAAAGACTCGACGCCGAAGACTTCGTCAACATCCAAGGGGGAGTCTGTTGGTGCATCTACTGACTGTTAACTTCGTCTTAATCGAGTCTTATGTCTAGATTAGATAAACGAGTGCACAACAGGGATCAAATTAGGGTTTGTTTGTGATTAAGTGTGTAATTTCGTTTGAATGGGACATGTGCATGTTCAAACGAAATTAACTCATGTAATTTCGTTTGAACAGGTCATGCCACATTCAAACGAAATTAGGTCAAGTATAAATAGATGTTGTGTGATCTCATTTGTAACGGAATTAGAAGTGTGTGTTTGAGAGCCGAGGTGCTGCCGAATTGTAATCAGAATTGTAAAAGCTCAGGAAATCATCAGCTAGATGTTAAATCGGCGTTTCTTTATGGGAAGGTAAAAGAGGAGGTATATGTCGGACAGCCACCAGACTTTACCGATCCAATCCACAAAGACAAGGTCTACTTTCTAGACATAGCACTGTATGGTTTACACCAGGCCCCGAGAGCTTGGTACGAGACATTGTCTCAACACCTGCTAGCCAACAGCTTCATCCGTGGAAAAGTGGATGCCACTCTCTTCACCAAAGAGGTCGACGGACATCTTCTGACAGTTCAAATATAGACGACATCATATTTGGGTCAACAAATGAGAATTTGTGCAAAGATTTTGAACAAGTTATGAAGCAGAAATTCGAAATGTCATCGATGGGTGAGATGAAATTCTTCTTGGGACTGCAGGTTGATCAACTACCCAAAGGAATATTCATACATCAAACGAAGTACGTTCATGATATCTTGGAGAAATTCGGGATGTCAGGTTCTACTCCAGCTTCCACCCCATTAGCGACAAATCATGGGATAAACCCTGATCTCACCAGAGAAAAGGTAGATGAAACAATGTATCGTTCTATGATCGGTTCGTTAATGTATTTGACAGCTTCAAGACCCAATATTATGTATCCAACCTGCCTCGCAGCAAGATTTCAATCTAACCCGAGAGCTTCGCATATGGTTATTGTGAAAAGGATATTACGCTACCTGAAAGGAACTCCATCATTGGGGTTGTGGTATCCAAGAGAAGGCAATTTCATGCTCGAAGGGTATTCTGATTCTGACTTCGGATGCCGCAAAGTTAACGCTAAATCAACAACAGCGGGATGTCAGTTCTTTGGATCACGATTGGTCACCTGGCAATGCAAAAAAGCAGACCTATGTGGCTCTATCTACATGTGAAGCGGAGTATGTATCTGCTAGCAGTTGTTGCTCTCAGATCTTGTGGATCCAGCAACAGATGCGCGACTAGGGTTTGCAATTTCTAAACACCCCTATCTTTGTTGATAATGAGGCAGCGATAAACATAACTAAAAATCCAGTTCATCACGCTAAAACCAAACACATTGAAATTCGTCATCACTTCATTCGCGATTGTTTTGAGAAGAAGTTGATACGAATTGAGAAAATCCACACTGACGAGCAAAAAGCTGATTTACATACCAAAGCATTTGATAAAACACGTTTTCAATATTTGCTAAAACTGAACGGTATGAAGCTTTTATCGGTGTTGGAAGAGATTCTTGGCGTTAATGAAGGAGACATTGTAGATGATGTTGAGAAGCAATCTGCAATGGTTTGTCGATTTTTTACTTGTTTTGGTATTTAGGGGGAGATTATAGGGTAATATTTTCAGAAAATACAAAAACAATAAAAATGTCAAAAATCCAAAAACAATAGAAAACCAGAAAAGAGCTTGTGTAAAAAGGGAAAATGATAGTACATCGGCTTGACAGTTACAGTATGCTAAAGAAATGTAAAGTTTAAAAGAATTAAACAGTCTCGCTGATGATGTGCCGATAGGTTTTTACACATTTAGTAGGTTTGTTCGGGATATAAACTTAAATTTCAGCTTGCTTATTTCGTGGGGAACACTACTTGGATATATAGGTAACCCCTGAAATCTTGTTTGAAAGATCCCTCTTTCTGAGATACTAGGTCTTTATACTCAGTGATATCTGGGGTATTATCCCGGGACTTCTGATTTTGCGGAAGCAATGGCCTAGTCCCCGTATAATACTTTACGCTTTGCTTGAAATATAGCGCCGCCCTCAGCATAAAATGATAAGACAATAAAATTGCTAATCAATGCTGTTGTAAAAAAGATCCTCTAAAGGGGACCCACTAAAGTCGAACCGTCATCTCTCTGCTGAACGAAAGTTCTGACCTGAGCTCTCACGGTTTCGCAATTTAACCCTTTACAGATATCATCTGTGGTATACTCAGGGGCGCAGCATGTGAGGGGCGGGGGGGACGTCCGCCCCCCGGGATTTTTCGCTCAGTAGTGTTATATATGTAGTTTTCGTATAGAAATTTGTGGGTATATACATTTTCACCCCCCCCCCCCCGGTTCTATAGAAATTTTTGGGTATTCTATAGAAATTTTTGGGTATATATGTTTTCACCCCCCCGACCGAAAAATCCAAGCTTCGCCACTGGGTATACTCACCTGTAAGACTGAATATTGGGATCTGGATACGGGAGTATATTCAAGAGGTGGGACACACGTATAAGTTTAAGTCCCTAAAACACTAAATCCGTATCCTGAACAAATTGAAATGTGTGTGAGAATTTAAGTGGATCAGTATATTGACAATCTAAGCGAATTGTTTAATTCTGAGTATGTAATAAAAGCTTAACGGTACTTGTGACTTGTCGAATAGCTGATATGATTCCCTAACACACTCATCAAAAATATGTTTGTAAATAGTTTACTTTTATTGCATTTCATTTCTATAATTCATTTTCTAGTTTAGAACTTTATTAAAAATTCAAAAAGATTTTTCATTTCTGCTTTATTTTCGTACAAACCAAAGTGGAGAGTTGATCTTCAGAATCGAATCAAAGCAGATGCAGGAAGTTTCTGAGCTGGATGATGAGTTTGGAGCTAATCATGATAAGTTTGTAAAATTGGAAAGTTGAAACAAGTTCATTAATTTAAAACTTGTAAATTTTCAGAAAATATTTGAACAAAATGTCAATGTGAATTATCTCAGATCATCCAAGGTCATTAAGTTGGACTTGGTAGATAAATTGAGTAATCAGGGTCACTAATTTGAACCTGAATACTTAAGTGGATTTCTAACACTGAAAGTTAAAAGGTAAGTTTAAGTTTGAAACTATTATTGTCATATATCTTATATTTGGGTAGAGTATATGCAGGTAACAGGTTTAATTTTTAAGAAAGCAGCTAAGCAAAATCCCAGCCTACTGATAGGGGGAGTCTGAAGACTTAAAAGTCAGATGCAGTTCCTGGATCTACATTCAAGGGGGAGCTTGAAGGTTGTTAAAGATTCAGAGTCTGTGATTCATGCTAGCTGTTGATGGAAGAAGAGAAGATTGAAGGAAGCTTTTACAATGTCAAGACAATTTGGAAAGAGACTAAGACTAAAGACTCGACGCCGAAGACTTCGTCAACATCCAAGGGGGAGTCTGTTGGTGCATCTACTGTCTGTTAACTTCGTCTTAATCGAGTCTTATGTCTAGATTTGATAAACGAGTGCACAACAGGGATCAAATTAGGGTTTGTTTGTGATTAAGTGTGTAATTTCGTTTGAATGGGACATGTGCATGTTCAAACGAAATTAACTCATGTAATTTCGTTTGAACAGGTCATGCCACATTCAAACGAAATTAGGTCAAGTATAAATAGATGTTGTGTGATCTCATTTGTAACGGAATTAGAAGTGTGTGTTTGAGAGCCGAGGTGCTGCCGAATTGTAATCAGAATTGTAAAAGCTTAGGAAATCATCAATAGATAAAGATTAAAAGGAAACAAGCTGTTTGATGTCATTTACATTGATTCCGCCTTTGCAAATGATGATGAACTACTCAGATTGACTGTTTAGGGTCACCGATCGATCCAACACTGACAATCTAAGTTAATCGTTTAGAACTTAAAGTGTTTAAAGCTCAACGGTGCTAGTGATTTTTCAAAAACTGATATGATCCTCTGACCTAAACTCAAACAAAAATATTATTTGTAAATATTTCTTTACTGCTTTATGTTTCAGAAAAATACAAAAAGATTTTGATTCCACTTTATTTTCGACAACCGATGTCTGAAAGCTGAGTTTCAAAATCTAAATTTGCTGACTGTGTTTCTGAAAATAAACAAGTTCATTAAGTTGAAACTTGAAGTTTTTAAAATCAAAAATCAAAAACAGTTTGAGAAATCTCCAAGGTCATTAAGTTGGACTTGGATGATTGACTGTGAGGGATTTGGATGCTTAAATTGTGAAAATCTGTTGTAAAAAGCTAGATTTCGATTTTGGATTCTTAATACTGCCAAATTTATGAAGATTGTTAATAGGGGGAGAGAATCAAGTAATCCTGGATATATTCATATTATTATATTTTAAAGCCAGGATCTTGATTAAAAGTTTTTGAGAGCCAGGTCACGATTCCTGGACAACCGAAAATGCTTTCACCGTTGAAATGTTTTAGCTTATGCTGAGAGAGCAAGGTTTTTAATCCTGGATGATCATAACATTTTTACTTATAAATGTTTGAGAATTGCAGATGCTATTCCAGATTACGATCCTGATAGCCGAGTCTAAGGGGGAGTCTGAAGACGAGCTCAACGCAAGGGGAAGCTTGTAACCGGAAAGCCAGGTGTCGATCCCAAAGCACGAAAGCTTGTCGAAAGGGGGAGCCTGAAGAAAGAGTTTAACGAAATGGGGAGCTGAAGTTGAAGACCGATCAACGGGGATTCTGTTCGAGCAAGAGGGAGTCTATGTTGCTGAAGATGTGATAAAGCTTCAAGAAGACTCAGAGAGAGAGAGAAAGACAAGACGCTACGAGATTGACTGCGGCAATATCCAAGGGGGAGTCTGTTAGTGCAAAAATGTCTATCGCCTCCGTCAATCCAGTTCGTAGCAGAATTAGAAGAATACAAGACTTTATATTGTAATAAGTAAGAAAAAGGCAAGGTGGCAATATTGTAATTAATGAGTTTTCTCATTAAAGCCTTCGCCTATAAATAGGAGGCTTATGCCTTAGTCTTGAGACTTTTGCCACATTTGAGATTTGGAGATCTAGAGCTAGAGAGAGAAAGTCTTGAGAGAGAAAGTGACATCGTGATTCAGGTGCTTGTACGTTTTCAGATTTATCAATAGAATCATAGATTATATTACGTCGTGTGTGTTCGTTCACGTTCGTGTACGGATTCCACAAGTTACACGAGTCGGTTCGCAATCGTTTCGGAGTCAAAACCGATCCTACACAAATGCTTTGACAAACGTGGATCTCTCCTATTAAGCAATTTTTACAGGATGGAGAGATCCCTAAGGACAAGAAGAATCCTAGAGCCTTTTGTATGAAGGTATCTCGTTTCACAATTTTACATGATATCTTGTATGGAAAGTCTCTTGCATGTCCATACTTGATATGTTTTGAAGAACTAGAAATACAAGAAGTTTTGAAAGACATAATGATGGAGATTGTGGTAACCACACTAGGGGCATAGCACTGTTCTCAAGGATCCTGAGTTTAGGATATTATTGGCTGACCATGAAGAATGATGCTATGCTGTACTCTCAGAAGTGTGATTCTTGCTAAAGACATAGCAACATCCTCCATAAACTTCTTGAACCTTTACATTCAATTATCTCACCATGGCCATTTATGAAGTGGGGGATGGATATTGTTGGAAGCTTCCCAAGGCTCCAAGAGAAAAAGTGTTTATGTTGACAATGACTGATTATTTTCCCAACTGGATAGAGGTAGAAGCATTCATGCAAGTTAGGGAGAAAGAAGTCATATCCTTCATCAAGCGCAATATCCTAACTAGATTTGGAATCTTGGCAGAAATCATATGTGATATTGGATCTCAATTCATTGGATAAAGATCAACTAGTTTCAATGAAAGTTGGGGAATCAAGATGATAACCTTGACTCCAATGTACCCTCAAGCTAATAATTAAGCAGAGTCAAGCAACAAGATCATCATCAACAACCTTAAAAAGAGACTAGGGATAAAGAAAGGAAAATGGGCTGAAGAACTACCATTCGTCCTTTGGGCAAATAAAACAATAATAAAGAATGCTACTGGCCAGACTCCTTTCTCTCTAGTTTTTGGAACAGAGGTCATGATCCCTATAGAGATGGTGATTCCTACTGCGAGATCTAGCCTCCAGAACTAGGAAACCAACGATCAACCTCTAGTAGAGGATCGTGACACAATTGATAAACATAGGGATCTTACCAAGCTGAGGATCCTTGCATACCAACAGAAGATAGCAAGATCCTACAGCAAGAGCACAAGGATTTGTAGATTCCGAGTTGGGGACATGGTTCTTAGAAAGGCGTTCCAGAATACCACCAACCCTAGTGATGGGAAGTTTGCTACAAAATGGGAAGGACCATAGGTCATAGATTCTGAAGCTGGAAAAGGTGCATATTGGCTGGCTACTATGGAAGGGGAACTCTTGCCAAGATCCTGGAATGTAATTCATTTGAAGGCTTACTTCATGTGATTTAAAGGTCATGATCCTGGTCCGATACGTTAAGTTCTTAAGTCTATGGGATCTTTGGTATGTCTTCTTACCTAATTTCAATTTTTATTCTTATTTCTTTGATGATGATTTTCATAATAAGATTAATGACTTAAGCATCGAAGGGGTGTTAGCTAAGCTAAAACCCACCCTCATAAAGGTTTGAAGTGTTTTGCAGATATATGAGGATCCTGGGTCAAAGCTAGAGATTGGCCATCTCTTCTATGTTTAAGGTATACAATCCCTTCTAAGGTTTGAATCTGCCTTTCGGCCTTCCTTACGAGAGTAGGGTTTAAACATCCCACTAGGAGCGCATGTTATCCATGTATAGTTCAAGGTGGCGGGACCAGTTCATGTAACAGTGGCTGACAATTTCGTTGTTGTTGGCTATCTCTTAGATGCAACGAAATTATCAATGGAGCAACACGGACGTGTTACACACCGGCCTTGCCCCAAGATTATAGTGTTTTCACGCTATCTAATTTAGCTAGTCCCAAGTAGTTTAACCCAAGTTTACAGCATTTACATGCTATCACAAGGTCATAGCATTTTCATGCTATCTTAAGGCTATGGCATTTTCATGCCATCTTAAAGTTTAAAATGTTTACATCCTAAGTCGTTGCCCTAATAACGAAGTTTTGACAGGAACCCTCAGGAACTTGAAATTCTATGGCTCGTATTTAGTTTAGGATCTTGGGGTCATTTTGAGAGACTATACATGGGACAATGCTCAAGAGGAGAGGAATATCATGAAAGATCCTATTAGGACCAGGATTCCTTAGAATCATGATGATATCAGGATCTTAAGAACATACAGGGAGCAATACATAGAAGATCAGGTGTACTCTAAACTTATGACTACTTTATTAAGTTAATTTCTTATAAAAATGTTTTATAGTTATCCAATTCATAGGATAAAGATGACTATGTCATTGTGGAAAATTTTTCAAAATATATATATGTTTTCAAGACAAAAACTAACAAACATTTGTTATTGAACGTTCGAAAAAGTCATTAAGGATCCTGAATAGAGTTTTTTTTTTTAAATACCAAGTTTATGCATAAGGGTTCACATTCTGAAACAGAATAAGGAATCACAAAGCCATGGCAGATAAGTCAAAAGCATATTTACTATTTTATAAGTGCAGGAAATTAAAAATGTGATCCAATCATCATCTTAAACCCGGACCCATCCACTTGGACCGCCATTGTCAGCATAATCCAAGAAGGTGACTTGAGCTTCGCCCAAAACCTGAGCCCATCCACTCAAGTCACCAACTAATATTGTTCAAAGCTCCATGTCGGGGAACCATCAAAAGCAACTTGAAGAAAGTAAATTGTTTTTGGGACCATAACCACAACCACAACCACAAAGATTTAAAAAATGAGGCTTCGGCCTAGGCATAAATATCCATCATTGCCCCGTTGTCACCTACTCTTTACCACCAGCTTCAACTTCTCCTCATGCAGCCTCCACCTCAGGATCCTCGCCAGCCTAAGGATCCATAGCCTTGTCTCCCTCCTTCTCAGGAACCTTAACCTCTCCACCCAGCTTCGCCACCACAACTTTTCAACTACTCCATGTCTCAAGTATCAACCTCGAATCCCTTAGCCTTGGCTTCTTCACACATTTCGATCTTGGCCTGGAAGATGCTTAGAGCAACAGACTTTTTAGCTTCAATCTCAAGTTGCTTTATCTACTCTTGTTGGGCATCCTGCTTATCCTTAGGCTACTTCCTGGTAGATTCGAGCTGGAGACGAAGATCCTTAGAGTGTTTGGGACGGTGCTCAGCCAGTGTCCCCATGTCTACAATCTTTTCCGAGAGCTCAGCTACCTACTTGTCTTGACAAAGGAGTATCTTGGAGAGGGCCTATGTGTTGATAGAAAACGTTAAAAAATGTTAAAAATCCTAAGATAAAAACTAGAAAAGGATTCTAAATTTGATTTTTACATACGACACTCTGCATAGATTAGATCTTTTTGATGATTTCCGCAGGACGCATGTTCTCGAAGGACTCTAAGTCCATGACTTTGTCCATTGCGCTTCTTGTTTGAACCAAGGGGAGAGCTCAAGGTTTAGGAGCAGATGTAGCAGGGGTCTCTTGTTTGACAAGAGCACCACTCTGGACGAAGCCTAGGATTCCATCAAGATTAAACTTTCATGTGGCTTTTTGGCTGCCTGCACCTATCAAGCAATGTCAGGATCCTTGACATGTGGAATTAAAAAAGGGCATCTAAATACTAAAAGTACCTGAAGACATGACGGATTATGAGGCGTGAGAGTGGAGGTTGGCTTTTTGAAAAGCATGATCTAGCTGCAAATTCATTTTTGACTCCTGTATGGCTAACTACTTTGTGATCTTGCTAGCTGTATCTTGAGTTTTAGGTGCCCGAGTACCAAGGTCAAAAGCTGCGTAAGTAAAGTAAAATAATCAGAGAATTTTCTAACTACATTTTCCTACAATAAGGATACTGAAGAACCCTACCCTTCCTGATCCAATGGAGAGTTAAGGATTGGCCATCAGGAATTGAATCTATACGAACAAAGAAGAACTTTGTCTTCCATTCATTCTCGTCGTGTTTCATTCTTGGGAAGAGGGCATATTGTCCAAGCTTGATATGGAGAGTAAAGCAGTTGGCACTGTGGGTTCTCAACTCGTAAGAACAAGCGATCTCTGCGACAGTAATATCCAGGGCATGGATTCTGTTGAGTCTATCAAGAGTAAGAAAAATCCTACATAACACAGGCATGCCTTGGGAATAAGAAAGCTTGGTAATGCTGAAAGATTCGTTTACAAGGGGTGTGAATGGAAAGGTGACACCAATCGAAAACGTGTAGGAAAGGAAAGCAAACCCATTGAGGGGAACTAAAATCAGCTTTGGTGGTAAGATCAAAGCGCTTTGTTTGGTAGAAATTGGGAGGTGACTAAGTACCCAATGCACTTATCATCGAATTTACAAAGTTCCTCTTCAGAGGACACTAGGATCCTCTGATCGTTGAACTCGGGAACATCAGAAGAATGAAGGTTTTTCTTTGCCATTACGGTACTCGCCGGAAAAAGAAAATAAAGAAGAGGATTGAGAGGGAAAAGAAGACTAACCTGAACGCTTCAACTTCGCCGAATATAATGAGTATAGAGTTAATCTAGGGCTTGATATTTGTAACGCTTCGCATTTTGTACCTTTCTACTTTTAGCAAGTCATGTTGTACTTTCTATTTTTGACACTTGTACTCTTGTTGTATTATATTTTCGATTCCACTGCAATTCGAGACGATTGATCATAATAAAAATGAAGTTATTATAATCATGTTCGTGTTAGACTATGTGCAAACTTTTATACAAAAAATCATATTTGGAACGATATATTATTCTAGATTCTTGATTCTTTATTACACATTGACACTTGATACTCGTTAAACTGATTAAATCACGTAAAATAATTGAAGTTTGAAAATAAAATAATCAAAATGGGTGCCTTCGTACGAAGGCAGCAGCTTCATACGAAGTTGTGGCTTCGTACGAAGGGGGCTCGGCTAAAATCAAGGAAACCCTAATTGTTTCCCCTAATCTATAAATAGAGGCCTTAGGACCTCATTCCAACTCGCTCATCCTCTTGCAAACTCTCTAGAATTGTTGTTGCGATCAGAATTGTTGTAAGATTTCTCCCTTACATTTCAATTCCATTTTCATTTCTTCATTCTAATCATAAACACTTAAACTTTTCTTAAAAATCTTTGATTTTAACTATCTTGAGGATGGTTTCCACTCGTTTTTCCTAGGCATACTATGGTGGAGCATCACTATTTCAAGATTGAATCAAAACTAATAAGATTTTACAACTTAATCATAGTTTTCATTTCAAATATTTCAAGATCTTGATGGAATCGGGATCCCATCAGACCCTAACTCATCTCATAGTTAAGGGCCTGTATTAGGGTTAATTTCCATCAAGAAATGATTCGTTTAACAAGATCAAACATGCGTTTTCACCAAGAATAGTGGCTTCGTACGAAGGCACTATGTCCCTTCGTATGAACCCACTCTGTTTTGTATACTTCTGTTCGATTGCAGTTATGTTTTCACGCGTATTTGTCATTAATTTAACGTTTCACCTATTGATTTAACAAATTTAAATAAATACTTTAACATTTTCCCGGCAATGCCCTTATGGGGTGTTGGGGCTCTTCACCGTGGGTAATCACCGCCAGGCAGCTATGGGGCTAAGCTAGCTTGCGGAGTTGCAATACTCCGGCGGATGGGAGGTCCGTGCAACTACCCCCCCCCCCCTACTTTAACATTTTCCACCAAGATCAAACAGAAACGTTTTTGAACAAACTCAGATGGCTTTGTACGAACCCACATGTGGCTTCGTACGAACCCACACTGTTGACCAAACTAAACTGTTTTAACTTCTGTTTTAACCTCAAATTTCACTCCTGGTCATTTTATTTACTGTTTACAATCAATTACGTTACTGTTTAAACAATTAGATATGTTTATATACTGTTTTAAATCAGCCGCTTCGTACCAGGACAGTCCCTTCGTACGAAGGCACTGTTTGGTGTTTTAACTTGTTTGTTTCACGTATTCTAATAATCTGATCCAACTCTTTACCGCATCAGTATTCTTATAGTCTCATCTAATCATCTCAGCATAATCTCGAGACTCCACCAACTTTCCTCGCGGTTTAAGTGTACTAACCTACGCAAAACTGTGAGTATACTCGATCCCATTTTCGTTGAAAACACTTTGGGTGCAACATGTATTCTATATTAAAACACGTGACACATGAAAACTTGTTTATTCACACTCTATCCACGTTTAGACATGAAAACATTGTTGATGCTTGTTAATCTCGTATGCTATGTAAACTCTTTATGTCTACATGCTTATTAACTTTGTACAATCCTACCTTAATAATTATAGCGCTATAGGATTAACGCACCACCCATTAGTCTTGGGGTATTGTTAAGTTTGTTGGGATTGAACCCTACCAGAGGAACAGATAATTAAAGTCAAAACTGGATCAGAGCAGTGGATCCAGAATAAGCAGATGTTACATACAAGTCTCTCCCCTTGAAAGTGATTTCAACATCTGCTGACCTCCTATCTACTGATCGTGCAAACTGCTGACCCACAACTGCTGTTCAAGTAAAGACCTGATAAAAGACTAAAGCTCTATTGATTCAATCTACTACCTTGAGTCAAGCACTGTTGATCCGGACAAGTACTGCTGGGTTCACAGCAGTGGAGGGATGCAGCAGTTGTTTATTCTGTCTTTATGTAATGTAATGTAATAGCAGTAGTTAGCATAGCAGTGTTTGTATTGATCAGAGGTTAGAGTTTGGTAGGAGGTTAGATGTCACTTTCATGGTGACGTCAGCTTAGATGCTCAGTGGTTTGCTAGTGCCTATAAATAGAACAGTGCTCTGTACTGTTCTTTTAGCTCTTTGCAAAACCGTCTTCTCTGCACGAACAAACACTGAGCTCTGGCTGAGGGGGAGTTTGTATTAAACATTGCATTGTAATCGTTGTTGAAATTAAATTCAATCTTTCGGTTCTCTGTGAAAAGTGTTTGATAAAAGCAATACTCTCTTTTGATTGTATGCAAAGTTTGTTTCCATCTTAATTCCGCTGCACAACTCATTCCTCTTCATTCTAATTCAAACGAAAAATACAATCAAAACCAAACTCAGATCCAACAATTGGTATCAGAGCTAGGACAGTCAAATTTGATTTAATAATCATTTTGACATAAATAGTTCAGCTCAAAATCGTTGATATCGATAGTTTGTTCGTTTTTGTTGAAAACAGTGCAAGGTTTAATCACCATTAAAGTTGATTAATCAGTGTCTGTAAAACAACCAGGATGACGTCATAATCACAAGATGATAAGAATAACATTGGCTCGCTTTTTAAACCACCCATGCTTAAACGTAATGAATACAACATCTGGGAGAGAAGGATGGGTCACATCCTTGCTCAACAGAACACTAGATGTTGGAGGTCTGTTGTTTTTGGTCCCTATGTTCCTATGGTGCCAAGTGTTGAGGATCCAAAGAAGTTCGTACCAAAACCATATGAAAACTATACTGAAACTGATTTTCAAAAGTTCGAACTCGATGCCAAAGCATTTAGCATCATAGCATCTGCATTACCCAATGAGATCTATGCTGGACTGTTACATTGTAACAGTGCCAAAGAGCTATGGGATGCATTGAAGGAACAGTTTGGGAGAACCGAAGAAGTTATTGAAAACAATAGGGAAATTCTAAATCAGCAGTATGAAACCTTCTGTCACATTAAGGGTGAATCATTGACCCAACAATTTGAACATTTTAGTTGTCTCATCAGTGAGCTAAGGCTTGTTAAGGTTGAATTTCCAAAATCAACACAAAATAGCAGGTTTCTTAGATCGCTACCTGATAAATGGGACACAATTGCATTTGTGACTAGAAAATCTGTTCAGTTCAAAGATCTGACCCTGACCCAACTTCATGGTAGACTCCTGACTTATGAAAGGGAGTTAAACCAGAAAAATAAGTTGCAAGAGTCTGGTAAAACTGCTGATGATTATTCATTCGGTAGCACAGCTCTTTTTGGTCAGGAAGAATCTGGTAGCAGTGGTAAGGATCAGGGTTATGATCACTTCATTGATATAACTGCTGGTGGAAATTTTAACAACCCTGATCCCCACTCTGCAAATTATGCTTTTACTGCAAACAATGAAAACCAGATGTCAGATAATTTGTGCTTTGAACTCAATGATTTGCAACATTTTGATCCCACTGACTTAGAAGAGATGGACATTTTGCATCAGTTGGCTTTGCTTAGTGTAAGAACAAGCAAATTCTACAAAAGAACAGGGAGAAAATTCCCAGGGTTACATGGGAATTTAAGGGTGGGTTTGGATAAATCAAAAATCAAATGTTACAAGTGCAATAGGCTAGGTCATTTTGCTAGGGAATGCAGGAGTCAAACTACTGGTCCTATAATCACTCATCCCAGCTCAAACCCTAGACCACAAAATCAAAGCACTGTGCACTATACCCAATATACCCCTGCAGCTCATGTTAACACTGCTCACTATGCTGCTGCCCATGTGCCTGTGCATTATGTCCAAACCACTGTTCCACAGATTCAGTATGTTCAAACCCCTGTCCCCCAGGCACAAGTGCAACCTGTTGCACCTCAAACAGCTGCTCCAGCAGTGGTACAGCCAGATCAGCAAAGCTTTTTCACTCAAGGCTTTGTTGACTGGAGCAGCATGCCTAATGAGCTTGGTGATGAAAATTTTGCACTCTATGATTTTGATGAACCTTCTAATGATGAATTTTGTTTGATGGCATTAGAGTCAATACCAGAGGGGATTAAAACTGAAGGTGAACAGCTAAGTGATGAAACAGTGGATGAGGTGAGTGAAGCAGTTGTTAATGCAGTTGCTGTGAATTGCTGCTGGGAGAAAATTCAGAAACCCTGATTGAACCACTGACAGATCCATGGTCCGAAGAGGATAAAGAAGAAGAGGAAGAGAAGAAAGAAGGTGAGAAAGAAGTTAGAGCTGATGATGAAGGAAATCATCAATGTGATTGTGCAATGATGGCTACTGCCAAGGTATCTCCTCAAGTTCTTGAAAAACTGTGTTCTGACAATTGCATTATTGCTTTTGCTAACATCAAAGAGGTAAATGAAAACCTGCGGGATAAAATCTTGTCTGATGAAGTCAAATTTGAAAAGTCTTTAAAAGAACTTAAAAACAAATTGACTGAAAAAGAAAAAGAGATCAGCAGTCTTAAAGAAGAGCAGAGCATAACCAAAACTCAACTCCAAACTATGGTAGAAAAATACCAAGTTTGCAAAAAGGAGTTGGAGTCCACCCAGATCACCTGTGAAAAATGGGTGGAATCATGCAAAGGGTATGAAGTTATGCTTGAAAAACAGATTAAAAGCAATGTGAAATTTGGTGTTGGTTATAGAAAACATGATGATGAAAACACTGCTTTTGAAAAATCTGTTCAAACCACTGATGTAACCACTGAGTTCATCCCCACAAAAAAGAATGGCCAAGAAGTGAAAATCACTGATAAACTTGGTAACAAAATCACACTTGACAGACCAATGGGATCCTCTACTTTTGAGGAGCTTGAAAAATATCAGTTTAAACCAACCTGGTCTGATGAGTGTGATATTCTTGAAAATTTCAAGCCCATGGACTTTACATCCACTGATGGTGTTAAAGCTCCAAAAGCTAAAGTCATTCCTCTCAAGGACATCCCAACAGAGGTTAAAACCTCTGTTGCAAAGGAGTCCGAAAAGAGAAAGAAGAAAGAAAAGATCAATAACCTATTTTGTGAATTCCGTGAGAAAAGGAATCATCTAACAAAAGACTGTTTCCATTTAAAAGCATATGATTTGAACAAAACCAGTGTCATTGTTTCTGCTGAAAGTTGCATTGTTTGTGGTAAATCAAACCACAAAACTCAAGCATGTGTGTATCTCAAAAACTTTGATGTGAAAAAGAATAAGTACATTGCTAAAACATCCTTGAGTCCATCAACATCATCTGTCAAATTCACTAAAAACCAACCACTGTTTGTGCCAGTTCAAACAGCTGTCACAAAACAGCTGAACCAAACATCTATTAAAAGAGATGTTCAGGTTACTGATTCACCCCCTGCCAATCAATATAGAAGAGGTAAGGGACAACCACCATACCCTAGGGTTCCACACGTTTATGAGGCCTACAAAAGGCCCTCTAAACCTAAAGTGAATAGGCATCCTTTTGGGTACCAACAGGTGATTGGTCAAGACCCCCAACAGTGGTTAGCAAGAAACAGTACTAAAACTGTCCAAACCCCTTACCTAACCACTGTCCATCAATGTGCATCCATCCCAGACACTGTTGAGACCCCATCCAAAGCCTTGTTGGCTTTGGAAACCCTAATGAACTAATCCTTTTACTTCATGTGCAGGGAGCTTATGCCTGTTTAGATAGCCTTTGGTATGTTGCTAGTGGAGGCTCCAGGCACATGACTGGATGTAAAGCCCTACTCAAAGATTTCAAAATTCATGGAGGGGGTGATATATCCTTTGGGAATAACAGTAAAGGGAAAGTTCTGGGGTCTGGTACAGTACAGTCTGGAAATGTAAAATTTGAAAATGTCAATCTGATAGACAGTCTGAAATTCAACCTCCTAAGTGTTTCACAAATGAGTGACAAGGGGTATGGGTCATTCTTCACAAAGGAGTGTTGTAGGATTGTTGGACCAGAAATGGTCAAAAAGATTGAAGCAATAATAAAAACTGGTCACACAAAACTTGTTGCTCAAAGAAGTGGCAATGTTTATGTTGTTGATATGTCAAATGAGTGTCCCAGAGCTGATGCCTGTCTGTTCTCAGCTGCCTCTAACAAAGAGACAGAACTTTGGTACAGAAGACTGGGGCACACAAATCTTAAGACAATCACTGAAATTTCAAAAAAATGGTTTGGTAAGAGGCCTACCACAAAAATTGTTTTCATGTCCTGAACAATGCATTTCCTGTTTAAAAGGAAAACAACATAAAAGTTCTTATAAGTCCATTGAAGAGTCCAAAACAACCCAGTGTTTGCAAATGCTGCACATGGATTTGTTTGGCCCAGTTCAAGTCATGAGTCTCAAGAAGAAAAGATATTGTTTGGTTATTGTTGATGACTTTTCTAGATTTACATGGACTTTCTTTTTACACTCAAAAGATGAGACTGCAGGCATTTTGCAAGACTTTGTGACACAGGTTGAAAAGCAATTTGACCTTCCAGTAAAATTCTTCAGGAGTGACAATGGCACAGAATTTAAAAATAAGGAGTTGGATGACTTCTGTGTTCAGAAAGGGATTGTAAGGCAGTACAGCATCCCTAGAACACCAGAGCAAAATGGGGTAGTTGAAAGAAAGAACAGAACTTTGATTGAGGCTGCCAGAACCATGCTTGCTGATTCAGGTTTGCCATTAACTTTTTGGGCAGAGGCAGTAAACACTGCTTGGTATGTACAAAACAGAGTTTTAATAAACCCCAGGCACAAAAAGACTGCTTATGAAATTCTGTATAAAATCAAACCACTGATCTCTTACTTCAAGGTATTTGGCTGCCCATGCTTTATTTTGAACTTAAAAGACTCCATTTCAAAATTTGCAGCCAAAATTGATTGTGGTTATCATCTGGGATACTCAACCACTGCCAAGGCCTACAAAGTGTTTAATACACGGACCAAGACAGTGGAGGAGACCTTGAATGTAAAGTTCAAAGAACTTTCATCAATGAAAATCCCAGCAAATCCTGCAGATCTGTTTGATCTTGATAAATTCACTTTTGAAAATACTGCTGTCAAGACTAACAGTGCAGGTCCATCAGAGGATTCAACACCAGACTATGGGTATGAAATCATCATCCCTCAAAGGTCTGCCACAATGGGAAAAGCATCAGTTGTTCAAAACAGCTGTCAAAGCTCAACCACTGCTACCTCAACAGTTGTTGACCAAAGTAGCCCATCAACCACAGATTCCACATCCTCAAACACTACTGACAAAAGTCCCCAAACAGTGGATAAAAGTCAGCATGTGTCCACTTTATTACCTCCCATTCCACCACCTTTTGAAGCCACTGCTGGATCATCAAAGTCACCAGCAGTGGTTAGCTCAGATGATACACATTTGCAGCCTTCACCAACAAATGCCATCATTCCATACCAAGGAGATTTAATCTACTTGAGATCTCATCCACCTGACCAAATCATTGGCAACATCAATGAAGGGGTGCTCATAAGAAGCCAAACCCAAAACATTTGTCTTTTTGCTGGTTTTCTATCACTCCATCAGCCAGTCAAGTACCAAGAGGCACTGAAAGACAACAGCTAGGTAGAAGCCATGCAAGAGGAGCTCCAACAGTTTAAAAGACAACAAGTATGGGAGCTTGTACCACTGCCAGAGGAGGTTAGCCCCATTGGCACAAAGTGGGTCTTCAAAAACAAAACTGATGAAAGGGGTATTGTTGTCAAGAATAAAGCCAGGCTTATGGTTCAAGGTTACAGACAGGAAGAGGGGATTGACTATGATGAAACTTTTGCCCCTGTAGCACGATTGGAAGCTATAAGACTATTCCTGGCCTTTGCTGTCAACCACAACATGAAGGTGTTCCAAATGGATATCAAAAGTGCTTTCCTCTATGGTACAATTCAAGAAGAGGTGTATGTGTGTCAACCTCCAAGTTTTGAGGATCCATTTTATCCAGATCATGTCTACAGGCTGAACAAAGCCCTGTATGGCTTAAAACAAGCACCAAGGGCCTGGTATGAAACTCTTTCCACCTTTCTACTCTCAAATGGTTTCAAAAGAGGTACCATTGATAAAACACTGTTTTTAAAATGGAGAGGAAAGGATTTAATGATTGTCCAAATTTATGTGGATGACATTATTTTTGGAAGCACATGTAACAAAATGTGTGAAGAGTTTAGGGAACTCATGACAGCTGAGTTTGAAATGAGTGCAATGGGTGAGCTGCAATGCTTTCTTGGTCTCCAAGTTCAGCAAATGCAAAATGGAACTTTCATTCATCAAAGCAAATATGCAAAAGAACTTTTAAACAAATTTGATATGAATGATTGTAAACCATGCAGCACACCCATGGCAACAAATAAGCTGGTCATGTCTGATGAAAAGGATGAGCTGATTGGCCAAACTCTTTATAGAAGCATGATTGGGTCTCTTTTGTACCTAACTGCATCTAGGCCAGACATCATGTTTGCAACATGTGTTTGTGCAAGAAGTCAATCAGCCCCTAGAAAATCCAACCTTATTGCTGTAAAAAGGATATTCAGATACATAAAAAGTGCTCCCACACTTGGTATCTGGTATCCAGCTAATGGGAATATCAAGCTTTCAGGATTTTCAGACAGTGACTTTGCTGGATGTAACACCATAAGGAAGTCCACATCAGGAGGGTGCCAGTTTCTAGGTGATTGCTTAGTTTCATGGCAAAGCAAAAAGCAAGCAGCTGTTTCAACATCCACTGCTGAAGCTGAATACATTGCTGCTGCAAGCTGTACAGCCCAACTTCTGTGGCTTCAAAATCAGTTGCTGGATTTTGGTATCACTGCCTTAAAGACACACTCATGTTGGATAGCCAGGCAGTAGAAAATATCATCAAAAATCCAGTTTCCCATTCAACCACCAAGCACATCGACATCAGATATCACTTTGTGAGGGATTGCTATGAAAAAGGTTTGATTTCTCTGCATCATGTTCCAACTAAAGACCAGCTGGCAGATGTGCTCACAAAAGCATTAGATACCACCACCTTTGAAAGCTTGGTCTCTAGGATTGGCATGCTAAACATGGAATAACAAGCAACATCTTGTTTTTCTATGAATACAAGCATTAAAATGTTTTCAGAAAATCAAAAAAAATCCACCCTTAAAAATAGCTAAAAATGAAGTTTTCATTAAAATCCTTAAAAGTCTGCCATAACCACTGCTTGTTCAAAAGTCTGCTCTACTTCAAAGTCTGTCCACTGCTGAAAGCCATCCTCTGTTCTCTCATTTCCTTGATAAACTCTGTTGTTCAAAAGCAGTGTCTTATCCACTGATATGCTATCCACTGATAGTGAAAATCATCCATTGCTTTCATTTTACCGTTGTAACCACTGTCTTCATCAGTAACTTTCATAAAAGTACTGTCCTTCATTTCATCAGAGTTTGGCATGTGGGCAGTACATAGTGGTCAGACCTTTTGTAACCGCTGCCACGTCAGCCTTCACTTTTTCCTCTATAAAACCCCCACTTCACACCAAAATAGGGTTTTACTGTCGAATTGAATTCTCAAAAATTCTCTTCTCAAAACAGTTTTTCTTCAAATTCCTTCACAAATCTCTTCGATCATCATCTCCAAAATGACAAAATCGAAGCCATCTGCAAAACCCACTTCTAAATCATCTTCAAAAGATGCCTCTCAAAAGGCCAAACCCACTGAAATTCCACACAAACCATCTCACAATCTTCTGGGTCTCCTCACAAAACCCGGCACTACAAACATTTTCGATTCCATCCTCGCTATCATCTCCGCATCAAAGTACAAAACTTTGTTAACAGCGGATGCACCAATATACTTGACAACCCAAAGAGAGTTCTGGAAAAATGCAACCCTTGAAAAACAAGGAGACACTGTAATAGCCATCAATTCATCTCTAAAGGGAAAAGCCGTCAAGATTACATCACAATCCATCTCAGAGGTCTTTCAACTCGATGATCAGGAAGGTACAATTTCTTTCCCCAAAAACGAGTTAAAAAATGATTTTCTGGAAAGAGGGTATAATGCAGAAGTAAAAAAGGATACCTTACAAAAAGGTTACTTCCCTTCTGCAACAAGGTTTTTATTTCATACCCTTCTAATGTGTGTTTCAAACAAAACCACTACTTTTAATGAAATACCATTAAAAATTCAAAATCTGGGATATGCTATTCTTCAAGGAGAAAATTTTAATTATTCTCGGAAAATTTTTAATGATCTGGTTAAAAATGTTGAAACAAAGGCATTCTTACTATTTCCAAGATTTTTGAGTTATTATTTTGAAAAGAAACTTGGTAAGAATGAACCTGCTGCAATAAAACAAGGTGCATATATTCAAACAAACAACTTAACTGCTGAAACTTTTACAAGGATGTCAACACCTTGCAAAACACAAGCAGAGGTGCCTGAGCAGAATTTAGCAGCTACCACTGCTCCTCATGTATCTGCTGCTGAGCCCACTACTCAAGGTGATCAAAGTAGCAGCACAACTGCTTTGAAACCCACACCTAAAATCACCAAAAAGCCACAGAAAAAGAAAAATCAAAAACCCCCAAAACCCATCAAAAAGGCAACTCTGGAGGATGAGATACCAGAGCAACTGCCTGTGACAAAACAAAAGTCACAAGAAACCACTGCTGCTTCTTCCTCACAGCAGTTGGTACAAATATCTCAACCCATAACCGAAACTCCTCCTGTTTCTTCTCCAAAAGAACAGGTTGTACAAATAGGGACTCCACATCATGATGCTCTGGAAACACTCGTTTCCATCATCCACAGCCCAATGCCCGGGGCAAATTCTCTTTCTACACCAAACATCACATCCACAATTCCCCCACCAACTAAACTTCTGTTGGATGCAATCGATTTGAACCAGGCACTAACCAGTCCTTCTCAATCACCTATTAATGAGAATATACCTCAACAAATGACTGGGTCTGATGTATCAATCCTTGCTAACCCACCAACACAACCTGAGGAGGTTACACCCCTTGAGTTACAAGTAACTCTTGGTGGTATTCCAAGTGAAGCAGCCACTACAAATGTTGAACCCACTGGTTTACATTTGGACAGTGGTTACATCAATAAGACTTCCTTGGAGGCAATTCCTTACATAGCACCTCTGCCAACCACCAGTGGATTTATTTTTACCACTGGCAACATCAAAAGGTTGTCAAGTGTTGAAGGAAGAAGACCCCAGTACCAAGAAAAAGGGGCATCAGTGGTTAATGTTTGGAGTACACTCCCTACCTCAACCACTGATAAAACCACTGCTAGTGGGAAATCAGATGATCCCATTAAATTGGGTGATGGTTTAAAATATTTGGAATTGACGGAACGTGTTGATAAACTGGATACTTCAGTTGCAGATATCAAAGAAATGCTGCAACAGTTGTTGACAGTACAAAAGATGCAATCCACTGTTGCTCCACCTCAAGCACCTGCTCCACCACAAGCATCTGCTACAAATGAGCTATGGAACCTCCTCCAACCTTTTCTCCAACAACAAAAAGAAATGGCTGATCAGCAACATGAAATACATGTCCAAATGCTGAGAAACATCATGGAGTCTGGGTTCAAGAACACTCAAGCAGACATTAAGGCAATCAAGGCCCATTTATTGGAAACCACTGGCACTGCTCCTCCAACAGTTCTTTTCATTGATCAACTTCCCCTAGATAATGCCAAAAAGGGGGAGAAAATTCAGGAATGGAAGAAGAAGGGAATAGATGATGGTCTTTACATTGAACCAGAAAAGGATGCTATGACCAGAAAAAATCCCTTGCCAGATGGTAGCAAAGAGGTTGATGCTACCCAAGAAGCACTTGATGAAGGAGTAGCAAGTGTAAAAAGGGATAGAGTGGCAAAGGATATTTCAAGGTGGAATGAGGAGAAAAGAGCTTTCATGGAGCTGTATGCGCAGGGTTGTTCTGAGTCAAAGGATTCTAAAAATCCTAAGCCAAAAAGGAAACCTAAGTCCATCCCATCCAGAATTCCAAAGCATATTCCAAAACCACCATCCAAAAGCCATCAGCATCAAACCTCCACCCAAACAGCTGTTGTAACTCCTGCTGTATCAACTACTGCTGGTACTTCAGAGGTTTCAATGTCTGTTATCACTTCAACACACACCACTTCAACACACACCACAACCACTGCTTTACCACCACCATCATCACCACCAAAAACAAACTCACCATCATCGCCTCCTACCAAAAAGCAGAAGACAACAGATGTTACAACATCTGCTGTAATGACAACAGTGGTTGAAACACCAGTTGTTTCAACCGCTGTCAGTCAACCACAAACCACTGCCACTCAAACTATCACCACTGTTCCACACAAAGCATCATCAGTCCCTCCTCAAATAAAAAGGAGAAGGCTAATTCTAAAAGATGATGACACATCTCCACCACCTACATCTTCAAAATCTCTGTCACTTGTCACAATTCCAAAACCCATGCCTCTCTCTTCAGCTCAAATTCTAAAGCCATGACCTCCTGCTGGTGTCTCATTTCCTCTGGAACTCATTGCAGTTAGGGAAGAAATCAAATCCTTTTACTATGAGGATGACCCAGCTAAAAGGAGTTTGCCATCAGTTGAAGGATATCCCAAGCCTAACAATATTGAAGAATATTTGAAACTCAAGGCCAAGCAAGCAGAGGATATCTCAATCAAAAATAAACAAGGGAAAACTGATAGAGAATTTCAGCAAAACTATCAGTTTCTACTCACGCAGGTCAGAGCTATGGAGCAATTTGCCAAAAATGTATGTCAGCAAATCTCAGAAAGGGCAGATGAGTCCTTGAGAAAAGACTACATTGAGAACATCATGACCTACAAGAAATACAAGGGGGAGAAACACATGTACAAAAACTAGACCATTCGTGAGCTTGAAAAAGAGGCAGCCAGGATTCAAGAAATGATCAAAAATAAGGTCAAGCAGACTCCTCCTGAAAAATTCAAACAATTTGAAGCTGATAAGATCTTAGAGTTGAAGAGAATGAAAGAGGAGCTGATAGCAGCTGATTATGGGTCAAAGAATTCTGTGACAAAGTGGGGAGAAGATAGGGTCAGGGCTACCTACAAAAAGTTGGAGGAACTTAGAAAGAAAGATCCAACAGTTCCACAAAAGCCTGACTACTCCAAAGCAGAGGTCTCAAAAAGACCACCAAAGCTGCAAGTCAAAAGAACCACTGCTCCAGCTGGTGCTGCCATCTACAAAAGAAGGAGTCAAAACCAGTCAGGTGCTGAAACAGTTCAAGATATAAAAGCTGGAAATGCTGTTGTAAAAGAGGGCATTAGATTAATGATGAAAGAAGATCTTGAATTGGAACAATCTGCAAGTACTGCTCAGCCAGTCATGAATAGGCCAGCATCTCCAAACTCCTCTTCAAATAAAAATCTCCCAAGAAACCCACCAGGCTCAAAAGTACTAAAGTGGGAAACTGACAAACAGACCCATGTACTGACTATGTTCAGGTCTGATGGAGAAGTGAAGAAAATATCAAGGGAACAAGCACTTGGCCTAAGTCTTGAAGATTTGCAGGATCTCCTTGATCTTCCACTTAGCAGGGATGATGATGACACAGATGCCTTAACCTTTGAACTACAACTTAAAGGGCAAATAAGGGAACTGTTGATGAGGCAATAAAGATTCCACAAATATGAAGAGTTTTGGCGTTATCTATTCCAGGGGGAGATTGTTGGGATTGAACCCTACCAGAGGAACAGATAATTAAAGCCAAAACTGGATCAGAGCAGTGGATCCAGAACAAGCAGATGTTACATACAAGTCTCTCCCCTTGAAAGTGATTTCAACATCTGCTGACTTCCTATCTACTGATCGTGCAAACTGCTGACCCACAACTGCTGTTCAAGTAAAGACCTGATAAAAGACTAAAGCTCTACTGATTCAATCTACTGCCTTGAGTCAAGCACTGCTGATCCGGACAAGTACTGCTGGGTTCACAGCAGTGGAGGGATGCAGCAGTTGTTTATTCTGTCTTTATGTAATGTAATGTAATAGCAGTAGTTAGCATAGCAGTGTTTGTATTGATCAGAGGTTAGAGTTTGTTAGGAGGTTAGATGTCACTTTCATGGTGACGTCAGCTTAGATGCTCAGTGGTTTGCTAGTGCCTATAAATAGAACAGTGCTCTGTACTGTTCTTTTAGCTCTTTGCAAAACCGTCTTCTCTGCACGAACAAACACTGAGCTCTGGCTGAGGGGGAGTTTGTATTAAACATTGCATTGTAATCGTTGTTGAAATTAAATTCAATCTTTCGGTTCTCTGTGAAAAGTGTTTGATAAAAGCAATACTCTCGTTTGATTGTATGCAAAGTTTATTTCCATCTTAATTCCGCTGCACAACTCATTCATCTTCATTCTAATTCAAACGAAAAATACAATCAAAACCAAACTCAGATCCAATAAAGTTAAACATGTTAACCTCCCGTTAGTCTTTGGGAAAGGCGAATTTGTGTTGTAAACTTTGGTTTGAACATATAGTGACACCGTTTCAGCATATTAGTAACTTGTATTATGTTATTCATGTTGGATATGAGCATTTTAAACATTTTATTCTATTTATGCTATGTATCAAACTTGTATACTCGCCAACATTTTGTTGATGTTATTTTAATACATGTTGCAGGTTGATAGACGAAGTGATCAAGAAAACATGCTAGGATGAACCTAGAAACCCATCTAGAATAAACAATGTTTTGAATTATTTTTGATACAATTTTGTCATGTTTGAATCTTGTATGACATTTTAGCATTTATGAAATTTGATTAAAATTATATTGTCACATGTCACACCCCGACCGCGTAAAACAACAAATCACGGCGGAAAAGTCGGGGAGTGGAGTAACAGAATCATTGTTTCACAACACATGGTAATTGAAGTTTTGTTTTATTGATTTAAAATGTTTACATTGTCTAGAAATTTACAGAATCATAACAAGAATTAAACTGTCTTTCATGGTTTTAAGTCACTAAGGTCCTCGTCCAATCCTATGTTTGCATCATGATCATCTAACAACAGCACCTGAAACACATGTGAAAATAGGTACGTCAGTATAAAAATGTCTGTGAGATACATAGGTTTTGTTAAAATAGGATTCATGACTTGTGAGTTTAAAGAAGTGTTTAACAAAAGTTGGTCATGAATCTTGTTAAATGTTTTCTTTTATAAATCATAGGAAAGTCGATAAGAAATCAGATGATGTAAAAAAGGAAAATGTATGGTTAAATGAATAACCAAGTAAAATGAGTTTGTATAAAATGTGTTGTTTGTAAAAAAATGTTTTGTGAAGATATGTTATTTGTGTAAAATGTAATATGTTTAAATTGAAATAGTTTAAATAACGCTACGATATGTAATTTCATAAAAGCACTTATATATAGGAAGTACCAGTGGCGTATCCACCATGCTTTTATCATATTACACGTCGCCTCGTTATTTAAGTCACTTACCCAAACAAACCACCAAAATACCTTGTTTAAACCAATGTCAAAATGTTTTAGTGTGAGCATTGTTTAATGTTAAATGTAAACCATGTTTATGTGTAACTAAATGAAATGTATGGTGAATAATAATATTACTCAACTCCATAAGTAAAAATGTACAAAACAATGTATTTGATATAAATCATAGTTTAAGTCAAAAATTATGTTTTGCAAATAAAACAATGCTTTACTGATACATACATTTATGCGGTAATGTTTTACGTCTAGATTCAAGCCTTGCGACTGAGGAGACAAACCCTTAATGTGACAACTGTCAAACTTGCATGCATCCGTACGTTTAATTAATATTGATTTATGCTTAATGAATGTGCTTAATTACAACTGACAAATTAAACTGCTTCATGATTTTTGCATCATACATACATATGCATCACATTCATACTGTCACTCCATTTACTACATACAACCTTTAGTGACAAACTTGATGCACAAAGCACAGTTAGCACAGTGAGCGGATAACTCAAACACATGCTGACAATGCCAGCATATAGACAGACACTATATTGAGGCCCAGTATGAGCCAGGGACAAGGTACTACACAAATAGAGAGTGTAGGGAAATAAGGACCATAAAATTGCGTCACTAGGTGATAGTTTGGGTGCCAGAAAGTGCCTAAAACCCACTTTAAGTGCAGAATTCTGCACTTAGTAACAAAATTCAGCATTTAAATGTGCTAGTCACTCGCAAAAATATGGCAGAAGGTCCTGTATACTTTCCTAAGTGCCGGGAATTAATTGTGACACAAAAAGCTATATAAAAGACACTTTACGGATTAATTAAGCACTTTAACGGAACAATACCAAACCGAACAACCGGACACTACCCGGAACACAAAAATAATGTCAAAAACATTGTTTCACTTTTTCTGAACTAGTTATGGTTCCCGAACACACTAACACTCTATATTACATCATAGCACCTAAACACTTAAACTATTTCACTTATCTTCAAACTAAATTAGTTACTTACCATTGCAACACAACTAAACCACCCCCCCCCCCAACCGGTTATGGATTAAGTGGGACACCCATTGATTTTCTTAGAATTAAAAATGAGATTATGTTAAGTATCTTGAAGACACATGGACTAGAGGTTAATAACATGTTGGAAGTTTTCTTTATAAATCCTCTAGATAATCATTCTTGTCAACTTCATCTTCCAACAACAAAAACTCCTCTTTCTTTCTCCCATGGCTACGGCCTCAAGCACCCATCCATAACCCTCATTCTCTAACTCACTTCTACACATTCTAAGCTTATACAAAGGTGTAACAAGCATAGTTAAGGAGGTTGCAAGCAACGGAAGTTCAAGGACCTTGTTCATTTGCTTTTATCCACTTCATTTCTTCAAGAGTTCATCCCTAGCCTTGAGCTAGTACTAAGATCTTCTACTCCTCATTTTACATCTAATTTAAGTGGTTAAAAGATGATCTATGTGGTAAATCACAGGAACATTACAAGAACACAAAACATATAACATGAATATAAAGCTTTACATAAAGATCATTAGATGAGAGGTGATGATACATGATAAATCTGAGTTAAATAAACGTTAACCTGCTGTAAATGACTTATGATCTGATATTAATCGTATTTTGAAAGTATGGCGACCGTATGTGTGCGTTTTAGTAACATTTAAACTATAAAAAGCATGCTGATTAGCATTTTCAGACAACTTCAACTGGCTATAAACGGATCATTATAAATAAATAAAAACTGATTTTCTGAAGTCTAAATTATGTATTATCGAAAAACGAAGCAAATCGCACTGGAATCATATTTTTTTGAGGTCGTTTGCTATTTTTAAAGACCCGTTTTGTAACAGCAGCTAAAGCTGAGTTTTTACTGCATTAAATGGGTGATATGTTTTTAGTCATAACTTGAAATCTATGTTGAATCAGCTTATGAAAATTCTACTGTAGATGACCACTGATGTCGTAGTAATACTCCCACTGGAATTTCGTCAATCGGACTTACGATAAATTTTAGATGAATTATTTCGTAGACTGCAGTCGGAAAGTGACAATTCTGATTGCAGTCTGGTAAATAAATTTTTATAAAATATTGGTAATGAACTGGACCCCGATATTTTTACACAAAAATATTTGGATCGTATAAGACATTCTGTAAAAATTTGGGAATTTTTGGTATAAGATAACTATTTTATTAAAATGCCCGAAAACAGGCAAGTTTTGTATATTAAAACTGAAATGATAAAAGTAGTATTTTGCATGTCTAAATGCCGGGTTGGTTATTTGAGAACGAGCTAACGTGATATATGTTAAAGAAAATGATATGCTTTTAGCATGGACACCTCCATTTATAAAGGAGACTATGGCGAAATTTTCTGAAAATCCTAACACTTAGTAAATATTTTCTAGACAAGTGTTTACTAGAATATTTTAGACTATGTTTTGCAATATAAACCTCGCCACAATTTTTGTAACAATAATACAAGTATTGGAGGTCGGTTTTTGTAAACAAAGATGGTAAATATATATTTAGAATATATATTTTGTATTAAGACACTTGGGTGGATATTTGTTGATTTGTGGAATAGTTATATTATTTAAGGATAAAATAATATATCTTAACAAATACCATGGAATACATTATCTTTGACAAATGAGTTACATATTTTCTATGTGGGACTTAAAAATATATTGTGTCAGAACTACGAATATACATGTAAAAATTACCCCCATCCTTGAGAAGGAAATACGAAGTTAAATACTCGAGAAGTATTAATGCAGAAATATTGCTTAAAATAATTATTCCAAACCAAATATAATTTAAGTTGAAATATTAATTATTTTGACAAATAATTATAGCTCGGAATAATATAAGAAACGTAACTCAAAAACCTTCATACTAAGCAAAGGCACGGCCCGTTCGTCTAATAGACGTTAGTACACTGTAGGTAGTCGTGTTTGCTGAGGAGAATTGGGTTACACATACTGAAGACTCAATACAATGAGTTCATGTTCCCCTTTTCTCTTAACTGTTTTCAGTTTTATACTTCGGGGGTGAAATACATGTTACATATTGATTACAAACGTTTTATACATGGTATGATTAGCTAAGGAATGTACTGCTAGATCATGTGAATGGGTAGGCTATTGTCTTAAGACCATTAATCCTTGTGTAAAGACCAAGGGGCATGAGTGATAGATCTATTGGGTGTTGCGAGCCCCACCCATGGGCCTGTGTGTGGCTGCATGTGGTGACTATGTCGTTCCGCCGGAGGGGCCGGTACGAAATATGCATACAAGTTTTAGTGCTTCCTAGGCCATGTCACTTATTAATGTATTAGCTACACATTAATTGATTTGTTTTTCCTTATTGCTACATACCAGGGACATACATTTATACAGACACACTTTAAAGGTTTATACATACTCACATACACATGAACTCGCTCAACTTTTGTTGATGTTTTCAAACTACATGTATTTCAGGGAACTATTGGATCTGGCGGGGTATGCATGTGTCAAGCTGCGTTTGAATAAAAGATATTATCCAGGGCTGTTGAATTTAGAGGGTGTATTCCTTTCCTGGACGGGATACATAAATCTAAACTCAGGTTTATTTAAGTACTTTTGTTGAGTCTTTGTGAACTCGTTTAAACTCGTCATGGTTTGTAACTAAATTCGGTATTGAGGTTTTCAAACAATGGTATTGTGGTAATTTCTAAACTTTATTACTGGATAAACATCTCGTGTTTTTATCATATAGCATTGTTATGATTGTTGCTATGATATTAAGAAGTCACACCAAATAAACCACGCTTCCGCAAAAGCCAGGGTGTGACAGCTTGGTATCAGAGCCTCGATCGTAGCGAACTAGGATTCCTTCTCGAGTCTAGACTACGATCATTAGGGCTCTCACGAAAACGTTTTACGACATGTTTTCATTGCATACACAAAACGTCCAGATCTAGGGAACAAACATTTTTACAAACAAAAGGCACAAATACACATTTCAAAATTTATGTTTATAATTTAGTCTTAGAGACTGAGGGAGGATCAGTCTTAGAGACTGAGGGAGGATTAGTCTTAGAGGCTGAGGGAGGACTAGTCTTATAGTCTGGGGGAAATTTAGTCTTAGAGACTGGGAGGTTGGTCTTAGAGACCAGGGATTTAGTCTTAGAGACTGGGAGGTTGGTCTTAGAGACCAGGGATTTAGTCTTAGAGACTGGGAGGTTGGTCTTAGAGAACAGGGATTTAGCCTTAGAGGCTGGGAAAGTTGGTCTTAGAGACCAGGGAGTTAGTCTGAGAGACTAGGGAGTTTAATCTGAGAGACTGGGTGGGATAGTCTGGAAAGACTAGGACGAATATGTGGATACATGATTACATTATGAATTGTCTTTATTTGCAATACATAAGTGTTAAAGATTACTGTGAATATGCATGACTATTATGTATCGGCACACACGTCACCTTCCTCAGGGAACGAATTGTCAGACGATAACGACCCTACGGCCACCGCCACAGATGATGAGACTGTACCTGCGCCGGAGATATTTACGTCAGACACTGAGAGTGACCCTGACATGCTGACCAAGGACGAGGACGACTTCCAACCGTCCGCGCTGCCAGACTTTGGTGATGAATTACCCTTGCTGATGGCTTCTTTGACGAGAACCTTCCTGTCATTCTTGTTTCGGTCCACGACCACCTTACCATTTGGACACTTCGATGAAGAGCACCTCCTGGCTCCGATCCTCGACACCGTACCTCTCGTGGTTATTTCCCCCGAGGATCTGCCTCTTTGACAAATTGTTTGAGGACGACATTAATTTGCTTGTTGATGATCCTCCCATTGACACCCAGGATGATGGAAAGTTAGATGAGAACGTTGTTACTAAGTTTACTTGTTGAGATCCCTGTTATCAAGCTATCCTCTGATTCTAGTATACACTCGATTTCAGACTCCTTTGAGTCTGCGACATTTACGGCTTTACAGACAGACAGGTTACAGCTTTCTACTACTGACTCAGACGACGACGTCGCTATGACTACTGTACCAACAACTGCTCAAGACGCCACACCTTTACACGACCCAGAACCTGCCCCTGAGGCAGCTCCAGTTCCTTGTGGGCCAGCTTGATGTTGCACTTACTGATCCTACGCCCTTGCTTAATCATGACCCTATTCCTTTTGGTTTAACAGACATTGCGCCCCTTGTACATGAACCCGTACCTGCACCTGTTGATTCTCCTTTCATTGAGACACTTACTGCTGCACCTGCACCCGCTAATGTTACTCCTATGAAGACCGACGTCCATTGCACCAACATACCTACCGCTTTCTTTCAGGATATAACTGCACCTCGGGAAGGTACTCCAGGTCGGCACCCGCATAACGATTCTTTGCCACAGCAGCATTTTTCCCGACTTCACTGGTCGCACCGTTTTCTACATTCACCTCTACAACGCTGGACGAGCCATTTCGATGGTTCCTATAATGCACTATGCTGATTTTAGACCCTTGTCATCCCTCACATTATGGAGGCTACACACGGAATGAGTGCTCCTGTAACGTCAGCTACAGCTTGAGGATATAAGTTGCAAAGTTTTGGAGCTTGAGCTGACACCACAACCTCCACCCTGTTTATTTCCAGTATACTTTGATCCTCCACAATTATCAAAGACTTCTTTTGCATTCTCACCTGCTGCTATAACGCCTTTCCCAGGTTTTTGATGCTCGTTCCTTTACTATCGAGCGGCAGATCAGTTAACTACTTCGATGTATATACAAGCTCGAGGAGGAGTTTACGCATGCTAGCAGTTACTTTTCTTTCCTCCTCCACCTCAGTCACCAGTGTAGTTGGTTTCTGGATTATGCGGATTGCATTACATTTGGGTAAAGACACTAAGGATAAACCTGGATTGTGGAGACCTTTGAAGATCACATCTGACTACATAATTTTGATACACTAAAATATTTAATGGACAAGGGTAGAGTGACCCTGTGTCCCTATTGATATGATACATTTTGGAAGACAATACAAGTGTGGTCAAGGAATAATGAGAAGCCAATCATCACTAAACATGCGACAATACTTTGTGACCAATGACCAATGAGAGCTCAGTCGCTATGTCTTCGTCAAGCACGCTATTGATCTATTTGTGTGTGCTATAATTATAATGCTACGTGCTTGCTTGCTATGCTCTCATTAAACATAATTCCCAAATTATTTGATTATGCTATGATTATGCTATTACTTGATTGGTTGGTATGATGACCTATTATGTGTATGTACATATGACCACTAAACAACTAAATGCACTTCCTAAACAAATAAGACCTGACCTAACCGACCTTCTTCTAGGAAGATGTCGACTCAAGGGAACACCGATACCAACAACCCTCTGCCGATGACAGAGGCGGAATTTCAAGAACGCATCTTACAGGTCATCGCACAGTACGAGGCCCTTCGCTCTGAGCGCAGCGGAAGTACTTCAGGAAATAACCCACCCAACGGTAATGTTTAGTCACTTAAGACACATTACAAAATGTTTGGACATTTCCACGAGTGCTTTGCTAATGCCTTACGCGAATGATGTTGCTTATGTCACAGGCTGCACCTACAAGCAGTTCTTGGGCTGCAAGCCCCTTAATTTCGACGGCATCGGGGGTGCCGTAGCCTTCGTACGCTGGGTTGAGAAGACGGATTCTGTTTTACGTGTGAGCAAATGCGCTCCAGAGCATCAGGTTACGTACGTTTCCGGACTATTCCAAGATGGGGCTTTGTCATAGTGGAAACTCCAGGTTCAGACAATGGGCGAGGCTGCTGCGTATGCTTTGACATGGGATCAACTGAAAGAACTAATGCATAAGAAATATTGTTCAAGAGCAGAAAGCCAGAAGGTGGAAACTGAGTTCTGGAACTTGAAGATGGAAGGACCGAAAATAGCTGAATACGTGGAGAAATTCCATGTTCTATCGCGTATTGTCCCCTACATGGTAGATCCAGAATTTAAGAAGATTGAGTGTTTCATTTGGGGATTGGCACCCCAAATCATGAGCATGGTGACGACATCAAAGCCTGCAACGACCGCCGAGGCCATTGACCTAAGTGTGACCTCGACTGAAGAGGCAATCAGGTTGAACAAATTTTCAATCTCTAAAGAGAAAAAGGAGACTCATGTAGAGTCATCTGGAGACAACAAGAGAAAGTTCGCAAACTTCAAGCAGGGTACTCAGACGAATAGCAATAACAAGGCCAAAAAGGGAAAAGAGTACATGGGTAAACTACCTCAATGCGACAAGTGTCGACGACATCATACCGGACGATGTAAAAATGGAAAGTGTGACAACTGTGGCAAAGTGGGGCACAGCAGGGAAACGTGTTGGCATGAGACGAAATGTGGAAAGAAAGGTAAGGGATGTTATAACTGCGGTGATATGGGGCACTTTAGGAAAGACTGCCCAAGGGAGATTAAACAAAATCGTGGGAAGAATGTCTAACACCGGAGCTAGGGAAGCACGCCAGGATCCAAACATGGCTATCGGTACGCCTCATAACAGTCAATGTTATGCGTCTGTGCTATTTGATATTGTTGTCAAAATTTTAGCTTCGGAATATACTTGTTTTAGTAGTAAGTAAGGTAGATATCCAGTACTCGATAGAACTAGCTGAAGGGAAGCTTCGACGTGGTAATTGGGATGGATTTGTTGTCGGGCAATCAAACGGAGGTTATTATCCGCATTCCGATGACGAACGGAGAAACGATCATAATTCATGGAGTAGGATACGCCCCTACGGATTATCAGACTTTGAAGACACGAAAGTTTTGCGTAAAAGACTGCAATGCCTTCTTGGCTCATGTCGTAGACAGGGAGCCGAAGAACCAAAACTTAAAGATATCTCTATGATGAGGGGATAACCCGAAGTTATCCCCGAAGACTTGCCAGAATTATTTCCTTAACGACAAGTCAAATTTTGAATCGGTTTGATTTCGGGCGCCGCGCCTGCTGTTAATGCACCTTAACGACATACACCTCCGGTATTGCAAGGATGGACAGTGTAGCTCCAGTAGCTGATAGAGAAGGAAGATAACAGACCAAGTTCCCACTTTGGGTAACCCCAGTTTTGCTCGTCAAGATGAAGGACGATAGCTTTCGTACGAACATCAAACTTGTGACAACCCGAACTTTCAAGGTCAGTATATCTTCGTCACGCGATCCTGTTTCCTTGTATTCCTCTTTCACATTCCGTACGATGATAAAAATAAGAACTTCGTATGTGACGGTAATATAATGTTTAATTACAATTAGTAAATGCTTAACATAAGTATATGTCTTCATTGGGCCATTTGTGACAATATTAGGAATAGGAGTCGCCCCCCCTTGTCCACATGAAATCTCGGTTCTTGTGGTGGGCTTGAGCCCAGTATCAGCCATTTAATGCACCGCCAATTTAATAAGTTATAAGTGCACGTAACATGATCATATTATCATTCCATACCCAAGAAACAAACCCTACCCTCTCTCTCAAATCTGCGATCGGCAGTAAACCCCCCCCCCCCCCCCCACTCTCTTCTCTGATTCGCGAAGAGTAATAGCAGACCCCCCCCCCTCCTCCTTGTACCAAGCTTTATACACCGTGTGGATTAGTCTTGCATCATTGTCTTTCGGATAGTCATGCATATTTATGTTAGGTTTTACGTGATCGTTTCGGTATGAGATTTTATTAGCAAGAATGATATATGTTAATGCTTGTGTTTTATGATATTGTTAATACTTGTGTTTTATGATATTGTTTGTGTCTCTAATGATGATCATGCTTCGAAAATATTTCGGTATGAGATTAAACATAATGATGACTGATCGATGAGAGCGCATTGCGAGTAAAAATCCTTACTGTATGATTTATATAAATCAATGAGGATGGGTGGTAATTGGGTCGGGTCACCGCTGGGCTGTAGTTCGGTTGTGCAGGTCATAGAGTTCGGTGATGTTAGTGCATGGTTATCTAGTTAGTGTAGTTTTCTACTATGGGAAATCTGAAAAATTCATTATTATATTTTGTGATGATGTTATGGTCGTATGATGTGGTCTTGAAGTTATCAAATAAAGTGAAGGTAATAATCAAATGGCAGCCATGTGACACTATATAAATATTCAGTGATGATCAATTAGATGTGATGTTAATGATTAGCTATGGGAAGCCATGTTGGTTGGTTTGCTATGATCGAGTGACACATGACTTTTATATGCTCAGATTTGCTTAGTGGCTATTCTAGGGTTGCATGATGTTGGGCGAATAGAATAGAAAGGGACCAAGCTATGTCGTGATTGTTTAGGTGGTCGGCATGCCTTAGTCTATGATATATTGTGTGATTTAATTATGAATACGTGATACTTGTGCTATACGTGTACTTATGTGGTGTGTGGTACCTGGTATGCTGTTTGATCTGTAATGTGTGCCAATACCTGAAATACTTGTATACGAATCTGATTAAAACTTGGTAACCATAAATAGGGCGTGATTGATCAACCCTGACTGTTAGCTATTTTCTTTTAAGAGTCCAACCGAGCAAACCAAGGTGAGTTCACACTCCTAAGGCATGGGATTCCCGATGGGTTGGGAATGGGATTGAATAACTACTCGTACTATCATTACTATTAAACTACTTTTCACTGTCCTCGGGTTGGGAAGGGCACGTACATAAAACCTACGTACACTCATACTTACTACTGTCCTCGGATTGAAGGGCACGTACGTAAAACCTACGTACACTCATACTTGCTACGGTCCTTGGATTAAGAAGGGCACGTACGGATACGACTAGTCTAGTAACATACAACATGGGAAGCCCCCACTAATCATCGCAAACATGTTTGGGAAACTGCGATACGGATTAATACGATACACATGGGAAGCCCCCACTAATCATCGCAAACATGTTTGGAAAACCGCGATACAGATTAATACAGTACATGGTTTACGAAATAAACATATGATTTACGAACACTATAACTAAACAACCAACTGTGAACTCGCTCAACTTTGTTGTTGACTTGTTGTTACATGCCTTGCAGGTCGTTAGGTATCTATGGAGCTTGCATTGGAGTGGGAAGAGTCGTTGTGGGACATGGACAACTGTGTGCCATGTTAAACATTTGAAACGTTTAAACTTATGACTTTGTTTTAAACATTATGCTTTCGCTTACAACTTAAACTACGTTTTGTTTAGACACCAATTGTATTGTGTTGGATTTTATATATTACTTACATGCTTGTTCAATATGATTGGTGGCTTGATCCTGGTCATGTCACGCTTCCAAGCGGTGATACTCCGCGTGTGGATTTTGGGGGTGTGACAGATTGGTATCAGAGCCATTGGTTATAGTGAACTTGGTTTTAATAAGGGAAAAAGTTTTTGTTAAAACCAGACTTTAACCTGAACAGTGCTCAACGATCCACAACGACGCTTCACTTCACGTGCAAGGCTCGACACTATAGGTGATATGGTTTATGTTAAATTTCCTACTTGCTAGTTACATAGAACTTTGATTATGGTATGCTTAGATGAACGTAACAACTATTGTTTGAAAACACATGTGTGCTTACACTCTTCTGTCATCGCACTTTTGCGAACCTTTCTCACTCATGTTTCCTTTGATATGATGATCATGAGTGGACGCGTTAACCTAACTCAAGCCCAGTTGACGGCTTTGATCAATGAACAAGTTGCAGCAGCACTCGCAGCTGCCCAGGCAGGAGGTATAACCTGCCATCACAACTTACTCTAGGATCTTTAGATCCTACTCTCGTAAACCAACACTTGTGCTTAATTTTGCTTTCCACACACGACAGGTCAACACGCTCAGCCTCCTGTGTGTACTTTCAAAACCTTTATGGATTGCCGACCTACTACTTTCAACGGCACTGAAGGAGCTGTAGGCCTCCTCCACTGGTTCGAGAAGCTCGAGTCGGTCTTCGAAATGTGTGAATGCCCTGAGGCTCGCAGGGTGAAGTATGCTACTGGTACTCTCGAGGGCATAGCGCTCACGTGGTGGAACGCTCAGGTTCAAATGCTGGGGATAGTTGCTGCTAATGCCACCCCATGGAACGACTTCAAGGAGCTGATCAAGCGAGAGTACTGTAATCGTGATGACATCCACAAGCTGGAAGTGGAGTTCTTTAACTTGAAGATGAAAGGTTCGGAAATTGAAGCGTACACAAAAAGATCAAACGAGTTGGGAATTTTGTGTCCTACTATGGTGGACCCTCCCAACAAACGTATCAAGCTGTACCTCAAAGGCTTAGTACCAGAGATTCAAAGCCATGTGACTTCTGTTAATCTTGCTACCATCCAGGATGTTACTCATCTTGCTCATCGTCTCACACACCAGGCAGTGGAACAGAATAAGCTGCCTAAGCGTATTGGTGCTACTACTACTGTTACTACTTCTGCTATTCCCAGTGACAACAAGAGAAAATGGGATGGAGCCTCCAGCAAGGGTTCGACTACAGTTCAATCCCAGGCACAACAGCGAAAAATTTATGACTATCAGAGCCCTGGTCAGCAATCTTCTGGTAGTCAAGGGCAGGGTGGATATCGAGGAAACCTCCCGAAGTGCAACCAATGCAACAGACACCACAATAGTCAGTGCAACAAGGGTCGTTGTCAGAGGTGTCTCAAGGTGGGTCATGACGCTAAGGATTGCAGGAGCTCACGACCTGCGAATCGGAACCATCAACAACAACCACCAGCTCCACAGAACCAGCAGCAACAACAGCGAGGCAGCAGGGGATGCTTTCAGTGTGGTGCTGAAGGCCACTTCAAGCGGGACTGCCCCCAGCTAAATCAAAATCAGAATAACAACAATAATCAGGGCAACGGGAATAACAACGGGGGTAATAACGACGGCAATGGTGCCAGGGGTCGAGCGTTCGTGATCGGTCAGGGTGACTCAAGGAATGATCCTAACGTGGTGATGGGTAAGTTCCTTCTCGACGACTTCTATGTTACTGTTTTATTTGATTCGGGTGCCGATACCAGTTATGTGTCTCTAAAAGTTAGTCAAATTCTCAAGCGCACACCAACACTTATGAACACCAAGCACATAGTAGAGTTAGCAAATGGTAAAAGCCTAGAGGCCACGCATATAATTAAGGGTTGTAATCTTGTTTTAGCGGGTCAGACTTTCTCTATTGATCTTATTCCTATAGTTCTGGGTAGTTTCGACGTCGTCATTGGGATGGATTGGTTATCCCAACAGCAAGCAGAGATCCTATGCAAAGAGAAGATTGTTCGTATTCCCCGTTCTGGTAAAGAACCTCTCGAAATTCAAGGCGACAAGAGTGGTGCTGTGGTGGGCATCATCTCCTTTCTTAAGGCCCAGAAGTGTTTGTGAAAGGGCCACACTGATATTTTAGCACTTGTTACTGACGCATTAACGAAAGAGAAGAAGATAGAGGACATTCCAGTTGTACACGACTTTCCTCAAGTGTTTCCTGAGGATTTACCTGGCCTTCCGCCTCATCGTCAGGTTGAATTTCAAATCGAGCTGGCTCCTGGAGCAGCACCAATAGCTCGAGCACCTTATCGCTTAGCTCCAACCGAACTAGAAGAACTGTCCAAGCAATTGCAAGAACTCTTGAATAAGGGTTTCATTCGTCCTAGCTCTTCGCCCTGGGGAGCTCCAGTACTGTTTGTAAAGAAGAAGGATTGTACCTTCCGTATGTGCATAGATTACCGCGAACTCAACAAGGTGACCGTGAAGAATCGCTATCCTCTTCCACGTATTGATGACTTGTTCGATCAGTTGCAAGGGTCGAGCTACTATTCGAAGATTGACCTGAGGTCAGGATACCATCAACTGAGAGTCCAAGACGAGGATATCTCTAAGACAGCGTTCAGGACTCGGTATGGACATTACGAGTTCCTGGTTATGTCTTTTGGATTGACAAACACACCTGCAGTCTTCATGGATCTGATGAACCGAGTGTGCAAACCATACCTGGATAAGTTCGTTATTGTATTCATCGACGACATACTGATCTACTCCAAGAGTCAGGAGGAACACGAGCAGCATTTGCGACTTATTTTGGAACTCCTCTGAACGGAACAGTTGTACGCAAAGTTTTCAAAATGCGAATTTTGGCTTCGTGAAGTCCACTTTCTAGGCCACGTGGTAAACAAGGATGGGATACACGTTGATCCATCCAAGGTAGACTCGATCAAGAACTGGCCTACACCCCGTACACCAACAGAAATCCGCCAATTCTTGGGTTTGGCGGGCTACTATAGCAGATTCATCAAGGACTTCTCCAAGATTGCACAACCCCTCACCTCACTAACTCAGAAAGGCGTTATCTATCGTTGGGGTAATGCACAAGAATCAGCATTTCAGCACTTAAAGGATAGACTTTGTAGCGCACCTATTCTTTCATTGCTAGAGGGCACAGACGATTTTGTGGTTTATTGCGACGCGTCAATTCAGGGTCTTGGTTGTGTTTTGATGCAACGGGATAAAGTCATTGCTTACCCCTCGCGCCAACTTTAGATTCACGAAATAAATTACACTACACACGATCTGGAGCTGTTGTTTTCGCACTCAAGATATGGAGACATTACCTGTACGGTACCAAGTGCACCATCTACACCGATCACAGGAGTCTCGAGCATATCTTCAAGAAAAAGGAGTTGAACATGCGACAACATTGATGGGTCGAGCTATCGAATGATTACGAATGTGCCATCAAGTACCATCCGGGCAAGGCCAATGTTGTGGCCGACGCCCTCAGTCGAAAAGATACTACACCTAAACGCGTGCGTGTGTTACAACTCACCATTCAATCGAGTCTTCCTTCCCAGATACGAGATGCTCAGGTAGAAGCATTGAAACCAGAAAACGTCAGGGCTGAAGCCTTACGCGGCTCAAGGCAACGGTTAGAACAAAAGGAAGACGGCGCCTACTACGTAACAGGATGCATTTGGGTCCAACTCTATGGCAACTTACGAGAACTTGTAATGGATGAAGCACATAAGTCTCGCTACTCAGTACATCCTGGTTCGGATAAGATGTACCACGATCTCAGAACTACGTATTGGTGGCCTAGCATGAAAGCCCACATAGCAACTTACGTTAGCAAATGTTTGGCTTGTGCGAGAGTCAAGACAGAATACCAGAAACCGTCGGGCCTACTCCAACAACCAGAGATACCACAATGGAAATGGGAACAAATTTCCATGGATTTCGTTACTGGCCTGCCTAGATCTCAACGTGGAAATGATACTATTTGGGTGATCGTGGATCGACTCACAAAGTCTACACACTTTTTGGCCATCAAAGAAACAGACAAGTTCTCTACTCTAGCAGACATTTACTTAAAGGAAGTGGTTTCGAGGCACGGGGTGCCAACCTCCATTATTTCTGATCGTGATGCGCGTTTTACCTCTGAACTGTGGCAAGCAATGCACAAGTCCTTTGGCTCACGTCTAGACATGAGCACCGCTTATCATCCACAAACGGATGGGCAGTCTGAACGCACTATCTAAACTCTTGAAGACATGCTTCGTGCATGTGTAATCGATTTTGGCAACGGCTGGGAAAACATCTCCCTCTAGTGGAGTTTTCGTATAATAACAGTTACCACACTAGCATTCAAGCCGCTCCGTTTGAGGCACTGTACGGTCTTAAGTGCCGATCACCTGTTTGTTGGGCAGAAGTCGGCGACAGCCAAATCACTGGCCCAGAACTCGTAGTTGATACTACAGAAAGGATTGCTCAGATACGACAACGCATGGCGGCAGCTCGCGACTGTCAGAAAGCCTACGCAGACAAGCACAGGAAACCACTCGAGTTTCAAGTTGGGGATCGAGTGCTACTCAAAGTTTCACCCTGGAAGGGTGTGGTTCGCTTTGGAAAAAGGGGCAAACTTAATCCGCGTTACGTCGGACCGTTCGAAGTCATTGAGAAGATAGGCAAAGTGGCTTACAAACTAAATCTACCAACAGAACTCAGTGGAGTTCACAACGTTTTTCATGTGTCAAATCTGAAGAAGTGTCTGTCAGATGAGACCCTCATAGTTCCTCTGAAGGAGCTCACTATCGACGATCAGTTGCGATTCGTCGAGGAACCAGTTGAAATCACAGATCGAGACATTAAGGTTCTCAAGCACACTAGAATACCTCTTGTTCGAGTTTGTTGGAACTCCCGTCGTGGCCCAGAGTTTACCTGGGAACGAGAAGACCAAATGAAACTCAAGTATCCCCACTTGTTCAAGAACAGTGCAACCACTACTGAGGCTGAAGCTACTGCGGAATTTCGGGACGAAATTCCAAACCAACGGGGGGATGATGTGACACCCCAGGAAACAACACAACACAACTAGCTTCCTCAGTAACCACGCGCTAAATTTCAGGACGAAATTTCTTTCAAGTTGGGGATGATGTGATAACCCGAACTTTCAAGGTCAGTATCTCTTCGTCACGCGATCCTGTTTCCTTGTATTCCTCTTTCACATTCCGTACGATGATAAAAATAGGAACTTCGTATGTGACGGTAATATAATGTTTAATTACAATTAGTAAATGCTTAACATAAGTATATGTCTTCATTGGGCCATTTGTGACAATATTAGGAATAGGAGCCCCCCCCCCCCTTGTCCACATGAAATCTCGGTTCTTGTGGTGGGCTTGAGCCCAGTATCGGCCATTTAATGCACCGCCAATTTAATAAGTTATAAGTGCACGTAACATGATCATATTATCATTCCATACCCAAGAAACAAACCCTACCCTCTCTCTCAAATCTGCGATCGGCAGTAAACCCCCCCCCCCCCCCTCTCTTCTCTGATTCGCGAAGAGTAATAGCAGACCCCCCTCATCCTTGTGCCAAGCTTTATACACCGTGTGGATTAGTATTGCATCATTGTCTTTCGGTTAGTCATGCATATTTATGTTAAGTTTTACGTGATCGTTTCGGTATGAGATTTTATTAGCAAGAATGATATATGTTAATGCTTGTGTTTTATGATATTGTTAATACTTGTGTTTTATGATATTGTTTGTGTCTCTAATGATGATCATGCTCCGGAAATATTTCGGTATGAGATTAAACATGATGATGATTGATCGATGAGAGCGCATTGCGAGTAAAAATCCTTACTGTATGATTTATATAAATCAATGAGGATGGGTGGTAATTGGGTCGGGTCACCGCTGGGCTGTAGTTCGGTTGTGCTGGTCATAGAGTTCGGTGATGTTAGTGCATGGTTATCTAGTTAGTGTAGTTTTCTATTATGGGAAATCTGAAAAATTCATTATTATATTTTGTGATGATGTTATGGTCGTATGATGTGGTCTTGAAGTTATCAAATAAAGTGAAGGTAATAATCAAATGACAACCATGTGACACTATATAAATATTCAGTGATGATCAATTAGATGTGATGTTAATGATTAGCTATGGGAAGCCATGTTGGTTGGTTTGCTATGATCGAGTGACACATGACTTTTATATGCTCAGATTTGCTTAGTCGCTATTCTAGGGTTGCATGATGTTGGGCGAATAGAATAGAAAGGGACCAAGCTGTGTCGTGATTGTTTAGGTGGTCGGCATGCCTTAGTCTATGATATATTGTGTGATTTAATTATGAATACGTGATACTTGTGCTATACGTGTACTTATGTGGTGTGTGGTGCCTGGTATGTTGTTTGATCTGTAATGTGTGCCAATACGTGAAATACTTGTATACGAATCTGATTAAAACTTGGTAACCATAAATAGTGCGTGATTGATCAACCCTGACTGTTAGCTATTTTCTTTTAAGAGTCCAACCTGTTGGTGCATTCATCTGTCGTCTTCGTCTTATGTCGAGTCTCGGGTTCGTTGCGAAGTTGTTCAAGCATGATGTCATGATGACATCATCAAAGTGACATCATTATGACCTCATTACACAAGAGACAAAAGAATTTATGATGAGAAGTGGCTGATTTCGTTCATATGAAGATAGTTTTGATTTCGTTTATATGTCATTAAATGTAATTTCGCTCATATGGTCAAACATGTGATTTCGCTTATATGGTCAATTGGAATTTCGCTTATGTGAACATGTGACACAAAAGCGAAATCACCAACTCTATATAAAGGTCACTTGAGCGAAATCATTAGTAAGGTTCTTGTATTCCATACCGAAGCTCTACCGGTGTGAAGATCGATTGTACACAACGTCAAATCAATACAATCAGTGAAATTAGTGAAGATCAAGCTGTTACTAAGTCTATTTCTTGTTTTCCGCACCTGAAATAGATCAAAACTTCTCTAATCGACTCATTCGGATCAGTCGAACGATCTTACAATTGGTATCAGAGCCAGTTGGAGAAGTTTTGTAGATTACAGCTTTATTTCATCGAGATTTCTTTCTTCTACACCTTCTCTCATCAGTTCAGGAAGATTTAACGGTCAAAAACAGTTCAAATTTTCACAAATTGTATAAAAGTGACTATTAACAAACCCTTGAAAGTTTCGGACAAAATTACGGACTAAAAATGGACCAAATTAGCTTCCGAGTTGATTCCGCTTATTTGGACATTCTCTGATTTCGCTCATATGACCATCTAATTCCGTTTATTTGGACATTCTCTGATATCGCTCATATGACCATCTAATTTCGCTTTTGTGAACATCATCGATGACTTGAAACTGACATCATTTGAAAGTTTATTGAGTTGTGTGAACCGCTTGAACTGTCTTTCAGGTGATAAATACATCGAGTTGTGTATTTCATTAAACGAGGGTGACAGTACATCGGGAATAGAATATCACATGTGTTGTTGCCAGCTTGAATGTGTTATGTGGTCATGTGAATGCTTTGTTCAAGAAATTGCATGTGATATACGTGTTTTGATTTGATATTAATTGTTATCGGTAAATTTTTTTTTAAAAAAAAAGAATAAAAGATAAATTGTCAGCAAATATTTGAAAGTAATTGTGTCAGTTCACTATTCTATATCTGCGGCCCAATTAGTGATCCATAGCCCATGTGAAGAAATATATCATTTCATGTGATCATTTATTGAAGATTGTCGGTTTAGTGGACTTTGAGGTCAAATTGATTTGTTTTGAGTATTAAACTTTGTTGGCCCAAGATTTGAGAAATACAGTCACGGTCCAATCACAAAATTTATGTTGGTTGAAATATTAAATGAAAATAGCGGCCCATGTGACTAGATGTGTGGAATTGTCAGATATTGATAAAATTCAAGTGAAGTCCACGTGAACTGTTGTAGTCAAAGTTGTTTTCGGCTCAATTGAATATATTTTTATTGGCTTATTCACTCAGTTTGCATAATTTGGAGTTTAGTCAGTCCGCAAATCTTCGACACGAGTCCTAGATTGGTTCAACCGTCACTCACATTTTTACGTATTCAATTTGTTTAAACTGATTGTTTGTTTGTTTCAGGTATTCCGCTTGAAAGACAGGTTGCTATTTTGCTTGAACTACAAGAATCATGGATATCAATTTCTTTAATATGACAAGAGAAACATTTGATAGAATAAATGTATTAAATAAAGAATTTGATTCATTTTCAGGTTGTCCAGGAGAAAGTACAAAGAGTATCATTGAGAGGTATCGCCATCTTGTTCGTTCAATGTCTGATAAGGGTATTAAAAAAGAATCAGAAGAATGGGTTGATAAATTGGCCAATGCCATACCTCAACAAGAGTGGGGTACATATCTTTTGGATTTAAAAAGAACTAGAGAATATTCTGATTTGGCAATTGGTCAATTCATTAAGAAACTTGAAGAACAGATGGAGAGGAATGCTGAGAAGAAGAAAAGTCAAAGTGGAAAATCAATATTAAAGAAGAGCAAGAGTAAAGGTGTCCAAGTGGGAGAGGAACAGACTGAAGAGATTTCAGTTTTGAAAGACGAGAAGAAAGCTGATAAGAAACATATTTTGGATTTGCAGAAAAATTGTGAGAGGTTGAAATTTGAAAATGACAAACTGTTAAATGATTTGAACAGTTTGACATTAGAAAACAAGATTTTGAAAGAGAAAGAAAAGGATTTTGAAAGCAAAAAGAAATCTTCAGAAGATGAAGATTTCTGGATAAAATTGGAGAACAAAAATCTGAAAGCAAATGAAACAAAATTTCAAGAACAGTTAAAAGTTTTGGAAAATGAAAAATCTGTTCTTGAAAACATTAAAATTGAAAACGAAAAAACAATCAAGTCTCATCTTGAACGAATATCCCAGTTTGAAAATGAAGCTGAGAATTCAAGGAACAAAATTGATGAGCTTGAAAAGAAATTGAAAGGTTTTGTGATTTTATCTTAGTTCCCCTGTCCAAAACCAATCAATTCCATTCCAATAAGTGACGATGTCACAAACTTTGACAATGTCAAAGTTGAAAATTGTGATGAGAAAACTGATGATGATGAGAAAAAGAAAACATTTTTGAAATTAAAAGAAATGTTTAAAGAAACTGTTCTACATTCTACTGAAAAAGGTGAATGCTCATCGCAAAAACCTGTAAAGAAGAATGTGGAACAAAAACCAAAGGATAAAAAGCCGAAAATTGTTCAAAAAGAAAATAAAAGATCATCAGTTCAATCATCCAATCGAGATAAAAAATCACAAAAATTGGAAAATCAAAACTCAAAAACTGTTGATAATAAGTGGTGCAGGTTTGACCACAGTGCTTCAAAGTCAAATCCAGTTTTCAGGAGGGATGATGATCACCACAAAGCCAGACAATGCTATGATCTGAGTGTTTGGTGTGATAATGGTGATTGGTACGATAACAGAGTGTGTTACCGATGCGGCTATCAAGGACACATTGCTGTTAACTGCCAGAGTTGGAGTTTTGAGTCAAGAAGATGTTTTAACTACAACATCATTGGGCATATTGCTAGAGATTGCTCAAAGAGATCAATGAGAAGATCGAGGGTTGAATCTCAGGAGCAGGTGAAAAAACCAGTCAATGTCAAGCCCAAAGAACAGAAGATTCAAGAACCTAAAGTTCAAGAAAAGAAAGTTAAACTTTCACAGGGGCAGAAAGACAGACTGAGGAAGAAGGCGAGAGAGTATCTCGAAAGGATTTTGTCCTCGGATACAACTGGTAAAACAGATAAAAGTTCTGATAAATCATCTTGCTCGCCACAGAACAACAAATCAAGCAAAACGGATTCATCAGATACAAATCTGAGGGCAAAAGAGGGAAAGAAGACAAAGAAAGTGGAGATTTCACTTCCTGGTGATGAATCTGTTTCTGTAGAAACAAAGGAGCCATATGTCGGCGATGAATCTGGCTCATCAAAGTCAGACAAGCCACATTCAGGCAATGAATCTGGTATGGTAAAACTAGAAGAGCCATGTGTTGAGGTAAAAACTGAGAATTCTGGTCTAACAATGGATGATGCAAATTTTCCACCATTGTTGAACAAGAATTCAAAATCACCCAAGGACCGTCAGGCTTGGGTGAATCTGTTTAAATGAAAAACCTGACTTGCCGGAGTTCCCAGGTTGGTAAGCGTGGAACATGAATCGGCACATTTCTTGAGAAATTCACGAAAGTGATATTTCGACTTACAAGTGGTAAATCAGGGACATTAAGTTGTACTTGATTTTCTACAAGTGATTGTGTTAAAAAAAATCGATAAATGTTAAATCATACAAGTGGTTAAAGAGAACAAGGTGATGAAAGATCCCCGAATTTGTGAAAAGACACACAAAACTTATTTTCCGGAAAAACCATTTTGATTAAAACAAACTTAAGTGTTTTGAAATCACTATGGGAAAATAGTTTGTTGTCAGGGGGAGTTCTGATTGTTCAAGCCAAGTGAATGGAGAATTGAAGTGATTCTCATCAAGTTGTCACATTTCTTGTACAGCTTGTTTTTCAAATTTTCCCAGAAAATCAAAATTGAGACATATTTTGATTTTAGGGGGAGTAAAAATTTTAAAAAAATTAAAAAATTTTAAAAAAATTAGAAAATTTGAAAATGTCAAAAACATTGAAAAATTCAAAAATGAGTTTTGTTGTCAACAAGAGGAAATGATAGAAAATCAGTGGACTATCACAGCATGCTAAAGAAATGGAAAGATAAAATGTGATAAGCGGTTTCACTAACGATGTGACGATAGGCTCAGCTAGACTAGTAGATTTGCGAAAACGATACAAACCTAAAATAAAAGCCAAGTTCTAGTGGGAAACATGGTCGAAAGCATAGTACTTAGTTTTGTCCTTCTTGATTGTGTGCCTACTCAGTAATCGCTGATTGTCGAACGACATAAAACTGGTTAAATTTGTGAACTTTCACAACTTTGCTAAAAAGTCGCTGTGATTGTGCATTTTATTTTGCAAAGATTTAAACTTGTTTTATTTCTTTATTTTGTTTAAGCATCGGACATCCTCTGCGTATACGTGAGTATCGACCTGGATGTTGTTGCCTAAACGTTCTGCTTTATTTTCTTTGGTGTTTCGTTTAAGCTTTGGATCACCTCTGCGTATACGGGAGTATCGACCTGGTGGTTAAAGCCTAAACAACTTCAACTTGTTTTATTTTCTTATTTTGTTTAAACATTGGACTTTCTCTGCGTATACGGAAGTATCGACCTGATTGTTAATGTTTAAACATTCTGCTTTGTTTTCGCACAAATCACAGTTGATAAAAGTTTAAAGGCATTATTTGAGTCAGAGTATTGCATGATGAGGGGATATGCTGAGATCGTGGGGTCCATAAGAACTTAGTGCTATCTTAATATACCTTAAAGTATCGGTAAGCAGATTGAAAGTTTTTAGTTTGAGTTTAAGTGGATAACAATATCGTCAATCTACGTAAATCGTTTAGAACTGAAAATGTTTAAAGCTTAACGGTGCTAGTGATTGGTCACAAAAACTGATATGATCCTCTTACGCAAACTCACAAAAATATGTTTGTACATATTTCTTTATTGCATTTCATTTCTGTTATATAAAAATTCCAAAAAGATTTTTAGTGTGTTTTAACATAAATTTTGAAAAATTCAAAAAGATTTTTGATAACTGATGTTGAAGAGCTGATTTTCAAAATTTCAAGTGCTGAACATGATGATCAGGTTTGGGAGTATGAGTTTAACAGAAGAAATTTATTTTGAGAAAAGAAAAGTTTGATTAGTTAATCGAGATCATTAATTTGAACTTGATGTAACTATTACTATTAAGTTTTTCTTATTGTTTTAAGTAAAAACTTATGTGTTTTGATGAGAAAATGTGTGCAGGTGATGAGCTTAAACAGAATTAAAGCCAGGGATTGATCTCAAGGTGATAGCTAATTCCAGACAGCGATCCCATCATGATGAGAGGGGGAGTCTGATGAGGTTAGAGCCAAAGAGAAGATCCAAGTTTATGCTAAGAAAGAAAAGAGACTGATAAAGACTGAAGATGCGAAGACTCGACACTTAAGACTCGTCAACATCTGAGGGGGAGTCTGTTGGTGCATTCATCTGTCGTCTTCGTCTTATGTCGAGTCTCGGGTTCGTTGCGAAGTTGTTCAAGCATGATGTCATGATGACATCATTATGACATCATTACACAAGAGACAAAAGAATTTATGATGAGAAGTGGCTGATTTCGTTCATATGAAGATAGTTTTGATTTCGTTTATATGTCATTAAATGTAATTTCGCTCATATGGTCAAACATGTGATTTCACTTATATGGTCAATTGGGATTTCGCTTATGTGAACATGTGACACAAAAGCGAAATCACCAACTCTATATAAAGGTCACTTGAGCGAAATCATTAGTAAGGTTCTTGTATTCCATACCGAAGCTCTGCCGGTGTGAAGATCGATTGTACACAACGTCAAATCAATACAATCAGTGAAATTAGTGAAGATCAAGCTGTTACTAAGTCTATTTCTTGTTTTCCGCACCTGAAATAGATCAAAACTTCTCTAATCGACTCATTCGGATCAGTCGAACGATCTTACACAACCGAGCAAACCAAGGTGAGTTCACACTCCTAAGGCATGGGATTCCCGGTGGGTTGGGAATGGGATTGAATAACTACTCGTACTATCATTACTATTAAACTACTTTTCACTGTCCTTGGGTTGGGAAGGGCACGTACGTAAAACCTACGTACACTCATACTTACTACTGTCCTCGGATTGAAGGGCACGTACGTAAAACCTACGTACACTCATACTTGCTACGGTCCTTGGATTAAGAAGGGCACGTACGGATACGACTAGTCTAGTAGCATACAACATGGGAAGCCCCCACTAATCATCGCAAACATGTTTGGGAAACCGCGATACGGATTAATACGATACACAAGGGAAGCCCCCACTAATCATCGCAAACATGTTTGGGAAACCACGATACAGATTAATACAGTACATGGTTTACGAAATAAACATATGATTTACGAACACTATAACTAAACAACCAACTGTGAACTCGCTCAACTTTGTTGTTGACTCGTTGTTACATGCCTTGCAGGTCATTAGGTATCTATGGAGCTTGCATTGGAGTGGGAAGAGTCGTTGTGGGACATGGACAGCTGTGTGCCATGTTAAACATTTGAAACGTTTAAACTTATGACCTGGTTTTAAACATTATGCTTCCGCTTACAACTTAAACTGCTTTTTGTTTAGACACCAATTGTATTGTGTTGGATTTTATATATTACTTACATGCTTGTTCAATATGATTGGTGGCTTGATCCTGGTCATGTCACGCTTCCAAGCGGTGATACTCCGCGTGTGGATTTTTGGGGTGTGACAAAACTACCAGGAGCCGAACGAGCTAACCAACAAGAGTCGGTGACTCTTGCTAAGGGTTAACAAATTGCTTATTTAACTAACTATGGGGATCCACCTACTATTACGCGACTGATCGACGGCCGAGTGTCATTAGCGGTGAATTCAGGAAGAAAGTATACCGGGGAAATTGTGGGACCATAACTTGTTTTAACATACACAAGAATGGTGTTTCCTACACGATGCACAGAACAATTCTAAACTAAATACGAAACTCTGAGAATCTAGGAAACATGTACTTAGGACCATTGGGAACCCAGGTCCAAATTCGTGAAGGTTGTCATTTAGAGACCACATCTGTTAACCCAAGAAAAACCTATAATCCTGACATACATGCTATTTCAGTTAACAGAACAGAGAGTACTTAAAATTTCTTTTGTTGAAATCTTCACTTTTGCTTCTAGCGAGTAGATATCTGCATCTCTACTCCCCTTAATGGTAGTTGCATCACATAAATTTTCTTCGCTGAGAGCGAACACCCATTGATTCGATACTTGGTCATTTCTCCATTTTAGCAAATACACATCGCTTCATTACTTGAAAACTTATATGTTATGCATGCACCTTTTGCTACGCATACGGTTTCATTTCAAACGCTTCATTGAAGTTCAAATATTATGTTGCTAAATATAATTACTGATTTGTGATTCAAATGACCTACATTGTTGTAATTGTTGGCTCTTTTGCTATCAAGTCAACACACTCTCTTGAAACTCCTTCCATTTCAAGTTACATTCATGGTTTATTTTTGCTACCATGCCAAGATTCCTTTGTTGATACATACGTTTATTGTCGGGTTACGCTGAAACTAAGTTCAATTGCTTGAACTTATCCATTTCACATGTTTGATTTGAGACGCCATATGATGTATTGAGAGCATCATATTCTAATGCTTTGGCAAAGGTTATTTTGTTTCAAGTCGTAGTAGGACTTGATTGGTCTACGACTCCACGAAATCGTTGTTGACCTCGATACCTTACAGTGATACTTTCACAGAATTGAAGCTTGCGCTAAATTGGTTACGCACCTCATACCCGGATTTAATTGTTTATTGACTTGCTCTAAATCCATTTTGTTTATCACGATTAAATCGGTCTCAACACAGTTGTGTGTTAAGGCAAAGGTACATAGATTCAATTCATAGCACAATGTACCTCCTAACGATTCTTTCATTATAAATTGAATACCCTGCGGTATTTATCGCTTTCTCACCTGCGATCAAAAACAGTGGCTCTTTGAGGTTCCATACTCAGCTGAAAATTCTATGACATTGTGTAAACCAAATCTTCAGGCTTGTTCGGTACATATTCATTTGACTTCCAACACGGTGAACTTGTTCAGTCACCACTATACTTGAATTATGTCATTACGACACCTTGTGGTGTCATTACAAACTTGTAACTTGTGCTAATCAAGGTCAACCGTTTCATACAAAACTGCATATACTTTCGTTTGGCTCGTCATTTAAACATTTCTGATGCAACTACGAATCAAGACAATGATATACTAGATTCACTTGTATTCCATTCGGCGTAATTTCGCAATTCAAAAAAAAAATCAACACGCTAAACCTTACCAGTCATTTATTCAGGAGTTGACAGATCATTTTACTATTACATTTGAATTGTTGATTTTGAAATTCATATAGCGCATGCGATGGTTTGTGAAAACTCGTCTGCATATTGCAATCGATAGTTTGAGGATCTTACTAGTCAAAACTCCTCTTTTGTGGAACCCCTGTAACTGGATTACACTAGACTATATGTTGATACGTCTTGTACCTTCGACACCAAATGCTAAAAGCACATACTTTCTAACCATCGGATTCGGGCTGCTATATATTCTTGGACTCACCTGATATGAGTAAGGTTTGATTCGGTTTGGTAATTATCTACCTCAATATTATTCATATACATACTCGTGTGACGTAACCATAAGGAGTTAAGGTAGTACAAATTTCGAGGACGAAATTTTCTTAACGGGGGGAGAATGTGACAACTGTCAAACTTGCATGCATCCGTACGTTTAATTAATATTGATTTATGCTTAATGACTGTGCTTAATTACAACTGACAAATTAAACTGCTTCATGATTTTTGCATCATACATACATATGCATCACATTCATACTGTCACTCCATTTACTACATACAACCTTTAGTGACAAACTTGATGCACAGTTAGCACAGTGAGCGGATAACTCAGACACATGCTGACAATGCCAGCACATAGACAGACACTATATTGAGGCCCAGTATGAGCCAGGGACAAGGTACTACACAAATAGAGAGTGTAGGGAAATAAGGACCATAAAACTGCGTCACTAGGTGATAGTTTGGGTGCCAGAAAGTGCCTAAAACCCACTTTAAGTGCAGAATTCTGCACTTAGTAACAAAATTCAGCATTTAAATATGCTAGTCACTCGCAAAAATGTGGCAGAAAGGTCCTGTATACTTTCCTAAGTGCCGGGAATTAATTGTGACACAAAAAGCTATATAAAAGACACTTTACGGATTAATTAAGCACTTTAACGGAACAATACCAAACCGAACAACCGGACACTACCCGGAACACAAAAATAATGTCAAAAACATTGTTTCACTTTTTCTGAACTAGTTATGGTTCCCGAACACACTAACACTCTATATTACATCATAGCACCTAAACACTTAAACTATTTCACTTATCTTCTAACTAAATTAGTTACTTACCATTGCAACACAACTAAACCAACCCCCCCCCCCCCCAACCGGTTATGGATTAAGTGGGACACCCCTTGATTTTCTTTGAATTAAAAATGAGATTATGTTAAGTATCTTGAAGACACATGGACTAGAGGTTAATAACATGTTGGAAGTTTTCTTTATAAATCCTCTAGATAATCATTCTTGTCATCTTCATCTTCCAACAACAAAAACTCCTCTTTCTTTCTCCCATGGCTACGGCCTCAAGCACCCATCCATAACCCTCATTCTCTAGCTCACTTCTACACATTCTAAGCTTATACAAAGGTGTAACAAGCATAGTTAAGGAGGTTGCAAGCAACGGAAGTTCAAGGACCTTGTTCATTTGCTTTTATCCACTTCATTTCTTCAAGAGTTCATCC